>BMAW01085476.1:263252-340960 GCA_019974015.1 Nephila pilipes | reverse complement strand
TTCCTAAATCAATCCTTACAAAATAAATCATTACAAAATTGTATCCCCAAATCTTTACATTCCTAATTAAATATATTCCAAAATCCTTACAAAATTATATTCCTAATCATCACAAAATATAATAAAATATTCCTACATCATTACAAAATAAAATTCGTTGAGCATATTACCTTGAAATATCAATTATTCTTCTCATCATAAAAGATCACATAAGCATTAAAACATTTGTTGGCACACTTAAGATTCGAACCGTTTAATCCATAAAGCATTCATTAAAAGCTAGCACATTCATTAACTTTAAATTCTTACACAAAATAGATCATTTTCTGTTTCAAAAATAATGAAATCAAAATAAAACATCGTTCATATATTTAAAATTACTTATCCTTGTCAAAAACTAAATTAATAAAATACCTCTTAAAAAACAACCTTCAATCAATAGTTTTTTTTTTTAAAGATAATCAAATTAAAAGTTCTTTACATACTCAGTTCTTAAAATATTCTAATGTTCAATGAGAAAATAATTGTTCATTAATTCTTAATACAAAATAATTGTTTTCCTTTTTGTTTTAAAAAAAGTTCTTTGCAAAATAATAGTTTACAATCCCCTTTTTATTGTCACTGCAAAAGTATCTCTAAAAAGAAATAAAAAAAATTCTCTCATCCATTCGTAGTGCTGCCATTTCAGTTTCAAAGGGAGGGGGAAACACATTCCCGAAGTGCACTGACCTGATTCCTCCTTGAAATTTTGTCTCTTCTTTGTCAATAAGTGGGGGTGGGAGTTTTCTCTTACTGTCGACTTCGGGGAGTAGGGTCTGTTTCCAGGCGTTTATACGGCCTTCTAAATTTCCCACACTTTGTAATGACCGTCCCTCTTGGTCAACGAACTTGCGGTCCACTTCCTGTCCTTCTGCTCTCTCTTTTTTTTTTCTTCAGCTGCGTAACTTTCAGGTGTCTCCAACCCTTGTTATTGAAGGGGAGGGACGGAGACTCATTCCTCAGTGAAGTCCTGCTAGACTCCCCCTGGGTCAAACGGAGCTTCCTTTCGTTTTTGAGAGGGGACCCTCTCTTCTGGAGTTCGATTTCTCCTTTCTTTATTTTTTGTTGAAAGTCCTGTCTGTACGAACTTTTTCTAAATGCGATGTTGTTCAAAACATATTTCTTGGTGACTCCTTCACGGGACTGGGAAATGCTGCGGGTTTCTTTATTGTTTTTCTTCCTTTGCGTTGAAATCGCTCCCTTTTTTTAAATTGTATCTTTTTTCTGCGGAGGGGAAACTGGCTAACCACTCGTTCTGTCCACCTAATTGTATGTCGTAAGACTTAAGCTTTTTTCAACTGTATCGGATTTGGCATGGGGCCTGTTTTGAAGAACTCTGCTTCCTTCTTTCCATCAATAGGAATATTTTCTCCTGTATCATCCTTTAAAATTTTCTCATTGGCTTTCTCAGCTCTAGTTAATTGTTGTCCTTCTACACGTGTGAATGCTTCTTGACATCATTGCTGTCTCCTTTTTCCGTTCCCTTTATTTCCTTTCTGTATTTTCCGTTGCACTTCTCTTTGCACTTTTCCTTTATCATTCAGTAGCATCACTGGTGCTAATAACGCTTCTTCGTTTCCTCTGTTAATGACATTTTGTTCCCGTATGGCTTGCGTTAACTTTTCATTATGTTCCTGGATTCTAGATAATTTCTGTTCTTTATTCTTCAGTCCAGAATCAAACTTTTCCAGTTGAGACTGAAGTTGTCTTTCATCAACAATTTTCATTACTTTTTCTTCAATACTGGTATCCTGTAACCCTATAGCTTCGGATAATTTTTCATTCTCCTTCTGAATTTCGGTAAACTTCTCGTCCCTTTCTTTCAATTCAGATTCAAACTTTTCCTGCTGAGGTTGAAATCGTTTCTCATAGTACTCTTGAATTTTTCTTTGTTTTCTTCTATTGTTTTCAATTATTAATTTTTCTAGTTCAAATTGCATCTCCTTATTTCTGTCTAACCTTTGTTCTCTTTCAATCCTCTCCCTTTTTCTTTCAATCCTATCTTCAATTATCCTCTCGAGACATCCTCTAGCGAAAGCTTCTTCATAGAACTTGCTGTTAATAATTATATCCCTTATTGCCACATTGGTAGCATCCGAAGGGACACTTTCGTCTAATTCAAGCGCAAGCTCAACTTAGTCACTTTTACGTCCTTTTAAGGGGAACGACATATTTTACTCTATTTCAATACTCTTCAAAATAAATCACTTCTTAGCACATTTTCTTTCACAGTTCCGGTAGGTTAGAGTCCTACAACGTACTTTTTTTTTGCGCGGATCACTATATATTCCAGGGAACACTTTGTGTGTCTTTCACAATTCCGGTAGGTTAGCGGCCTACAAAGTACATCCTTTTCTTACAGTTCTCTCAGAGAAATGTCAGTCTGACCGTGGGCTTCAATATAAATCCCGCTTCTGAATGTTAAATACTACTACTAACTATAACTAAAACTAATCATCATCACCTCAGATTTCAGTTCTCGGTTGTCCTTAGACAAAAAAACACATCGGGTTGTATAACAACAACAATTTTTATTTACACTTCTTACTACCGCTCGTTTACGACAGCACCTCTCGGAGATTCGGTCAAGTCCCGTCTGCGGGGATCGTGTGTCATCACACACTCTTCCCTTTACAAATGAACGCCCTCTAGAAGGCGGGCTTTAAGTAGGGAAGTTAACAGACATATGAATAATTTGGACGAATTAAGTGAGGATTGTCTTGAAAATTCTAATGATAATGTTGATTTTTTTTACCTGATTGTGTGTCATCTAATGAAGATTCGGATAGCGACTGTGAAAATAGTGTTGGTTCACAAAATACAATTCAGAATATAAAAAAATCCAATGATAATAATAAATTAGATAGAAATATTTCAGTCAGAGAACCCTTTTTAAATTTAACTTTTAAGAATAATAAAACATTGTGAAGAATATTTTATGGAAAAATCAAAACATTTCATTGAATGAAGAAGTAATAAAATTCAATGGAGAGGATACGCTCCCAAGAGAAATTATGGATTTGGCACTCCATACCAATTTTTTTAATTATTTATGGACGAACGAGATCATAAGTATCATTTATGAAGAGAGCAAACGATATACTATTCAAAAGAATCCAAGTAAGCCTTTCACTATATCAGAAAATGAAATAAATCAATATTTGGTTATTTGTATTTATGCATCTCTAGTTCACCTGCCAAACTATAGAGCATACTGGTCAGAAGAGCTTGGATTTGATCGAATCAAATAAACGATGCCTCATAAAAAATTTGAAACTATTAGGCAGTATCTCCATTTTAATGACAATGATAAACATCTACCAAGAGATCATCCTAACCATGATAGGCTACAGAAAATTAGACCTCTTTATGATGAGCTGAATAAAAATTTTAGTAAAGTTCTTTTAGAAAGGCATCTATCGATCGATGAGCAAATATGCTCAACTACATTATATGAAACAATACTTATCAATGAAGCCACATAAATAGGGATTTAAATTTTTTGTACTTTGTGGGATATCAGGTTTTGCCTATAAATTAGAGGTATATTCAGGCCAAGAAAATAATGAAAAGTATAGGCAGAAGGGTGAACCAGGTTTAGGTGCTAATGCAAATGTCGTAATACGATTAGCAAGAATTATAAGTCGTAATAAAAATTATACACTCTACTTTGATAATTATTATATTCTATTCTACTTTTAGCATACTTATCTAACAAAGGGATATATTCTTTAGGATACATAAATAGGAACAGAATTCCTATTTCCAAAATTCCTACTGAAAAAGTTTTCAATAAAATGGAACGAGGACATTCCATGGAATTTGTTGGGAATTATAATGATGTAGAAATCTCTGTGACAGCATGGAAAGACAATAAAACTGCAATAATGGCCCCAACATTTGCTGGTGAAAAGCCCCTTGGAAAAGTGATGAGATATGACAAATAAACTAAAAATCGTGTAGAAATTATTAGGCCTCATGTCATCAAAGAATATAACAAACATATGGGAGGTGTTGACTTACTCGATAGCATATACTCGATAGCTCGACACAAAATATTAATGAGAAGCAATAAATGGTGTATGAGAATTTTTTTTCATTTGTTAGACCTAGTTATCGTAAATGCATAGTTACTGTACAAGAGAGTGGGAACTGATAAGAAATCTGAAAAAAAAAAAATCTAATGAATTACAAAAATTGAAATCTGAAGTTGCATCATGCTTATGCAAAAGGGGGTACAATCAAAATGCTAAAAGAGGAAGACCTAGTAATACTTCAATAGAACAAATATTTCAGACTGAAAGATGCAAGGTGACTACCCAATCCATTCAATGTAAGGACATTCATAGAGATGGTATAAATCATTGGCCAATATGGTCAGAGAAGCGAATACGGTGCAAGTTTCCAAACTGCAAGGGCTACACTCAAATTGAGTGTGATAAGTGTAAAGTAGGATTTTGTTACAGCAAAGTCAATAACTGCTTTAAAAATTTCATTGTATGTAAGGCTAAAGCAATTTAAAACAATGAATAATAAAATCCTCATATAAAAAAAAGTTTTTTAATTTACAGCACTACTGCGCAATGATGCACTTCTGCAACAAACAAAAAAAAATGACTGAAATTCAATTTAAAACTGCTTATTTTTTTTATACTTTCCCCTTTTATTATTACTTGAGATCTAGCTGATATAATTTTTTCATAGAAATTTAAAATATTGGGAAGTTAAGGGTTAAGTTGAAAAAATAATGGAAACTTACCAACAATTTAAAATAATTGGACAAATATTCGCTGGTAATAAACTTGATTTACGTTCAAAAATTGAAAACCTTTTCCAAGTCATTTGCAGTATGATGTTCATCTGGTTCTAAAATTTAATAGGCTAAATAAACTATCCCCATCCCTCTTGATTGCAAGCTGGAATGCAAATGGCATCCAATCAAAAATAGGAGAACTCCAAAATTTCATAGATGATTACAACTCAGACATCCTAGGAGTCCAGGAAACTTACCTCAAACCCTCTGAAAAATTAAAAATTCCAAATTATAATATATACCGTTCTGATAGATCAACCCATCGGGGCGGATGCATTACAATATTAATTAAAAATAGGATTCATCATCATATGATCATTAAAAATACTTCCACCTCTGAAAATACCACCATCCATATCAATATCAAAAGACAACCAATACTTCATAGTTTCTACTATTTACCCCCCCTCCGTAATCTCATCAACCATAACGAATTAATCAATATCCTATATCCTCTTAGACAACCCACCCGAAATTTTAATTTGCAACTTTAATGCGAAACATCCAACGTGGAACAGAGGCAGGGCAAATAGATCAAGTAAAATTATTCATGGTATGTGCAACACTAATAACTTTTAAATAGCTGCTCCCAACTCACCAACTCACTTTCCTGACAATAGCAATACTTACTCTGTAATAGATTTTGCTATCTTCAAAAAATTCCATTCTACAATATCGGAAGAGTTATATAATGAACTACCTAGCGACCATAACCCTATACTAATGGACATCTTTTTCAATAAAATTCTACCTATCCCCCTTTGCACTCTAACAACTACTGATTGATTCAACTATCATTCAATTTTGTATAATATCACAAAAGGTAACCCCATTATTAATAATATCTCTGATCTAGACTAATCAATTACATCATTTATTACTAAAATCCAAAATGCAAAAAATCATACGAGTAATACCAGATCCATCCAAAACCCCTATCTTAGACTCCCCCTTCATATCAGAAACCTAATTAAAGAGAAAAATAGGTACAGAAAACAGTGTCAAAACACCAGATACCCTCCTTTGAAACCCATAATTAATAACCTCAAAAAGCAAATTAAAAATGAAATACCTATATAAAAAAAAATGGGAAAACCTACTCTGCCAGCTTAATACTGAAGATAACTCCCTTTTTAATACGAACAAAAAACTTTCTAATAAACACTACAATACCCCCACTAAAAAGCAATAATGGTCTGGTATTTTCATGTAAAGGAAAAAACTATTCTGCTTGCCCATAATCTTGAATCCTCGTTCCAGGAAAATCCAACTCCATATGATGAAGATCATTTTGAAAAAATAGAATCAATAATTCAAAATTGTCTTGAAACCCATACCAATTTTAATTTTTCCCCTCTCCTCACCTTCCCCTCTGAAATAGCTACCATATTTAAAAAGTTAAACAAAAAGAAAGCCCCCGGAGAGGATGGCATTCACAATCAAGACTTTAAATTCTTTCCTCCAACGCACTTATTCATCTCACAAAAATTTTAATAAATGTCTCATGTATGCGCATTTTCCACAAAAATGGATACATGAAATTATTTATCTCTTCCCCAAACCTGACCAAAACCATTCAATTCCATCCAACTATCGACCTATTAGTCTACTAAATTCTATTTCAAAAATCTTTGAAAGAATCCTGTTAACCAGAATACTGACTTATGTTTCCACTAATAATATTCTTCCAGATTCCCAATTCGGCTTCCGTATTAACCACAGCACTGCCCACCAGCTGCTACGTGTTGTGAATGCTATTATTGAAGGATTTAATTCCAAACAAATCTCTGGGGGTATCTTCCTCTACATAGAAAAAAAAGCTTTCGACTGCCTATGGCACAATGGATTGATCTTCAAACTAATAAAATTACCCCCCCTACATAATAGTTATCCGAAATAATTACCTTAAAGACAGAACATTCCAAGTGAAGCTTAATAATACTCTCTCTACAATATGCTGTAAAGACTTCAATCACTTAATTAACCATTCTCAATATAGATTTTCAACATATGCGGCACAGAGCCGTTTCTACAATGCTGTGATACGGTCGACTGGAAAGAAAAGAGTTCGAAAGATTGGCGCGGATAGATACTATCAGCGGGAACAGAAGTTGAACTTGGGGTGGCAGACAATAGAACTGATGATGTTTCTGAAGCTCTTTAAAGTTGAGCGTTGGTGATATGTTTTGTGTTCTGTAATATCCGTCTTATTGTGCTTGTTCTGGTGACGTCGTGTAATAAATAAATTTCAAAGAAGCTGAAGAATTTTATTTCGAATGTTCCGTCACTAGAATAGTAAAATGGTGGCATACGAATGGGACGAATTAAACAGCCTTATCTACCAAATAATAATGAAGATCAGATACCATTTCTATCTCGAATAGTGCCAAGATTAAATTAAATTCTTGACCATAACTAGGCTTATTTTTTTGGGTCTAGAATCAATTGTTTATGCATATCAAGTTTGATCAAAACAGCAAAGGTATTTTAACTGCAATTTATTACTCACTTTTTGTATAATAGCTGGGTTTGAATTGATTGTTTAAATCCATTTATCAATATAAATTTGTGGGAAATGAAACTGTTGAAATGAATTTTGAATATAGTGTGTGACTTTTCATTATATGTTGTTTCAGAGATATATTATTTAAGAGAATTTGCATTTATTTTATAGTTAAACGAGAAATAATTCTAATTATATTTTGTACATTAAATTTTGGGTTGGAATATTTTTGTTTAAATATCTCATTTTGTTCTTCTGTTGAATTTGGAAAACGAAAGTGAATTGTGTTCTTAAGTATTGCATAAAGAATTTACTTTGATCTTATATTATTAGAATTTTATTTTCAATTAACTTCCTTTTGAAATGTGAGTTATGATTTGAATTTTCCTTTTAAATTAATAGTTAGAAAATTAGTTTTGGTTTGTTATAAAGAGGAATCGTATTATTTATTGAGTAGTATTTGTAAGATTTATTTAGAATCTATGATTCAGATTTTATTTGTTTTGAAAGAAAGTTATTGAGATAACATTAGTTTTTGTGAATTGAAAGTGTTTTGCAAGATTTTCTTCGATGGGAACAATTTATTTATAACCTCTCATAATAAGAAAGCATTGATAAAACCAAAAGTTGCGAAATTTTTTCTTCTTATTATTGGATGTTTTGTGTATGATAAATATATCATATGTATATGACTGTAAGAGTACTACAAAGTTCATTTAAATTATTTTTGTAATGAATTGGCGTTTGATAGTACAGTAACATATTTGATTATTTATTTTGGAACTTTATAGAATGTCATATTTGATAAAGCTTTAGTGAATTTTGGAATGTTTATAATTTTCCAAATTTTTATATTATTGATTTGTAAAGTGCTAAAACGTGTAATTTAAGAGTTACAAAACTATGTCACCAACTTATTCATTTGAATTAAATGATTTATGTAAAATAGTTAGTTTGAATTTTTTTTTTTTTGAGTTGATCTTTTTCCCTAAACATGGCGGTATTTAGCCAAGGTAAAACTGATTATTGGAAATTATGTGAGAAATAAGTTGAACATAAATCCTTCTAGTAAAGTTGCCAAAATAATGAAAATAATCTGAACTGTCAGTATGTGAAGAAGAGTTAAAACACTATCTTGACCAGAGTCAGTTAGTGATAGAAAACAGGAGCAAATCCGCTAGGGAGAGCAGAAACCTGAATTAGAGATGAAAAATTAAATTCATCCAGAAGAATCAGTCAATAAACGATGAGTCAGGAATAATGAAATCGATCTAGGACCGGTAAAACAGCTACTCAAATTACCCCTAAGTTTGATGAAGAATGATGAGATGGGTTTATATTTGATAAATTTGAGAGAAAAGCTCCAACTTGCCTAAATCGAGAAGTATTGGGATGATACTGTGTTGCCGATGCATGGACTTCTCTAATATAAACCCAAAGAACCAGTGGAAAAATGCTAACGATTATGATTTTGTTAAGATATTATATTGAGAGGAACAAGTTAAGAGAAAAGTTGAAGCAATGTTTTTACCGGCATCAAAAATCAGCAGACAAGTCATGGAGAAACTACATCAGAACAAATAGTTATTTTTTCAGAGTGGGATTGCCGGATTAAAAGGTTACAACTTCAGAACTAAAGATCATGGATGACTCAGAACAATTAGCACAGTTCCAGCGAAGTGAGAGAGCATTTTCATGTTGATTGGATCAAGAACAAACCATTATAATCTTTGCAAAAAATTTTGGCAGATAATATATTGACAAAGTCAGAGAGAGTTCTCCAAGAAAATTGGCCACAAAATTCAAAGTAGTAGGGACATTATGTGATTCAAACCAAAAATGCTAAAGATTTCAAGTCTAAACCTCAAATTAAAAGGAACCTGTCCAGAAAAAATCACAGAGAGATTTCGAGAAAATAAAACATTAGAGTGTTACTTGGATAGGTTCACACCTTCGACCACAATGTGAGCAAACTAAGAATAGTACTATTTGAAACTATGTTCTTGAATGAAACTTTTCAGAAACGGTTGCAGTGATTTACTATACCTTAGCACAACTTTAAGCAAAGAAATGAATCAGAAATGCTACAATATTAAGTACTAATTTGTGCTAACTCTTGATTCTATAATTTGCAGGAATATGTCAACCTTCAATGTTTGATGAAAAGAAACTGTGTGTGGCTTCGTACGCCTCTTGGAAGAAAACGCAGTGTCTTCTGCCAATAGCTGAAATAGAGTTGAGTTAGTTCATACGGTAGCATAGTAACAAAAGTCATGTTTTGAGAGACTCCATTAGATCACAAGGAAAATTACTTGGGAAATAAAAAACTGCTGCGCTATTTGAAGAAGCAAAAGAACAAGTAAAAATTCAGGCCTATATGGTGAATGCTGTTCAAACTCGAGACTCAGAAGAGATTAGAAATGAAGTCATGAATTCAAAATCATCGAGATAAGAAATTATTCCTGAAATCAACGATAATGATGGCAGATCTTCTAGATGATCAAGACACATTCTACCTTATTGGAACCCTGGAAACCTCTGAGTTTAATCTTGCAAATCATCCCGTGATGAATTTAGAAAGAACAACAGAAAAATGCTGAATTAATAAAATTGTTTGAAGAAGCTAAAAAATAGCCAAACAAGAAGAAAACTAAAGTATATTGTTAAAGATAAATTATTATTTTCAGAAAAGAAGACAAGAATGGATAAACGTAAACTACTTGTAGTTCCTGAAAAAATATAGAACAAATTTAATGACAATAGGCGCAGCATTATGAGAGCAGCTCATCTTGGTGTAAATAAAACCAAAGATGATTGATTCAAACGCTTTACTGGCCAAATTGTTTAGTGATGTCGAAAATTTTGTCCAGACTTGTGATAAATCAAACAGAGGGAAAACCTAGACAAAAAAAAGCTCCACTTAAAATTGTTCTGATTTACAGAAATATTACGAAGTTAAACGTAGATGCCTGTGTAATTTCTTGCCATAACACCATCAGGAAACAGGTATAATCTGTATTATGCATGTCGTCCAAATATCGAACCTATTCCTGTGGCAGATTTATGTTCGACAACTATTGTGATGTGTTGTTACAGTTTTCAGCAGAATGGGTTCCCGAATACAGATCGACCAAGGTACATCATTCATAGTGCACTTCTACAGAATTTTCGAGAAGGTTGGAGTTAAAGTTGCAAGAATTCTCTGTTTCTCCACAAACTAATCCTGCTTGAGAGGATGCCAAAACTGAAAATAATTTTTCCGTGTCCATGTCTGTGAACTAGTTCCCAAATTGGGAGAGAGGTCCTCACTCAAGCTCTTTTTATGCCTAGGACTGTAACACATGACAGTACTGGATTTTCTCACAGAGAGTTAGTCCATGGAAGAAATTTCTAAAATTCGTTATGTTATTATACGAGAAGCTAACTGAAGAAAGCCAAGCTGGAAAATAATGCTGTGATTATGTTTTGGACTATCAATTCAATGAAGAAATGTCGAACCAGCTGTCCAGATTATGGAAGAAGCCAACAGCAAACAGAAGTTGGGGTACGATGCATAAGGCTGTGAAGGCATTAGAATAGGTGATTTAGTTTTGGCTAATCTCGTCCAGGCTATACAATTGCCTCTGTCCAATGGATTGGCCTCGAGAAATATTTCAACAACTTTCGAAAAACTCTATTGTTAAATTTCCAGAAAAGGATAAAATGCATGTGTATCATGTCAACATGCTAAAACCTTATCATCAAAGAGCTGATATAAACTTATTGTGTTTAGAAAAAAACTTGAAAGTTGAAGACAAGAGGTACAAGCTTGGATCTTCAAAACGATGTTTCTGAATGGTCAACCTTCATAAACGATATTCAGAGGAATTCCAAGTTATCACCAAATCAGGAAAACAACTTAAGAAGAACTTTTATGTAAATATAGACATTTTCAAATCAGCCTGGATGTACCATTTGGCTGAACATTGACATTGAACTTGAATGAAAGACCATTTTAAGCCTTTATCGTATGTCACCTCGACAAACGAGTATCTTAAAAGAGGTTTGAAAATGATGGAACTGAATATAATCGAACCAGGAGAGTCTGATTTTACGTCTCCATTAATACTTGTGTAGTTCAGGAAAAGATGCAAGACCTTGCATAGATTATAGAAGACTGAACAAAGTGACCAGAACGCAATATTTTCTTTTGCCAAACATCAAAGAACTGATGAGAAAGTATAGTGGCTAAATATCAGTTGCGAATCTCCTTAGAGATACTGGTCAAAATACCATTAAGGCGAGCGGAAAGATATTTTGCTTTGTAACAAACGTGTACCTTCAGACTTAAGGTTGCCTTTCGGGCTGAAGAATCGCATAATAATTTTATAGATCTCTAGCAAATTTATTAAAAAATGTGAAGAATATGCAGTTCTCACTGATGACGTAGCTATCTTTTCAAAACAGGAAAATCATCTAAAGATTAACGGAGATAATGCATAGAAAAGGAAAGAACATCGGAATGCCGATAGTTTAGGTAGAGGATCTTCAAACTTAAGTTTTTTTTTTATTATTCAATTTAGTCTTGATATATCATTAAATGTTTACATTTATAGTATTAAATTTAATTTCATTTATATTTTGTAATGGCATTTATTAGTTTTTTATTTCTATTTTAGTGTTAATCATTAATACTATCTCAGTTAACTGTCCTTTACTACATATTTTTTTTGTTTGCAAAATTTATTTGTGATAACCTTGTAAAGGCACTATTTAGGTTTGAACTGGATGGATATCGTCAAATATTTCCAGAATCCCAATTTATACTTTACACATTTATATACATAATCATGCCTTTTGCTTGAGTTTTCCAGGCAATATGAAAAACTTTCCTACATTCGGAAAAAGTTTTTCCAGATGGGGAGGAATATAAGTCTCTAAGACTTTTAAATCATTAATTAACTATTCTAATATAGATGGCAGCAAGGTTCTCAATAATGCTGTGTGCGGTGCGACTGGAAAAAAAGAATTCCGAAGGGCGGATGAATACTATCCTAAACAAGTCTGAATCTTTGTAGTGTGGAGACATGATAAACTTGATAGTTTTTCGAAAGCTCTTGATTGAAGGTTTGTATCATATGTATTTCTGTAATATCCGTTATATTGTGCTGTTCTCTTGTGACGTCGATTAAGCTAATAAATTAAATTTAAAGAAGCTGAATTTTTAATTTCGAATTAAACTCAATCCAGAACAAGTAAATGGTACACTAAAACATATCACAAACGCTCACACATTTGAGCTTGAAAGAAAACATCACATGGTTTACATTATGTTCAGCACACTCCAAAGTCTAACTTGTTCCAACGGAGTATATCATCTGCTCCGGAACTCTTTTTCCAGTCGACCATATCATGTCTCACCATCCTGCGAAACTGACTTCCTGTGCTATCTATATTGAGAATGGTTAATTAAGTGATTGAAGTCTTTGTATATATAAGAACCGGTCAACCTCAAGGGTCTGTAATTTACCTCCTTGAACAAAACTCTAACTCTGCTTCCTCTTGTACTCATGCCAGACTCCAACAATGCTCTCTTTGATCAAACCTTCTTACGAAATTCAATATTGAATGTTTAATTTCAAAATCCTTTTTTACTCAAGTCTAAATTACCAATTCTGGCCGACACGAGCTTGAAGCAGGCTCCGCGGCCTATGTGCTCACTCTTCCAATGTTCTCCAAAAAGGGTCTGTACTCTCCAATTTGCTTTACATATGACTTCCCTCTGAGTCCTTACAATAGCCTCTCTGTTCATTCTACCGATGGATGGTAACTTCCTCATGAAATAGTCCAGTTAACGTAATATAATTACAAAATCATCTAAATCAGATAGAGGAATGGATGATACTCTGGAGCATTGTTGTAAACACTAATAAAACTAAAGCTCATATTTAGAAAGTTGCAGCCCTCCCTCTTAATAAGAAACTTAAATTCTTTTTAATGATCAAATATCTTGGGACTTCACAAACAAATACTTAGGAGTTATCCTGAATTTCAAACTCACCTTCAAATTTCATATCCACCAATAATTGACAAACGCTAGGCTAAAATCCATAACTGTATTCCTTTTTTTTAATTGGCAGAAATTCAGTATCAACTCTTGCTAACAAAGTTCTTCTCTCTATGTACCCAAGTAATCCGCCTTCATCCTGCTTTATGCTTCCTTATTTGGGGCCATGCCACACCTATCCACATTAAAAAAACATTTACCTTCAAAATAAAAATCTGCATGATTACGGTTCTACCTTGGTATGTAAGAATTTGCCATACGCAAGATCTCTTTCATCCTCCTATATATCGCATCAACTGTATCTCAAGAAGATTCTAAAATGGACTAACAAATCGTAGTAACCTACCAATAAGGGCCCAGCTAATTTTTTTCTCACAATAATGGAACCTTCATGTCTCTAACCTACTAATCTTGCAATACTTTATTTCCATTTAATTTCTACAACAATTTGGTATTCCATCTCAGAACCTTTAATTAATTTTTTATCACTCTTTCCAATAGCCTTGTTTCAGTTAACCATCTCTACCTACATCATCATCTATTCATCTTTTATCAGCTGTTTAATATCCTTTTGCTATCCCTACCTCTGCCTTCTTTGAACGTAGCTTAAGAATTTACTAATTAGTACCTCCTGCCGAACAAGAAACCATTTTTACTTTTCCCTTTCCTTCTTCAGCTTTTCACATCATTAAATAAGTTTAAATATTATTTTATTATTATTATTGTAATTTTACAATAATAATAAAAAATTTAAAAAATAATCATATAAAATATTACTTTCTCTTAAGTGCAGATTAGATATATTCATCGAAACTACTGAGGCATTAAGTGAATGATATGAATATTATAATCTTTTATTCTTTTTACGACAAGATTATTAAAAAAATTAAAATCTATTAAAATCTCATCCTCATTGTAAATAATTCATTCCACTTTCCTATCCTCCTTTCCTCTAACTTTTCTCTTTTATGTTTTCTTTTTTCTTTTTTGTTTTGTTTCTTTTGTTTTTCAAAAAAATTCATTTTGTGCATTAAGCATTACTCTAATACGTTTGTTAAGCACACACAAAATTAGCTTCAATATGACACTGAATAAAGTCTACTTGACTGGCACTCGTCTCTATTCGATTGTTGTGGTTTCCTAAAGCATACCCCATATATATTAAAAAAATTTCATTGAGATGAATTTTAATATTAACAGACCATCTACAAATAATATTCCTAATATATCTTGATAATTATTCACAAATTTGAGTTTGAGAAATTTCAGATTTCATATTTTTTTATTCTCTTAGTGATTAAACAAGATGACTTAAAACAATGTATTTATGCAAGCTCCCATAGATATCTATGGACTTGCAAAAGTGTGCAGAGAGTTTTACAAGACTTGCTGACGCTGTTAGTTTCTTTGTAGGCATGTATTATACTACTTTTTTGGTGACAGTAACATAGTGCATTGTTTCATTAAGTTATTCTGTGCAAAATTTAGATTCATCGCGCTACCTGCTTTACCAAAATGGCATTTTACAAGCTACATATTTAAAGCGCAGCAGAAATATATGGCGGTAGTTCATTTTGCCACTTGGCGGTGCGTATAATGCAAACGGCGTTTGTGGCAGGTGTGCCAGTTACGCAAGTGCTGTGCTGGCTGGAGCGTACGCGAAAATGGCAACAACAGCAAAGCGTTTCGGCTGGCTGCCGGTTTGCTCGTACGGCAAAGTGCGGAGGTATACCATGTGGCGTGGTGTGCAATTTTTTTGCTGTTGGCTGTAGCTAAATGGCGGTATACAGCAAATTTTGCAAAGCGGCAGCCAAAACAGGATTTTTCGTAAAATTCATCGTTTCTTTTAAATTACGTAATAAATGTTACTCGTAAAAAAAAACATGGCTTATGACGGATACTTTTCTCAGATCTTCGCTTAACGTAAACAGAACTAAGTGATAACATTCTATAATCGTCAGTTTATATATGTAGACCATGAAGGATATATTTTTAAAAAACTTTAACATTAATGTATATTTAATAACTTTGTACTGAAACACTTGAAACCAGACGATTTATATTAAAGTTCATCTCTAGTCGATATTTTCTTCTTAACTATTGCTTGAAAGAGTAAAGACAAGGTGTGATATTTTTTTTTTTTTACAACCAAAGGTTTTTTTTGGAGCACACTTAATTTATAAAGTATTTATGATATTGCCACTACCAGATTTTAATTTTGTTTAAATGTGTATTGCTGTATTTTTAGATTTTCGACATATATATTTTAAAAAATAAAATATGATGAAACATATTGTTGTTCATAAAAAATATGGAAACATTTTCAGGTAGTGGAAATATATTTATCTATTAACGCTTTTTTTCACCTATTCGCAATTATTCATTCTTCATCATCAATAGTATTGAATCAAAAACAATAGTTGAACAAGTGATGGATTGTATTTTTCAAAAGCAAATTTTGAATCAGAAAATACTTAGTCTCTGCTATATTGCTCACATTTTTTTGTTCTTTTGAAAGTGAAATTTCTGCTATATTTTAAAATAAAAAATTAATGTATATTTGTCGATATAGTAGATATTTTTTATTATTTTAAGTTTTATAGTTTATCGAAGCAATTTGCATTTTATTTCTAGATGGCAGAAAGTGACTAGGCTGACCTCACTCTAATAGATCTCGCCTTTCTGTCTTTGAACAAATTCATGAGAATTCTACATCAGCTTGCAACAACAGCAACACAGCATACCATGATCTTCACGATATATGTTTTACAAGGTTTAAGCTTTAATCATCATACATCAAGAACAGATTAATTCCAACACTAACAGCCCCTTTGGTATGAAAAATTCAGAAACCATAAACATGCTAACAACCAAGAAATTCTCTGATTATGAGTTGATGACAAGGAAATTTTAGTGGATTGTTATTGACTCTCCCAATCAGATTCAGTGGATAATAATGAACCTGCTGTAAATGCACATAACCTAACTCATCCAATTGAAGCAATAGTGGTGATCCTGAAACAAGGAGCTGCAGTGTTGAGAAATTCTCCTGAATTAGTTTTATTGCATTTGAAAAATATCTTCATTTCTTCATTTTATTGTTAAAATTGGCATTTGACCACAGAATTGGTAAGAATTTCAGAAATTTGCTTAATTATTTGTTTCTGTGTAGTTGTAATTTTAGTGTAACACATTGTATAATTTTTTAAAAAAATTCTTGTATGTTTCATCAAATAAGAATACATATGAATCCATGTATTTTCATACTTTTTCATTTTGATTATTTTTAATAATGTACTTAAATTTTTTTTTATTAAGTTATGCTTTTAAAAATTGATTAAAGAGGGTGAATTACACTTTAAAATAGACTTAAATTGTGATTTTTAAAATTCAAAAGCAAATATATCTAAAATATATACTAAGAAAACAAAAACATGTGTTTTATTAAATTAAAGAATTTTCTTGTAAATCTTTTTATCCTTCTTATAAATAAATTGATCTAACCATTTTTGTTACATTTTTTCTGCATTAAAAGACAGTGTTTTCGACTTTTTGGCGTATTGCCAGTGCTAAAGCGCTTGCAAAGCAAAAGGTACGGAAAAGGTATTAGCGGCGTTCTTTTAAAAGTATGAAATTTTTATTTCTGCCCTTCCCATTTTTTATTTTTTTTTAAATAAAATAAAAGTTATTTTTTAAAAAAAATAAAAATTCAAAAAAAAAAAAAAAAAAAAAAAAAAAAATGAAAACTACTGTTAACAGAATAATAACAAGGCTTAGCTATAGCATATATGTAGATGCAAATTTATTTTTATATTGCATTCTTTTTAATAATTTTGAATGAATACTTAATAGTTTTTTATTAACAAATTTTGGCACTTTTCCTGATAATAGTCCATGTCTTACAGGTCAGAAAATACTGCTATAAAGTATAAATAAGGTTCATACGTATCACTGACATGGAAGGGAGATAATTGTATAAATGTGAAGTAATATGGAGTATTAAAGCAATATGCATTTTTCTTATAATTTGTTTTATAACTTTTAATTTTTCTTTTTACTATCAAGGAAAATTATTTCTAGTAAAGAAAGGGTAAAAATGGACTGCAAATAGATAAAAAGAAAAATTTATCTTGATATATAGAAAAATTTATCTTGATTTAAGTATAGAGATTGTGAAATTTGTTTTAAGTTTTTTTGAGGTATGAGAAATGTGGATCAACAAAGCTATTATCTTGAAAAAACTTATTTATAATATAGTAGTAAAGATAAAACAGATTTGTACTTGTAATTTTTTTAAAGTAACTCTTTAATCTTTTATATTAAAATTGCATACTTCAGATTTACCTAAAAGAGAAATAAGTTGCTTTTAAACCTTTTATACTTTAAATACTCACAATGAATATATATAATCATTTTTGAACAAGAAATTAATGTATTTTGTAATTTGTCTCTTTTTAAATATTAAATAAATATTTTCACCTCTAAAATCCAATTTCCCATCTCATTTACAGGAATCTTGGTGAATTTAGGTCTTTTCATTACTTTCTGTCATGCCAATGCAGTCATTAAGAGAGAAGTTGCAAAACAGGTAATTTTAAATCTTAGATTATTTGAAGATTGTTTACATTGCATTTATCTATGAGAATTTTGATTTCTATAATTTTTAAATCTGTCTGCTCTCTTAGGGTAAACGACGTTTGAAGCATTTGTTGCTAGTTTGCATAAATCTTGGGACTTCTATATTAGTGATTTATACAATACTGGCAGATTACACTTTAGCTTATGCGTAAGTACATATTTTTAATCATTTATGATTATGCAATGAGAAAATTTGTTACAACTTTTAATAAATATATACTTTTTTAAACAATCCCTTTTGTCAAACATTAAATTGCCAAATATTTTTTCTATTACCATCATTGAAACTGTTACTCGTTTACCAGAATTCAAATTAAGCAAAAGAAAATTAAGGTTTAAGGTAAGCAAATGAAAATTTAAGATTTGCCTGCAATGCAGGATTAATTATTTTTACTTTGGGAGTCAAAAATTTAATATCAATAAATAACAAACAAGTTAAAAAAGCAATTACTGAATTTATTTAAGATTTCTTTATTTTTTAAGTTTGTGGTTCTTTAAATTATTAATCAATTATTTTTCTATAAAATATGTTCTTTGTTTTATAAAAATGAACTGTTTTATTGTTAAAATTTATGTGAATTAAACCAACAGTATTAATCTTATTATTTATTTATACTGTTGGTAAAATGTGTGCTTGGCTGATAGAGCAGTAACCAAAATGTGTTAATTTTTATAAATAGATTACTTGTTAAGATGAAGAATATTATGCATATGTTTATTATGGATTCAAGCTCTTTCTTGAAGAAATTTTCTATGTATTTTTTAAAAATATCAAAAACAATTTAAAGGAATTTAAAATTGTCTATTTTTGAATCGTCCTCTAAGCGCCTTATACATTTAATTTTGTTAACAATTTTTGATTATATAGTTTTAAATTGTAAATAAAAAAAAAAGCTCTAGTTTTCTTTTTCTTTTTTTTCTTTTCATTTGTATTATTTGAAGTATTGTTAAGTGAGAAAATTATAAATAGCCAATGACATCCATTAATCTTTATGTATCATACTTGTTTATTTAAAAATGCTTTTAAATTATTTTTTTTGAAGATGCAAATGTTGAAAAACTTACTTATTCTTATGTTTTAATATAATTGAGTTAACAAAAATGTTCTTGTAAGAAATCGGAACTTCACTAATCCAGAGTTAAATACATAAAAAAAAAATATTTTAAGTTTTTGTTGCTGTTTATTATAAGTATTCTTAAATTTATCTTTTAAATTAAACTGTTCAAGTATCTATATTTTTAGAAATCAACTTCTGATGCAACATATTAAATGAATGTAATAAAAAAATATAACTTTTAGGTCTAGATGAGAATTATGACAGGTGTTCTCTGCGCTTTCTTTTTATGGTACAGATAAAATGACATCAGTAAACCTCATGTTATCATTACAAAATATGACATGTCTAACTCATTATCAATGTGTCATTCAAACATATATTACAAATTTAATCTATTAAGTTATTGCCCAAAAATGATTTAAAAATAGGACATTTGAGATAATATAAATTATTTCAACCTATGAGTAGATATTTGATTTTGGAAACATTAATTTTAATTTCCTGATTTGTGGTATGTTACAGAATACACACACACATATATATATGCTTTGATTTGTGCATACTATGCATTGAAATGTATATTGTGTTTTGTCTAAAGTATTTGAAATATTTTATAAAATTTAATTTTTTTCATTTTAAAATGAATTTTTTTTTGTTATGATAATGGAATTAATTAAATTCTTATTATTCTATAAATTAAATTTATTGTGCATATTTCTTTTACTGTGCTATTGTAATTTATTATGCCTTTAAAATTTTGATGACAAAAATCCGAAGTCTTCTAATCCCAATCACAGAATGACATCTGCTTAAAAGATCGGTTTACACAATTTTTTTATGCTATTATGTGTAATGTAGCGATAGTCTTTCTTGAAAAAAGATTACTTTTTTCAATTGTCTTATTTTGAAATTAGCTTTGTTTTGGTTAAATGAAGTTTTAGGATTGTCATGGGAAAGAAAAGTAAGAGAAAGTTTTAATAAAATATGTAATTTAATCGAAATTGTCATACTTTTATGAAGAGTTTCTTAGTTGAGTTAATTTTTATCTGAAAAAATTCAAAGTATTGCATTTTTATATTTTAGGTTGATATTTATACCACCATATTCATCTCCAATATTTTTTTGGGAAGTATTATGGATTGTGTCTGTCACAGATTTTGTATTGCGTTTGATTACTATTCTAATAAAGCTATTTGTAGTTGCATTACCTTCAAGAGTGGTTGCTTGTCCAAAAAAGGTAAGCTAAAATATGTGGCTTATTTTTTAAAATTTCTTTCCATTTTCATTTTGAAACAAATACATTATATAAATAACTTTTTAGGGAAAATATTATCTATTCATTGAACGCTCCTCCCAGTTGTATCGTACCATCATACCAATGCAACATTGGCTTTATTTCTTCTCAGAATCTTATTCTGGACCGAGTAAAGTGTTTGGAGTAATATTGTCAGCTGCATATTTAATATTCAAGGTAAGTTATGTTCTCTATAACTTAATATTTATTTAGGAATATAGTTTTTTGTTGAGTGGAAGTAATTCTCTAATTTTTACTATAAAATCCAGTCATAATTCAATATTCAATACAGAGTTTTTATTAACTTTATTTAGCAAGATAGTTTTTGTTTTGGTATATTTTTTAAAATATTAACTACTATTTTTAACCATATTTTGCAGGCAGGAATATTTAAAAATTAAAGTACTTGAAGGGGGAAAATATTGCAAATAATACTGTAATATTCTTGATATCAATACATAATCCTTTCTGTTTACAATCGGTTAACCAAATACTGGCATTTTCAAGATTCATACTCGCATATAAGCC
Organism: Nephila pilipes; assembly: GCA_019974015.1. NCBI lineage: Eukaryota > Metazoa > Arthropoda > Arachnida > Araneae > Nephilidae > Nephila > Nephila pilipes. The sequence goes on along the minus strand of BMAW01085476.1, from coordinate 320,041 downwards.
ATGTGGCCCAAATTTACAATTTTAAACTGTTATTATATATAGTACCAAATATTGTTATTCTTGAACCTAAGAATAATTTTTGAATTTTTATCCTAATTTATTAAGTAGCTTAGAGCCTGATTTGATTATGATTAAATATTTATTTTGTGATTTTTGTATAAAATTATTTTTTTTTCCCAAAATATTTTAGTATTTGCGAACTGTAACATTTGCATCAGTATTCAATAGATTTTATAAATCATGAGATCATTTGTATGTTTATTAATTTGAATTACTCTCTTACTTTGCTATTTCTTTTGTGCAGATGAGCTCCACAGGCTGATAAAAAATGACATTTTATACATGTTGTTCATTTTAACTGCTTTGCTATGAATAATTGTCTAATAATATCAATGTGTGATGATATAGATTGTGTTTTCCCCACATTTGAGGGAGAAGTTCAGTTGACCTTGGTGTTATGAACTTTCAATCTTTGGGTCCAAAGAAAAGTTGTCTGGTTACTTTTTGTAGTGCTCTTATCAATTAGGCCAAAAGGGATTCCTCTCTCTCTCTTTGGGTTAATTATTAAGGCAGTTTATTTCTGTTGCTGTTTTTGAAGAGAGGCACCTCAAACTCTTTACTTTTTAAATGGGGAATATTCAGAATGTTTGTATAGCCACTCATTTTTTTTTTTTTTTTTTGAAATAATAGTAAAAAAAATTGTAATTTTACAACAAGAAGGCTAAATAGACAAGTAATATACATGTGCACTTATTAAAGTTTAATGTCATGAATTTCTTTTCTAATTTTTATGTAATTCAAATAAATTGTTGACATGTATCTATACTATTATGTTCAATTTATAATTGTTAATATCTTTTTCTATTTGATTAATAAGTGATATATAAGTATAATTGTTATTTATTTCATTTTTGAATTTTTTAACTAGTTATATATTGGATTATTTATGAATAGAACAAGAAACTCATTATTCCGTATTATGTACAGTTGTATATTCATGGAATCTTGGGTATTCTGACAATTTCTGGCTTTAATAATTTTGATTTTGGCTTCTGTTTTTGATGGAAGTGGAATGGCAAACTTAGGGTCATCAGTAGCATTTTTAAATTTGGCTTCTGCTGTCCTGAAACATCTAAAATCTGTTAAATTATTGGGAATAGAGTCCCACTGCTCCACAGCAGTCTAGCTACTGCACAAATTAGCGTGTAAATATGCAGGATAAAGTATGTCCGTCCTTTTTAAAAGTTTTATCAATTAATAAACTATTTTTCCTCGTAATTAACTATTAATAAACTTTTAATGAAACATACTCAATCTCAGTGGCCTATCTCACTTGCAGATATAAAAATTTAGAAGTTTGAATGCTTTTAGTAAAAAAATTGCTGGTGGTATTTTACTATAAACTATTTAATGGTTTTTGTTTTAGTACACGAATGAGTTAAGACCTTTCTGTTCTGAGAGAAATGTAATGCAAATTTTATTTTTCAACTTATTAATCTATATGATAATTAAGTAGTTAAAATAAATTATACTGCTTCAATAGTTTTTTTCTGTGTTAAAAAATAGTAAATATGCAAATTGAAAGAAAATAGATAGCAATTTCCTGTTTATTTGTTGGTGAAAAATGAATCTATCTAGATTGTAAATATACTGTCTAAATGTTAAAATTCTTTAATGTTTTATGGTTTTTGTGTGGAAAAAATATTGAATATTTGAAGTATATATATATTTATCTTGATGATCAAAATTGAAATATGCATTATGGATTGAAAATTTTGTTATAATGTACGAATTAAGAGTACTCAAATTTAGAAAATAAGAATTTTCATAGTTATGCTCTATACATCCGTTGTGTGTGTGTATATATATATATATGTTTGCTGAAATTACTATATATTTAATTCTAAAAATATTGTGTTTTTATCAGGTCAAAAGTATTTTCAAGAAAGCTAAATTGTGGAAAAAGACTCTGATTAAAGTAATTCAAAGCAAAGTAAGTTATATTAATTCCTTGTTTTCTTCTCTTACTGATATTTTTTTCTCAATTATGTGGAAGAAAATATTTATAAATATCTTAAATCTATCATGAAGAATAACATAAACCATACAGTTTTTTTTTTAATTGATGTATTTATACAATGTTAAATATTTCATAATTGTTTTGAGTAAGCACATTTCTCCCCTCTTTTGACAATTGCCTTCATTTTCCTTTTATTTGTAGACTTATGGTGTCACTCCTTCTACTAATCAAATAAAAGAAGCAGGTGATTCATGCCCTATATGTCAAGATGATTACAAGTCCCCTTCCATGCTACAGTGTAAAGTAAGTAATCAACTATGTTATAGTTCCATAACATATTTCAGAAATCTGTTTTTAAGTAGATTGCATTGTGTTACTTGTAGTTTATTCTTAAATTATCCCTGTGCTTTTTAAAAAAATTAGTTTTTCTCTTTTATTTAGTTTTTCTTATTTTTATAATCAGCAAAAAATTGCATTCTTAGTATTTTTTTAATGAATGAACTAATTAGAAAGAAGTGTTTTATGTTCATTTCTATGTATGTAAATATATGTTTATATTATATTAAGAAATAAAACTATTGAGAAATTAATTCCTGTATTAAACTAGATTGTATTCATAAATCTGTTCTGTATAATTTTTAAAAAAGCATAACATTATCAATCAGGGATTCTAAATTTTACAAATTATTACATAGAAAAAAATATTTAATGTTCCCACCTTAGCACTTGAGACCATAGTAGCCAAGTGATCATGGTTGTGGATGGCATTCTTTTTGAGTCTTGGGTTCTAGCCCTGATGCCACTAAAGACCTGCTGTTTAGCAGGGCTAATGTACGAAGTCCCAAGTCCTACTGATGGTGTGGAAGTTTGGAGTGGGACTGTTCAGTTGTTGTCCTCATCAATTGACCATGGTTCAAAATTATGAGGTCCATTGCCAATAACTTTTGTGCTGTGTCAGTACGATGTTCATAAAAAAAAATCCCAATCATCTTGTATTATGTATATGTACACTATTTCTAAGTGTTTTCTTTAGCTCTAGATTTTTCAAAAAATAGGATTTGTTTAAAGGTTTTCCAAAATGTTAAATTTGGTTTTTTAAAATTTTATTTAAAAAAATTTAATATTGGATTCACACATTTTTTTGTACGATTTGAAAAAAGTTTGCTAAAATTTTGTGATGTTTACTAATTAGTTATGTTGTTCAAATATTTGAAAACTAATTATTTCTTGTAGCATATTTTCTGTGAAGAATGTGTTGCCCTATGGTTTGACCGTGAACGCACGTGTCCAATTTGCCGAGCTCAAATTGCTGATGATCCAACTTGGAGAGATGGATCAACCACTCTCTTGCACCAAATCTTCTAAGTGTTAAATGTTGCACAATCTAATCTTGTGAATAAAATTTGTGTTTATTTGTTACTGTTTGTAGAGTCTTGAATAAATGTTTTTAAACTTCATTTATGGAAAATAATGTCTTTTAAGTTCATTTCTTTTTTGTAGTTATAATACAAAATTTATGAGAAAAACATGTATAACTAATAAGCTTTTCATTTGTGTAAAGAATTTTTGTCATCTGTGATCAATATTTCATTATTATCTAGATAATGGAAATTTTACTTTGTTGTATTCAAAAATTTGTATGTTCCTGGTAATAATTTTACGAAATGTATTTTATTAAAATGTTTTTTTGCATGTTGTATAAAATTACATCAATCTATGTATAAATATCTTGTTTTAATGATTTGTTTGAAGAATAAATTATTCAAAAATTATCTGAAGTGAAAGTTTTACTATGCATGTTTTTCTGAAAGAATTTAATGTGGCAGAAGCAAGGAATTAAGATTGATATGAAAATTTTTCTCATTTCTACCCCACTTAAATCTGTTTATTCTAAGAGATGCTGTAATCGAGTCAAAATAATTGCTAGTTCTAGTTTTACTTATAGATTTAAAATAAAGTATATTCGTTAATGTTTTTAGTATGAGTAAGTTTTATACTATTTTATTACAAATTCTGAAGTTATCGTTTTCCCAAATGAAATAAATATATAAAAAAGTTACATTTTGATTTGAGGTCACTAAATGACCACGCCTAGAGGTTAATGTTATAAAAGTGGATTGAAAAGCATTCCTCAATGAAGAGATTAATGAATTATCAGGTGACTTTTTACATCCCTAATTATTGCAAAGTTATTAAAAGGTTTAAAAAAAAAAACAATCACTGAACTGTACCAAAAACAAATTTCTGTAAGTTTTCACCAAAATAGAAAACATAGTGCACTAAGTGATGCTGTATTTTCTAAAGAGGCTGATGGTTTCATGTGTTCTAGCATAATGGAGCAGTAGTCATGCTATTAACCGAGCATTTTGACTTGGAATTTATCAATCCCCAAGTGATGCTTGGCTATAATCATTGCAAAGGGAATGTGAATAGCTTAGGCTGAATGGAGTATTTGTGTAATACTAAATGATGGCTATTAGTTTTATTTTTTCATAATAGTTAATATAACAGCAATCAATACATTTATTTGAAAACTGTAGAAAAGCTATGTTTTGAAAATATTTCTTCAGATTCAGGAATAACCTTAGTAAAACCATTACCAACTGAGTATATCACAAAAGGCATTATGTTGATCTTGGAAATGTAAAATAGAAAAATGTTATGAAACAGAATCATTCATGAGTCCTAGAATACTCAACTACAAAAAATAACTTCTAAGAAATGTAAGTGCATGACAGTATATGTTGAATGCAATATCAAGCTGCTTTAAGTTCAATTGAATGTTTTGTATTTTAATTCTAATGTGAATTTTGTTCCTATTTCTGTTGTTGCATCTCTCATATAATTAAATTATTTTTAAAACCAAGCTTTTTTAATTTTAAATATTATAATATAATAATTAAAAAATATCTTAAAGAGTGATACTATAATTTTTTTTAAGTATTTGATAAGGTAAATACGTGTTTTTTAACACTGAGAGACCCCGAATGAGCTTGCAATGTTTTTCCTGATCATCCAAAGGTTAATAATTTAGAACCTTATCTCTTGCCCAATACTGTTAAATTCTACATGACTATAAGTTATTTTAGATATATTTATGGTTTTTAAATCTTGTAAACTAATGTTTCTGTAACATTTTAAAGGCAGTAAGTACATTATAGAATGTATATACCATTTCAAATTGGATGCTAAACAGAATTTCTCTATTATATAGTAGAATAGTTTTCTTTTACATACTTGCAGAATATTCATTCACAAATATAAGAAATTTTCACTTACGAGATTAATATTTTTGAATTCAATAAATGTTCTTGAAATATAATATGATGTAATGGCAGTTTTCCACTAGTCAATTGCATTATTTACTGTCACTCTTACAATTAGTTAATCAATTCACATTAAAGTTATATAATAGGCTTTAGCAGATGGCAATATATTTTGAGTTTTTACATGACTTTTTTTTTTGTTTTGTAAATTTCATTGCTCCCTTAGTACAAAATATTTTAGTAAAGTTCCTCCAAAACAAAAATTTCATTTTTAAGGTTTTACTAAATTAAAATTACATAGTCAGTTTAACATTGGTAAAGCATTGACAATTTAATACTTTTTTTTTTCTTCACAGTATTTAAATTTCATACTTTACACCTTAACTTCGTGTTCTGACTTCATAAGTACTTTTTCTTAATTCAATATATATTTTTTAACAATCATTGTTTCTTTCATAAGTTTCACAATGTGATAACCATTATTACGATCAGGAAAAAAGTAAAACTGATCCTCCCACAGCAATACATGTTAGTGTGCCTTAATTTGTAATTTTTATACTCAACAATTTAGGATGTGATGCCTCAAATTTTCTATCTAGTGCCTATTTTTTAAAATCTCAGTACATTTCAATATTAGTGAAATTCTATTTTTAATACTGGAGCTTGATGTAATTTGAAATTATAAATTTTTTTAATTATTAACTTAATATTTAAATTACATAATTAATTATGTTCTACAAGCTACATTAAAAAAAAAAAAAATCACCACAATAGTGTGAAATAATGAAACAATATCTTTAGCAAACTGTTTTTATTATTTTAACAAAAGGTTTGCTGCACAGTCCATCTTCTGAATCTTTTAGATTATCACTGTATTTACATTGTGAAAAAAGTCTGCACAGATATAAACATTTGCACAGTATGTAAAATGTTTATCATCTCATTTCAGTATTATTAACATCTTAAAACAGGAAAAGTAACAACCTAGCAGAAGATTTTTCACTGAAATCTTCTGATCTAAGATTATCTCTTGAAAAGGCAATAAATAAGCAATTCCAGTCCTTCATTGTTCATATGGTACAACACAGAACACACATAAGGCAAGATCATTTATATCTTTATGAAACATATATTAAGACTAATTACAATCAACAAGTTTAATTAAGGAATTGTCAAATATTAAAAATATTTTAAAGAGTGATACTATAATTTTTTTTATAATTATAAGAACACATTAGCAATATTTGTTTGCTAGATGAATCTTTTCGTTGCTGATTGAATTCATTTAATTTTCTACACACATTTGATTGTTTTTGTCTCCTATGCTTTTACTATTATTGCTGCATAGTTAAACTTGCATCACACGAAAACTAATACTTCAAATTACAGTTCTTAAAAACTATTACAATAAATTATGAAAACACAGTTCAATTCTTTAACAACATCAACAATTTAGTGAACCATTTGAACAATGAAAGGTAGGAAAGATATCACACAGACAATGTCTTGCATTACAGCAACTTTCCAAGGTAAGTAATTTTGTAAACTTAACACACACACAAAATTAGAAATAAAATTTTTTTACTTTTCTTTCAAGAATGTATTTCAAAATAAATTTTGGTTTTACTTTAATAATTTCCCAACTGACTAACTATGTATTAAAAGTAAGGCTTTTTATTTACATTTTTATCCCCCATGAAATCTTAAAGATAAGCCCACACAATTATATTAAAAAAAGTTCTAGAACAATTTTCATTCCCATTCTGTGGTTCCAGGAGGTTTGGGAGTTAAGTCATACAGGATTCTTGATATTCCTGGAACATTTAACATTTCATCTGCCATTTTTTGGATCACCTAAAAAGGAAAAAGTCAAGCAATATATAACAAACATTCAATACAGAGATATATAATTTAAATGTATAATTTACAGTTATTTTTCAAATATTCAGTTGTTTATCACCATTAAATCACATTCTTAAAGGAAATTAAATATATGCCTGTAAATTAATTACATGTTTAAAACAAACTTTCCATATAAATTTTCAGAAGATAATAAAGCATACAGTTTTTTGAATAAATGAAAGTAATTTTCACTTCTCTCATTGGATTAATTTATTAAATATAATAGGACTAGATATAAATTGAATTCCACCACACCACAATGATCATCTAAAAATTCAACATATATGCTTGTTTTACAAAAACCTTGATTCATTGCAGTGGCTACTTGTTACAAAACCATCATTTTAGGCAAATAAATTAGTGTATTAAAAACTAACTTTTATTAAATCACATTTTAAATTTTCTAACAAACAAATAAAAATAATCTTTTAAAGCATTTTACTTATTACAATAAATAGTTTTCTGATATTCTAATTTTATTACACCTTATTATTTTAAATTAAAAAGAAATATATTTCCTGCTGTCTGCTATTCAATTTAGAAGATTACATAGATGACTCAAGACATGAATAAATCTTGTATTAACAGCTACAATCTATGATACAATCATAAGTAATAATAATTATAAATCATTTCTTAAAGAACTAAATGATAAATATGGGAGTATAATTTTCATACACAAGTATATTTAAAATCAAAGTACTTGAGCCAAGCAAAAAACTTTTCATAATTATTTTGCTAAAAGATTTTGAGAAATTCAGCCAAATTTTACAAGAAATAAAAAAATTTGTGAAACAACCAATGCATATCTTGCATAAAATCAAGAAATATACCAAGATAAAAAAAAAGCGCAGTACCGAGTGAAATTAATAAATCAGCCAAACTAATAGATCAGTACACATAAAAGGGTTACAAAAATGCAACATTAATACAGATGGTTCTCTACTTTATGACCAATTTATAGTCATTTAAGATGTGTGAATGCACATTAGTCTAAAATCCGAGAATAGAAAGTCCTACAATTTTTAACATTAAATATTTACACTTAAATTGTAATAAACAACTTTTTATTTACCTGATTGTTACTAGTTCAATTTGATCGGGGGGAGGGGGGAATAAATAAAAATGCATAAAGTATATTCTTATCACTTGCATATTTTATTCCTTTTACAAGTTTAAATTAAAAATAATGATTGGCTAGACTCAAAAGAACTTAGAAAAAGATATTTAACACTGAATGTAATTCTCAAAAATATTGTTATCTATTCAAAATTTTCAAAACTTCCATAAAATATTATAGAATTTCAGCAGAACATGCAATATTCATTAGCCACTCCCTTGTTGCCTACAATGTTATAACTGAAGTCATGATTATACTATTATTCTAAGCAAATAATTTCTATTAAAAAGGTCTATGATGTAATATCTAGTGTTACCATAATGTGCTTTACTTAATCTTATATTTGCCACAATTGGATATGCTTTTGAATATTTTTTAAAAGAATAGTTTTTTGAACCTATTTAAATCCCTAAAAAATATACTTTTATCCATTACAATGCTCATAAAGTGAACAAATGTATACATCATTATAGTTTAATACAGATTAATTTTAGACTTTCTTACCTGACTAATGTTTAAATTGATTTGTGATCAAGAATGGAACCTAATTATGAGTCCAGACCACCTGTATTACATTTTTGCTTATATAATTCAAAATTTTTTTTCTAATTTTCACACTAAATTAAATTATGTCAAAAACATAACACCTTGCTGCAACTTTAAAGTGAAACTTATATAAATAAGTTATTGTTTATTGCAGTAAATGAAATAATTTTCAGGATAATGACTGTTGTTAATGGACTTAAATATCTCTCAATATGCTACTTGTCACAATTTGCCTATACTCTACTCCTCAAAATTTTTCTCGATGATAATCATTTTGAATTTCCCGTTTATTTTTATACTTTAATTCACCTTAAAAGTTACAAATATTTTCATTAAACCTGCTACTTATCTGAAATCTGATTAATATACACTTAATATATATATATATAAAAAAAAGATGCACAAAAAAGAAGTTGATTCATCGTTATCAACCATCAGATGTGCGACCTGTACTCGAGTGTCCACCATGACCATTCACAGATGGCTGATAGAGTGAAATCTATGCTCATACCAACCTCTACGCTACCTGTCACTCATGCATGCACAAAGTCAAGCCAGATTACAGTGGAGCTTAGTTTGATCAGCTTGGAATGATGCTGACTGGGCACATATTGTGTTTAGCGACAAATCCCGCTTCCCACGGTGTCCTGACGATCAATGGAGACACCCAGGGCAGCGTGACGATCTTTTTTCACTATTGCACGCCACACAGGCCCTCAACCAGGAGTTATGGTTTGGGAGGCCATTTCTCTTGATAGTCGGAACCCTTTGGTTGTCATTAGAGGCACACATACAGCACAGTGGTACATCGACGACATTCCAAGACTTGTTTAGCTACTGTTACTTTTGCAATACCCAGGTCTTATTTTTCAACAAGATAATGGCCAGGCCACATACGGCCCTCGTTGCTATGAACTGTTTTACAGCTTGTCAAACACTTCCTTGGCATTCAGATCTCTCTCCAATCGAATATGTCTGGGTGATGATAGGAAGACGACTGCTCTACCAGGGAATGTTGATGACCTAGCCCGACAATTGGAGCAAATTCGGCAAGAAATACCCCAGAAGACCATCAGGGAGCTTTATCACTCTATGTTACCTTGTGTGTGGTAGCTTGCATCCAGGCTAGAGGTAGGTCAACACCTTATAGAGCTCATTACTTTGTAACTCTGAAAAAAAATCATTCAATTTTTCTGAAATTTTAATCATTTTCTATTCTTTACATAATTTTCCTGTCCACAAATTTTCGTCACCATTGGGCAACTCCTTCTTGGTGCATCGTTTTTCTTTCTTTCTTTCTTTTTTTGTTATCGAGTGTAATCCATTATTTATCAGATGTATTCAAAATATAAAAAGACCTGAATTTACAAGGAACAATTACACAGATAAGGTTCTTTTACCTTCTATCCAACTATATAAAAATTTAATACTGATAAATTTTAATAAATTGAACAGGAAGAAATAAGTATACTGAAGAACGATAGTAATTTAAGATGAATTTTGAAGAACATATATATAAACCAATTATCAGGCTTTAAAAAGGTAATGTATACTTTTTAAGGAGAGAAAGGGCAATATACTTCATAAGAACACATTAGAATTAAAATTAAAGAAAGTTAGATGCATTAAAAAATAGTCTTCACAAAATATGAAACTAACATTTCAGCTAATCAAAGTTAAATAGTTAAAATTGTATTACTTACAAATACAAATTGGACACAGTTATTTTTTCTAAAGACAGGAATAAAATCCATACCATATACACCGAGAATAAATATAACCACAGAATTTCAATTGTTGTTTCTTTTAAATTCAGGAAATATGGATCTGAAGTTACAATTTTCACAAATCTGATATGGAAATTTTAGGAACATAAATCTTTAAATTCTTCTATTTCTTAATTGCATCTCTTAATTATAAGCTTCTTGACAAATCAATAAATTGAAACATTTACAATAAATGAAGCAATTTCTTTCACTCACTTCTAAAGGCAGGTGCTTATTGGGTGTTGCAGGAATTCCAGTCATAAAATCATGTGTTATAAATGTCCTGATTACAGCAGACCTCTGACAAGAAGGATTTCTTGACACAACATCTCTGTCAAAATGTATTGGTATGAGAACTATAGGCATTTGAGATATGCTACCCATATAGCCACTGCTTTGCAAAATAGTGTGAGCTACGTGGTCCACTTGACGAAGCATGCTTAAGACAATTGGAGTTAAATAAGTGGGGGTGATGTCATGAACAGGATATGTGACAGCAGGACCAAAGATATAACACACCCTAAAAAAAAGGATACCATACACAAATTATAGTACAATTACTGCCCATGAAGAAAAAAAGTATTTTTGAAGTATTCAAAATTGGTTTAATAAAACCAATCTGCAAAAAATTTACTTGAAATTAAATTTTGCAACATGCTTGTATTTTTAATAGAAACTTAAGAAAACTTAAACATTATTCATTAATAATGTTTAAGTTTTTAAAAAAATCATTAAATATTTATTCTGAAACTTTTATGTAATTTATGGAGTAGAATAATTTTTCTTTCTGGTACAGAAAACTTGAAGAAATTTACATTTAACACTTTTTTTAATGTTACTAAAAGTAATACATGATATTACATAAGAGAAACTTTAAAGAATACAGTTTAGCAATATAAAAATAATACCTAGAGTTTTTTTTTTTTAAAAACTGGGAGGAGGGGGGTGAAATAAGTACAAATTATAGTACAATTACTGAATTTGAAATTTATGTGATGTAAAAGTATAAAATTCAGATTATATGCTATATGATGTGTTATAATGTCTAATATATATATATATATACATACACACACACACATATATATACATTACACACACACATATGTATACACACACATATATACACACACACACATATATATATACACACACACAAGGGTCTAAAGAGTGAGGAAAACTTCTGGAAAAAGTGTATTTTTGATAGCTGACGCCTCATAATTCCACTTTTTGGGAGTAATGCCATCAAATTATATCCAATGAAAATATAATTTAATCTGTGATGTAATATGCAATAAAGTTTTTGTTAATTCTAAAAAAAGCTTTAACCAAATAATCAAAAGAAAGGAAACATAACTTGCTTAGGTACTCACAGTTCATTTAAATATGAAGCCAATAAGTGCAACTGTTTAGAGTTAATCATGTCACAATAAGATTTTGTGAGAGTATTAGATGATTACTATCAAGTTGGTTTATTTTGTAAGCTTTTTTTTAAAATTTATCGAGATTCAGGTTTTCTTACATTTGGAGAAATTAAACATAAAAAATTTAAATAAATGACATATAGAGTTGACTGGTTACCCAGAAAACAATGTTAAGTTGCAATATATGATGAACAATGCTACAACTAAAAGCCATTTCAACAAAAATTGAAAAAATTAAACTCGAGTAACATACATGTTGATTGGACAGTAGAACTACGAAGAAATGTTATTTGTAGCAATGAAACTTTAATCAGCCAGTTGGGTAGTGATGAAATAAAATATATAAAGAGGAAAAACAGAGAATATTTGTAACTTGACTACATAACACCCATTTAAAGTTATGATCTGGAGTTGTGAATGAGCTAATATTGTCAGCAAAATTTGCGGAATTTAAATGCTAAAAAAAATACATAAATGAAATTCTTGATACTGAATTGAAGTTTTCTGCCCATGAAATCTGTTCCAATAAAAATTTCTTTATAAAAGTTAAATTTTGTTATCAATCAAATTATCTTTCCATTAATATAGAATTTTGTTATTAATTAAAAAAGATGAATTATGAGTTATCCAAGCTTAATACTACAATTTCAATAAGATTGGCACCTTATTTCAGCAAAAAAATTTAAGTAAAAAAAACACGTTTAGTCACATATTAATTATTTTCCAATAAGTATGCATCATTATCAATGGCATTCAAAGCGTCAGTACAAACAATTTTATGAACTTCTTGTTGTTCAAACCAGAGAATTTTAGGCACATACCTTTTTGCATATTTAAGTTGCTATGTAAAATTTGCCACATGGATTCTTTGTCAATTCTTACAGTAATCACACAAATACTTAACTGACAGTCAGATTGAACCAGATTACTGATTTTTTTCTATTGTCATCCATTTTTGACATAGAAGAGCAACCTGGGTGTGAATAATCTTCAACATCTTCTAGACTATTTTGAAAATGCTGAAACCACTCTAAAACACATGCACACAATAAACATACACTTTCAATAAATTATAAGTTTGATCAGTTTGTCCAAATTTTTTCATGTGAAATTTCACAACAATTTGTTGCTCTATTGTTACAATCATTATTTTTCCAGCGAAGCTAAAAAATAACTCTAATGTGAATGAAGGCTACAGTTATATAGATTTGTTTATAGAAGCGAGAGGCACTGTATTTATAAGAGAACGCTAAACAGCTGTGGATCACTAATTTGAGGCACATGCATACTGCTTCTGTAACAGAGTCATTCTTGTTGTTAAACCCTTTGAGTACATATTTATTTGAAACTTTTTTTGCACTTGGAGCATATTATTCAGGTAATCTATAATGTTCCTAATCTTCCTTATTTTATCATCTTTAGTTACTTTTTTTTATTATCCGTAAAATGCAGAAAACTTGAAATATCGAAAAACCTATTATGTGGCTTAATTTTTGCAAAAACTTATAATTCGCCTTCTTGACCAATACATTTCATACACAAAGCAATATATGCTTTTATTTTGTCAGAATTTACAGAAAACCACCTTTCATTTTTTCCTCCCCAAAATCTTCTTTTTCTATAATTTATCTGGCATACCTGTTTGTCTCTTCTACTATGATATTCAAAAAATCTTCCTTTAGAACTTCATTTAAAACATCTAAAGCTTTAGGATTATCACCTAGCCTTTGCAGGCACAAAGTATTGATGCTAGGTACTTCCAAAAACGATTTTACATCAGGTACATTTTCTTTTTCTTCCCAAATCCATTCATCTAACTTTTCATGAGAAGATTCACTATCACTGCTTGATAAGCATCTTGTACGTCTTTTACGTCTCGAAATAATTTCACTATCATCATCATTATTTTGAATTTCTTCTTTGTTGTAAAAGGATCATTATAAAATTCTTCATCACATTCAAGATCACTACTTTCATTAAAACTGTTTCTATCACTTTGATAAAATATTCTCTATTTCTGTCATTATGGGGTTGTGTATCCCAAACAAGGTTCACCAAACTACTGAAATTATTTATTCTGTTGCAACAGTTACACTTTACTTTGAAATAAACCAGAATGAACTAGTTAAATCTCAGCTCAGTTTAAATGACATATCAGAACGTCATGTCATAAATACATGACGTATTGATACGTCAAATGCGGTCAAAGGGTTAATATCCACACCTCGTATACCATCAACAAATGATACAACATTTTGTATACAGTAAATACAAAATAGCCTTCTCTTTTTTTAGAAATTTGACACAAACATTTGCTTCATTAAATGAGAAATAAAATAGCTTTTATTATAAGCAATGTTAATATATTTTTCTTTCAAGTCTTTACTTATTTGTATTGAAATTAGTATAAATGGAATTTTTTTTAAAAAAAGTACATCAATAAGCCATCACATTCTATTCACTCACAATGAATACAAATAATGTAATTCAATTCAGGCATATTTTTTTAAAAAAATTCTTACCTATTTACATTATGACAAACACGAGGAATAATTTTTGCAAGAGTCATTATATCCTCCCATTCTGTAATTTCTTCATCAGTTGATAGTCCAACAACATAACTATAGGTTCGTTGGTCACCCTAAAATATATGAAATTATCTCATCTCTCCAAAAACAACCTTTATTACTATTTCAAATTTTACAAAAGATAATTCATTAAAATAAGAGGGAGAGAATCAAGCAATAATTAAATTAAATACAGAATTTTTTTACAATTATGCTAATCGCAAAAAGGTAACTTACCTGAACTCCAACACTTTTAATAGGAAGAAGAGTAGATTTAAGCTTATATTTATTGGACACAGCTGTTAAGAAGGCTTGTTCATCTTCTGTAGCACAATCCTTTACTTTAGTCACAAGGGCATGTTTCTAGGGGGGGGGATGTCAAAATAATAATATGAATACTTCACTATATTTTAATTTTTATTTAAAAAATATCTATGTACACACACACACAAAGTAATTATAATTAATGACATTTTATGATCCAGGAACATAACAGTATAAATGATATATAACTTCATTACTGGCATATTTTTAAAATGTTATACTATTTGTCCCTCAAATATATGTTTTTAAAAATTAATATTATTACAAAAATACAGTGAAACAATGCATGTTAGTATTTTAATGATCTCCTCAGGCATATATTATCAAAAGATTTTATTATATTTCTTAACTTTAGATTCAACTAACTACTTCAATATCCAATCAAGGATGTATCTTGTAGGTACTCATTAAAGAGAGTGCTATACAACAACATCCAAATATGAAATTATTCAGTCAATACACAACTTTTTTTTCATACACAAATAGTAAATTCTTGCAATTTTAATTCATTTACAATCAAATAATCAACAATTTTCTATTTAGAAAAAAAGTGCTTAATTATAAAGTTCATAAGTTATATATACAATCCACATGAAATAATTTTTATAAGTAATTTTTACATATCAAAACATTTTTTTTTTTTTTGGGGGGGGGGGCAATATTTTTTTAAAATTAAAAACTTAAAACAGCCCTAAGCTCATTATTAAGTTACTCTCTTTAATAAAATACTTAATTTTTGTTTGTTTGAAATTTTCAATCCATCTCTAATGTATTATTCATAGCAAAATTCTTCACAAAATTCATTAAATTTTTTTAAAAATAATATCTTACTTTTAATACAGAAGTAGCATATTCAATTATAACTTTAATTAGCACACTGGTTTCCGCAAAACTTTTGTCCATAAATGGCTCCTCGGAACAAATAACTCGAACAGCAAGACCAGGTCCTATACAATTCATGTTTCAATTCATTAAAGCAATAATATTTAATGAATCATCCAAAATAAAAAGGATCATTTACTAAACTTTTAAGAATATATTGCAATTTACGCTCAGATTTTTTTTAATACATGCAATACATACAAATGAAAGAAGTACACATGAAACCCTGTTTTTAAAAAAAATTACTACATTATCAATCTTTTATATAAATGTAAACTTTTATCCTCTCAAAATGTTATAAAATGTGCAATATATATATATATATATATATTCAATTAAAATAATCTATTTTAATTATTTTAAACATAACAAGCAATCTTTATATAAGCATGGTAGATCTTACAAAGATTAAGAAGCATGACTTTCCCTTTATCCAAAACATATAAAACACTAAAATACTTGATTGCACTAAACATACAGTAAATGCTTATGGTGTTAAGCCAAATTAACTGAATTAATTTTATAACATTAAAATTTCACTTTTAAAGAAACACAGTTAAAAAATATTTTTTCTTAATATTTAAAAACATTTTTACTTTTTAATTTTTTTTTAAATTAATTTTACTTATAAGATCTGAGCAAGAATGTACCGATGTGGGCATGAATGAGCTGAACAAATCTTACACTTCAGTATTAAAGATTTGATAAGGAAACATTTATTTATGAAACCAAAATATTAATTAAAGAATTAAAACCAAAAATTAAATAAATTTAAGATGAAACTCATTATTCAAATATAATACATATATGAAAATATTTTATAAGTAAAATACTAAAGATTCATATAAAAATCATTTCTGCAATAACTCGCAGTTATATCAATCAATTATAATAAAAAGAACAACTTTTTTTCTGTGTATAATGAAAGCAATATGGATTGAACAATATTGGATCTTTCGAAGATAAACTTCCGAGTTAATTGTGGAAAAAAATTTGAATGAAAATCATTAAAGCATTATAAGAATAAGAAAATTTACCTGGGAAAGGATGCCTTTGGACAACTTCATCAGGTAATCCCAAGTCTTTTCCCATAATCCTTACTTCATCTTTATGGAAATCTTTCAAAGGTTCTATGACACGACCTTCAGCTCTAAGTATACGGACCAAATCTGTATCATTATGATGGGTTTTAATAGCATCTGCATTACAACTTGCTAATGCTGAGGCACTCTCTATAAGGTCTGGTCGAAGCGTTCCTGAAAGGGAGAAATTCATACATAAAACAGATTTTTAAAAAATTTATATGGCAAAGAAATAACTTTCTTGTAAATAAACCCTTATTCTAAGTTAAATAAGATAGATGAATTATTTAATGCTAATTATTTGAAGTTCTAAAAACAACTCCCGATATTTCCCTTCATTGTCTACACATCTAAGATACCAAAAGGATATATATACAGATATTTAAGGGAGGAAAAAATTCATACTTGGTTTGAAAAAAAAGGTTAGAGTATTTAATTATTCTTTAATATGCTAAGGAAATCAGCAAAACAAATTATATTTTCTCCTCAGCCTATGCAACTGGTCACAATTTTTTTATGTATGCAGAACTTAGGGTTATACTTTCGTTCACAGTGTATTTATAATAAACATTATGCATTTTTAACAATACTTAACATAATGTTATAAATATAGAATGAATATTTGCATTTTTTTACAAAAATTATGAAAGAAAATATTGTTCAAAAAGATAATCCAACTTGCAAATTATCAGTCAAAATGTAACTCTGGAGGAGACTAGCACTAAGATGCAAGTTTTCTCCTCTTATTGTCAATCTTATCTTTTTTCACTAAAATAATACATTTTATCAAAATATTATTTGAATATTTTCTGATAAAATTATAAGCAAGTATACTATATATATATATAGAAAGGATCTTAGAATATTATAGTCTAAACAATTAGCTATTGTGACAGATATAAAGATATTTAAAATATTAGCATTTGAGAAAAAACATTTTCCAAGTTCCACACTATTCCTATTCTAGTGATGTTAACATATTAAGTAACATAATTAATATTCAAATTTATTCAGATACTGCAAAACATATTGCACATATACAAACATAAAAAAATAAATGCTCTCATCAATACAAATATGATGACAAGACAAAAATACATGAAAACTAAGATTTCACAAAAACAATAAATCAAAACTACATTTCTCATTTACACAATTATCAATTACCTGTATGATTTTTAATACATTTTTGCCTCTTTAAATGTTATATTAAATACTTTAAAATATAATATTGTTATAACTTGTTTTATAAAAACAGTAAAAAAGAATGCATTCATTTCAAATGGACATCCAGTTAGTAAGCAAATAAATCTTCAAAATCACATTTTTGAAACATATTCACAACACATTTTATTACTTGGAAAAAAAAGAAAAAAAAATCAATACCTTGACCAAGTAATGTTTCTTCTGGTTTTAAGTTGAGGTCTGCTATGATTTCATTGGCTACCTAATAGAAAATAGCAACATGAGTTAAATAGCCAACTTATTTCTTATATACAAATAAAACTTAAGTTTAGTTATTTTAAATCATTTCCTCCAAGAATGCCTAATTTCATATAAAATGTATATATAAAAAAATGATTGTATATAAATACAATTAAACCCAGAATAAAAAAAAATAGATACAATAAAAAATAAATTAGGACGTTTGTATCAAAATTTAAAAATATTATAAATTATTGTATTTCATGTAATAATTTCACTTCCATAAAAATATATGAAGCCACATATTAAAGGTAAATTGTGACTTTTTCAAATCTTAAATACAAGTTTTATATGCAATATTTTTGGATATCCAATCAACAATTTAGTTCTAGAAATTTCTAACTTCCATTAAGTTCCAGAAATTGAAAAAAAAAAAAAAAAAAAAAAAAAAAAAAAAAGCAAAAAAAGTCACGAGCTACAGAAAAAGTTTATGGAAAACACCTCAATTTTCAGCACAACATACATTTGCCAAAACATAAAATTATACAACATAATTTAATCAAGCAAATCAACCAGATCAAGATAAAACAAACTACAGTCAAGATAAAGTAAAATATACTACAGTCTAGATAAAACCCAACAAAATCATAATTGCAGTGAATAGCACTTCAATAGTCTGATATTTGTGAGGTACATTTTTGACTCAAAATACATTTCCAATAAAGGCTAAATTGATAATGTGGTAATCTTATTGAAATATCTTTAATTTTAATATCAAATTTTTCTTCACGTTTTTATCCCAATGATTACTGAAACTATTATACTTTAAAGGTTTAATAATTAAAAATTACACTTATTTTACTTCTAAAAATTAGTCAATTTATTTATAACAAAATGAATACATAACATTGAAAATACATAGAAAAATTTCATTAATATGCCTTTTCTCAAAACATTTGAACTTTATTATTGCTGGTTATTAAATCTGCTCCCTTTTGACTAAAAAAATTATTCAAATGATAAAGAAAAATTACTAAAAGAAAAAAAAAAAAAAAAAAAAAAATAAATCTGGTTAACTTATTAATAATTGATTCATGGAAAATAAAAGGCAAAAACTGCCAATTCTATACATAATTGCATATAACAATACATTTTTTTCCATTTTTTTGTGTCCACTAATTAAAATTATTATCAAACTTTTAAGGCACAATGTGCATTAAACCATCATTTTAAAAAAAATCCAATGTATAGATATTTCTTCTTAAAAAAAATCCTACACTGTAAAATTTACAAACATTAACTCACTCTCATAAAGGTATCTCCAATAATTTTTCGCTTCTCCTCAGGATCAGTTGTCATGCATAAAATGGGGGTGTCGCGCTTCCTTCCATTTGGATCTTTCCTATCCACAGGAACTGTAGTTGAGCCATTGTAGAAATTCTGAGATGCATTTAAAACTAAAAAATAAATAAAATATTGTACATTCTTTTTTGATTTTTTAAAAATTAAATGAACATAAAATAATAAATTTTTGAATGAATGAATGAAATACAGCAATAAAAGTTTTCAAATGATAACTGATTTTTATAGATCCATCCAGACAATTTATAATGATAAAAGTTCTCTCAACTCAATAATGGTCATATGAAACACAGACAGAAGTAAATAGTTCTCTCATAAAAGTGAATTTACATGCTATCCTCTATAAGTTATGCAGAGAAGCAGGTTTTTTTTCAATTGTTACAATTTTAGTTCCTTTTGCAGAACTTTTTTACTCTTCACTTTGCATTTTTTTGATCTCATAAAATCTTTATAAGCAGCTACATATTTTTCTTATCTATTCCCTTGCTTTATAATATTATGAATAGAAAGTATTCCAAATTTCATGCAATGATTAATTAAAAAAAAAAATGAATATTTTAATAAAAGGTGAAACCTACTTAGAACAAATTGCTGTGATATATGTCAGAATGGAATTACACCAAATAAAATTATATGAAATTTTTTTACAGTTTTTTGCTAAATTCTTATTAAAAAAAAAAAAAAGGTAAATATGAAAGAATTTTTTCAAGGCATTTGCTTAGTCTAATTGTTATAAAAACGAAAGCTTAAAAAAAATCATTAAGTTAACTCAAATTTGTTCTTAGTCAAACCATTATCCACAACAAAAGCCAACAAAATTTTAAGGTAATGATAGCTTTATTTTGTTACAGGTAATCAATCACATTACACAATCATTTTAATGTCTTATGTATACATACATCAAGCACTAATAATCAAAACTCTTAAAATACAGAATATACCAACTAAAGAATAAATATATAAGATATGTCAAATATTTTTATTGAAAGACACAAAATGAATATTTTATTTCCAAATCAAAAGCAAAGAACATACAGTTTCAGGTGTTGTTCCCTTTTCAAACCTTGGTTCATAATTATGAAATCACTAAATCGTCACTAAAAGGCTCATTATATTACTCAAGTAGGAGATTAATGCATTCAAACAAATAACAAAATTTAAGCTTGAACATACAAATATTTTTCTAATAATAATGTCGTACTATTAACTAGAGAGAGAAAAAAGAAGACATAATATGGTAACTAATTTTAAAAATTTTATGTGAAAGTAATATTCTTATGAAACTTTATACAGTCTTAATTGGAATTCAAAAAGTGATGAAATCAACCTTGAATTATAAATAAATTTTATAAATTTATCTTAATTACCGCCGATCACACGCCTGCACATGTTATGGTTCCATCACCAATGTTCCAATTACACACTGGCTTAGGAGAATTTTCTTCTGATTGATCATTTTCCAAATTATTTGGAACTGCATATAAGGTATTTCTGTTGGTATTGGCAAGGAGTGATGATTAGAAACTAGCTATCAATAATCTAGGTTTCAAAATTAATATTTTATTTTTCATTGAAAACATAATCTTTTGATACGATAATGCGTACTGTCACTCATTTTTATTTAAGGATCACTTTTTACATGCTACATACCAGCGCAAAATGTGACATTTGGGAAAATATTTGACAAGTAGTACCAATCCTGCACATTGTTAAGAAATTCTTTAATGAAAGGCTTAAATAGTACTTGGGTATCTCTCATAATTATCTTTTTTTACTATTTTTAAATCATATTTCCTATAATAATAAGTATGTTAGCATCTTGGTACAATCTACTTCCATGTCAAGGCATTAACTATCAATTCATTCTCTAGTGACTGGTAGTCAATGTGTTAAGAGATATTTTCCCTTCAGTTTCATCATAAAAATTTGATGAATATTCGTGACTAATACTATAATTTTAACTAGGAAAAAAAATTTACACCTATAAACATGCTATTCTTAATTATAATAAGAAAATAACCTTTTAAATATGAAATTAACACATAATTTAGTACAATCATCGTTTTCACTCAATAAAAATAAGTACTCAATTTATTCTAGGATTAATTTGAAAGAACCCAAGTTATTTGCACTGACTAAAAAAAATAAATTACAAGGCAGAGATGGGAAGAGAACATCTCAACACAAGCATCTCTACTATACTAATAAAAATTAGAAATTTTTCATTTGATTATAGATTTCTGTGAAACTTTTTCCAGTTGTCATGAATTGTCCTTTTATTTTAAAGGGGTAAAAAAGCAGATCAATATTTTTATTACCAACTTTAATTGTTATAATATCTATCCCATATTTTTTTTAATCCCTTCAACACTTTCATTCCCTATTTATTTGAATAAAGGGTGGGGAAAAATTAATTCAAATTTTGAAAATTAAAATTATATGTATTAAATATTTATGCATTGACTCAGAAGAAATACAAGAGCTATTAATATTTTTAAGATTTGAAACAGAAAGCCCCTCTCTTCTATTTTCCACACCAAGCAAATTTGAAGACATAGAACCTCGAGCAATTTAACAGTATCAATCCCACTATAAAGCGAGTCTTTAGGGAAATTAGGACTTGAGCACTCAAGTCAACTGTACCATCGTCGATCATGAGCTTGCAAAGATAACCATTTAGCTACTGCAGGTATTATTTCAAGGCAAAAAAATAATATTCTAGTAAAATGTATTAATCATGAAAAGGTGTTCACATATCTAATAATTGTTTAAAGTTTTTTCCCTGATCTTCATTTAATTGTGAAAAACTACATATATTTTAATCTATTTTCAGTATGAAGAGTTTTTTTTTGGGTGGTGGGGGGGAGTTAATAAAAAAAATAATAAAAGCTTAAAAATTAAGTTTTTTTTTTTTGAAAAAAATTATTCCTTCATAACTTGTGCAAGGAACTTTTTCACAAATTGCACCAAAATCTAAAGCTGCAAGATGCTGTCAGCATTCCTCTCTCCAAAGACAGACTTTTGTTTGATCCAGCATATCATCTATTGATGGATTTCACTTTTTCGACTGATAGTCGAAGAGTAAAAAAAATGCCTTTTTCAAGATAAATATTCTCTGAATTTGGTTTCTCAGATTCAACATCATAATTTCTATTACAACCTTCCTTTTAAAAAAAAAACATTTTCTGCAATAATAATGCCATGACACTCTTCCATTTTCGCCTCAGTATGTCTTTTTCTCTTCTTACCATTAATTTCACAAAATTTCCAGGCCTCATATTATACATATTTCCATGCACATAAGATGATTAAAGAACGAGAATTATATGAAGTTAAAATTCTAATTACATATTCTAATAAATCCAGTTTTTTTATTGTTGCAAAAGGAACCAGGACAATTCAAGAAATCTACCATCATCTCACCCAATTCACCAAAATGCCATTTATCAACATAGCACAAGGGGAGATAGCATGTATTCTTCAACACTGAGGAGAAACTTTTAATTCTGATTTCCCCTCTTTCCTAGTTTACATTTCAGACTACTTAATAATAAACAGCAAAATTAATTTTTTTCCCTCCTTTTTTTTAAATATGCGTTTGAAGATGCATTAAAAAGATTTCTCTAGAATTACCCCCTCCCCCCCATTTACTCAAAGTATTTTTACAAACAATTAGTATGCCAGGTGTGAATTTTCAGATCTTTAATAAAGATTTAAAAATACTTACAAAAATCAGAAAACAAAAGTAACTCCAAAGACACCTTCCTTTTTATAATGTTCTTTCAAATGTGCTTTATTATGTGCAATTAAAATACATGATCTAGATATGAGAGCAGTAGTAGGAGACTCCATTGGATTAACATTATTCATGGACATTTGTGGTGGCACGTTGATAGGAGCCTTAATGCTTTTAGAAACTAAATTTGAAATTGGTAAAATAATGCATAATTGCAATCTTGCTACATACACAAAAAATGCCATAATTTTTCATCTTTCATAAATTAATAACTATACTTTTATTTAAAAACATGAGATCTAAATAAAAACAATGAAACTGGAGATCTGAAAAGAATGTATCCATTTAACAACAATGCATTATTAAAAAATACCTTCAAATATCAAAGAATGGGTACAATAATATCCTTAAAACAGATAATTCAGATTCATCTTACTCTATTCTATACAAAATACAATTAATTTATACAAACCTCTAAGCTTTAGACCTAGTTTCTTTAATGAAGTCTCAACCTGTAAACTTTCATTCTTCCTCATAAACCCATTATCAATATGAATCGCTATTACTTGATCTTCTTTTAATGCTCGATTTAACAGGGCAGCACATACTGTAGAATCAACTCCTCCACTGACTAACATCTTACAAAACAAAGTATATTAATTAAACAGTTAAAAAGGAGGCATTAAAATCTAATTTTTAAGTGAACTTTTAAACTTAAACAAAGATTTATAATGCATATAATTTGGAAATTGTTTTGCAACAAAGGTAATAATTAGACCAGGAAAAGCAAGTTAATAAAATTAATTCCAAGTTTTCTAATCAGGTAGCTATAATATATCTATTTTGTATATCACCAATTGTACTCAGCTAGCTTATTCTTAAGCATTTAACATCAATAAAAGTTGTTGTTTTTTAGTATTTTGTATCAGCAAAACACCACTTTTCTCATGTATTGCAATTTTTTAATAAAAAATTATACATTTTTCCTAAAATATTCTTACTGTTCTCTTATATAAACAATAATTCACTTAATACCCAGAATGAATGCTGAATTTAAATACACAAAATTATTGACATAACAATAAAAAAAAATAGCTAATTTAAATGAAGTGCATGATATTTCAAATAAATTTTTTAAAGTAAAATACTTACAAGAACTTTGTTCTTTCCAACGCATTTTTTTATATATTCAATACATTCAGTTTCACGAGATTGCATAGTGAAACTTCCAGACAACCCAGATATATTATAAAGAAAATTCTTCATAATAAGTTTCCCATTAGTTGTCAAATCAACTTCTGGATGGAACTGCACTCCATATATTTTTAATTTTTCATTTGCAATGGCTAAAATAATACATATTTGTTACTTTCATGAGAAAGTAATATTATATATATATTCAAGGTACAAAAAATTAGCATAAAATGGAATTAATATGAATTTATTAAATTACCTTTTCTATGCTTAAGTAAATATTTTTTCCATTATAATATTATCAGAACATTTTAAATATAATGTTCTTTGATAAAAAAAAAAAAATTATTTTGTGAAGATTCTCAAAAAATGCTTAGATTTACAGTTTCTTCAGAAATTAGGGGAACTAATTTTAATGAAAAGTTAAACTATAGGGAAGAAGACAGTTTGAAGAAAATCAGTTTTTTCCTCCCCAAAAAAATATAAACAAATTTAACAGAAATAATGGATTAACAACTATTTTTTGCTTAATTCTCCAGGTAATTCATAACGTTATCAAAAATAATTATCAATATATATTATATTTTTAAAAAATAACACGAATATAGATTATGCAAATCAAGATAAGTTAATTATTTGAAGTTACTGTATGATTGAGATTTACAAAATGTTTACTAACCTGCAACATGATGCCCAGATTTTGCTATAACTTTGAAATTATCTGCTACTTTATCAGTACTATCTCCATGAGTCAATAATACTGTTTCTTCCTTTTCAAGACCTCTAAAAATTCAATTTTTTTTTTTTTTTTAAAAAATCTTCTAAAATTACAATTTCAGATGACTCATTCATAAATTAAAATTCCTTTTAACACTAATATATGAAATAATAAGTTCCGACTTAGATGCATACTTAAATAAAGCTGATGATGTGTCCACTTGAACAACAAATTGTCCATCCTCTCTCGTGTCTTTTTTCAATACAGTTCCACCAAAATGCTTATTTATCATCTGTAAAAACATGCATGTTTCAATTAAGCATCAAAAAGTAATTTAATCAGATTTTGTTGATTGGATTAATATACCTGATAGTCCAAGTTTTTCACACATAAAAAGGTAGAAGTAAATAATAACACATATTTTAAAAGCAAATTATCAACGGAATCTTTGGAACTTTTTAATTTTGATAATTTTGATTTATGTCAGAATTGATAGAAAAATAAACATTTCATGAATAACTCATATTATGAATAAAAGCAAAACAAACATGATTAATTAAATTCAAATTTTTTCAACTTATGATCAGAAAAAAAAAGAAAAAAAAAAGATAACAGTTAATTCTGAACTACAATATAAACACAATGAAGAAAAAAAATTTCTTTAAAGACTTAATAAATGCTATTCCTTTTTTTTTTATCAAAAAAATTCCTTGAAATTATAAATTTTTCTAGAAATGTTATGATTTAATATACTAATAGTGGGTGTAAATAATTATAACTAAATCTTACATAAAATTCTTAATTTAAAAAATATACAAAATTGATACATATTTTTGAACAGAAAATTAAATATTAAACATACAAAATAAACTACTTTTTGTATTAAAATAAAATTACAATACTTCAGAGGTTACTATTAAATTGAAATGTTAATAAAATTTTCCCTAAAAGAATTTAATAACATTTCAAATTGGGTAAAAAACAGGATTAAAAGATACACTATAGCTTTGAAAATTGTAAAGCTAAAAATAACAATATCATGCCCATCTTAAATTATTTTTATTTTTACTACAAAAAGAAAATAAATCTTTCAATCAATTACCAGCATTTTGAAGAAATCTGAAATACCTATATAATTTTAAACACTAATATATTAAATGACTTTTATTCTTTAATTATTTTATTTTATCAATGGAAAAATCTTACATCAAATAAAATATTAACACCCTTTTAAAAATGTGCAATTATCTTTTTCTTCGTGTTTAAATAATGCAATACAAGTCTTTTACAATTTAAAAAGTATTACCTGCATTCCATAGCATATTCCTAGTATTGGTAAACCACACGAGAAAATTTGTGGATCATGAGCATATGCATCAGCAGCATTAACTGAACTAGGACCTCCAGATATAATGATAGCCCTGAAAAGCAAAAAAATAAAATTGTTGGCTACGAAAGAAATTTACAATAATCTAATTATCACAAATCTATAATATAGGTTTGAAACAAATGTGATTAAATTTTTATAAAAATGAAATGAATTCCTTTAGATATAAAAATTTAATACATTTGTTATAATATGTATATAATTTTTTAAACATTTTAGAATTCTGATATATTATTTACTTCAAATATGGTCAATATTTTCTCATATTTTTTTTTAAAAAAATATAACAACCAGCATTCTTTTAAATACAGAAAAGTAATTAGAAATTTATCTTTAAAAAATAGCATAATTTAAAACTTCTGAATTGAATGCAAAAAAAATTTACAAATTATATACATATATATTTGTCAATCCTTCCATAAATAAACATAATTACTATTTATGAAACTGATGATAGTTAGAGTGATTACCTAAAGCCCTGAGCTAGTAGAGTTTCTGCTGGAGTGCTTAAAGGAAGAATTTCTGTTTCGACACATAATTCTCTCACTCTTCTATCTATCACCTAATACACATAAAAAAGAATTTAAAGGTATAAATATCTAAAATATAAAACCACATTTAATAACAATACATCCACTCAGAACAAATAGTTAAAATCTTTTGAATTAAAAAAAAATTATACTTTCTAAACAGCATAATATTTATTTTGAAAATAACAAAAAATGCTGCTTTTTTTAACTCAAATAATTTCCTTAGAATTTAAAAATAAACCTAAAAAATAGAAAATAGTGCAATACAAATATCACACCATTTATAAGTTATGCTGTTTGTGAATACTTACATTTAATTCAGCATATAAATTGCAAATCAAATGATAAAATAGAAACTAAATTAAGAGATAAAATATAAACTCAATCACAGATAATGTTGTTAACATTAAAACTGAACTTTTATTAAAACTTATGTACAAAAATTACTATTAAAACATTTCTTAGCATTTTAGTAAATACTAATAAATATATATTCTTGAATGCATTATTTGACTATAATAAGGAGGGTCCAAAAATAATGTAAAATTCCTATAAAATGACAACTCAAATTATAAACAATTAGTTTTCATTTGTGTTCATGTGCACTTAATGCATAAACATGTGGTAAATATCTATAAAACTAGACATGAAAATATACATTTAATAAAAACTTTTATATCTTAATATTTGATTATTCATCACAAAACTTTAAATACAATTTCTCTTAATTTATGAAAAAAAAACTAGTCTCTCCATCTTTTATTGTAATGTATAAAACAGAAGGTTTTCAAGCCCAAATGAAAATCTGCAATTTATAAATACATTAACAAAAAGAAAAGAGTCATTTTAAACCTGACTAAAAGTATTGCAAATGATAAGACAAAGCATGTTTACTTCAGTATTTTGATGTCAAAATTATATTTCATCTATAATCATCTCTATAATACATGAATAACACAACAATTTATACATATATTTGCTATGTATAATTAATACTTTGAGCATTGGTACAAGAATTGGATTAAAACATTGAATATAACATAATCAAATCAACAAACCACTATATTAATTTAAAACAGATATTATTGAATGTTCAAAATAATAAACCAAAAATTTTTGCAAGATGAAATATTTCATATTCTTATATTTCAATAATGATGGAACTTATCTTTATAGTTTTTGTTACATGCATTTTGTAAGAACAGTAAAAGTTCTGTTCCAGATATTTGAAAGTAAAACATAGACAGAGTATAAAAAAAAGTCCCCTAACAATTTAGTCAATAACATTTTATAATTTAAAAGTTTCTAATACCAAGATTTTAAAAGTATTCAAATAATAAAAAGCATAATGACCAAAAAATTTTTTGATAGGTATATTACTTATTATAACAAATTAGAACTGACTACAAAATATTTCAATAAACAAACCAATTGTAAGTTCTCATCACATCATTTAAAAATTATTTTACCTTTCCATATTGAGCACCTGCATCAAGTATAACCACCTTTTCAGTATAGAAAACTCCATTAACACAGTTTCCAGACTTTGAGTCCTGCATGACACAGTTATCTCTGAAAGAAATCAAACAATTAAAGCTTATTCCTTTAAAAACATTGAAAATTTTTCAAATGTTCAATAAAAAAATCATCCATATATATATATATACTAGCTAACCCGGCAAACGTTGTTTTGCCATGTAAATAATTTCTAGAGAATTTCTAGTGTAGAAAAAAAAAATAACTAACTTATTGGAAGTGTATAAGGATGTGGAATATGAGTGAAAAAGGCATAGAGCTCTGTGAACGCGGTGCGCGCGCGATGAGGGAATATAAAAATAACAAAACACCAAACATTAATTTTTTCAGTTTATCAAAAGTAATAATTATTTATATCATTAATTCATTACATAATATTAATCTCTTAATGCTACAGCGTGAACAATATTTTTTGTTAGCCCGTCTTTAGCTAATACAAACAAACTTGATGGTTTACCAACTCGAGAGCATGCAACGTATAATTGTCCGTGTGAAAAACATGGTGTGCTCAAATCTAAGCCACAAACAGACATTGTTTGGCCTTGGGATTTATTAATAGTCATTGCAAATGCCAATCTAATCGGAAATTGAATACGCTTAAATTGAATAGGCACATCTGTGGGTATAATAGGTATTCGTGGTATTAATATATTTTCACCTCGAAACTTGCCATTTAAAATGGTGCCTTCGATAACGTTTTTCGTTAATTTTTTAATGACTAATAACGTACCGTTGCACAGCCGTGGCGGGTTCAAATTACGAAGCAAAATAATCTGAGATCCAACCTTCAATTGTAAGTTATGTGGTGGCATGCCTGGCAAATCCAGTGAATTCAAAAACTCTGTTGGAAAATTTACAGCTTCAGTGTCATCGCAAACTGTATCAATAGATTTATATGATACCAAGTCCCCTGGCAATAACTGTTGTATCTTCAGATTCAAAATGTCAACGTCCACATTTTTTGCAGCTAAAATTGCTCTTTCTGCAAGCCACTCGAGATTTATGTAATTCGTGTGTACATCGGGAAATATTTGTTCAATGAGAGCATCTTGCGAATCAATGATTGTGCAGAAATCAGTCGCTAATTTTATGTATCCAGTTTCATCTATAGTGACTTTCCATCGCCGATATCTAAGAGTTGTTTTGAGAATGTTTCAGCGGATGGATCTTGAAGCATTTGAATGCGCATATTTACTTTCAGCTGTACTATTTCATTTCAGTGTTCATTAAATCAGTTGCACCTCGATTTGGCGAATTCATACCGAAATGACTGAGTGGTAAGTTGGCAATGATAATGCAAAGATCCTCAATAGCAATCAATGCTTCATTGTACATATCGTCGCTGAATGTTATCGCTAGATCGTTACACCGTGTACGATGTTGATGCAATATATCATCAGTCATTGAATCTTTGTGATTATCCCACAATATCTCTGCTCGGGCCGGAAAACATGTAGTCAACACTATAGCAAATAGTAGACGAATTTGTATTGCTGTACAGTTCAATGCTGCATCAGCGAGCATGCATTCCCACTGATTGTCATCTTCCAGCAAGCCGAGTGCAAGGCATGCATCTTTATACATTGTATACTGTTGCCCATTCACTTTACGTATATCTTGAAATGACAATGGGCCAGTAACATTAACCAACAATAATCGAAGATAAAAGCACTCAGTCTGTCTTGGATTCCCTGTAAATACTCGCCCCAAGGCGTTTGATTTGAATAAATTGGGACATGCATCAACTGGTGAGCCTTGCTTGCGGGGTATCCATTGTTTTGTTTGAGCCCATGTGAAATAGCGGGGTACTTGTGAATAGAGTAAAGTACGTGCAAAGGCACCAAAATCATCCGCACGATTACACAATTCAAAAAATTCAGTGAGTGTAGTTTTTGGTGGATTTATAGCACGACCAATCGCTGTCTCGTTCATGAAATATACACGCTGACCGTTTTCAAGATGAACGGCTAACTGAACAACTGTTGGATCCCGTTCATGAATCGGAAAACCAAAGATACGCCAAACAAAGAATTTCCCAATTGTAATAAAAATCTAACTTTCATCGAACTCGTTTTTCACCATTCCCAACAATATTTTCGTTATAAATAAGAAAGAATAATTTTTGATTTTATAATAAACGTATAAAAATAATTTATACTTACAACTCAATAGCCGTTGTTTGCGGGAACTCGTGACACGTGTTGAGTATTTTAGAGGTTAAGTAAATCATTTAATTAACTGATTGTGCGAATTACACTCAAAATTAATAATTTTATTAGTTGTTTTGTTGGCAAAATTTTTGGTGTGGACACCCCTTATCACTTAGAGGCTTGAAAAATAGATAGTAGCCGATTCACAGACTTACTGAATATGCATAAAAAATTTCATAAGAATCGGTCAAGCCGTTTCGGAGGAGTATGGGAACAAACATTGTGACACGAGAATTTTATATATTAGATGATATATATATATATATATGTCATAGTCCCACTACAGTGAACTTTTAATGTATTTGTGTACAATTTTTAAGGCAATAATTTAAAAGTATACTTTTAAACCAGTTAATAAAGAAAGATATTTTGAAAAAATGAGTAAAAAAAAAAAACATTCAGAAAGAATTATGGATTTTATGCATTTGTTATGAAAAAAAAAAAACCTTTTCCTACAACATCTTGTAACAATAAATTTATAAAAAATAAGTTATCTTAATTTTAAGATCAATCATTTTTACCTTTTTAGTAAGCTATATTTAAGCTATTAAAATATCAAAATTCATTTACTGTCTTTAATATCAGAATAGGAAAAAAAAATCAATTTCTGAAGCTTTTAACAAAAATGCTATATATATATATAGTAATAATTTTTAAAGCATTGTTTTTAAAAGGGATTTCTATATAGCAAAAAAATTCTACAATTAACAAGAGATAATTGGATAAACTAATTACTTTGATTTTACAACAGCTTTAAAGATTTGTAAGAATGAGTGTAAAAAAATTAAATATAAGCTAAACTTTTGTATCGTCTATAATGATTAAAATATATACACCATGTTCTTCAAAACATCCTGACATTAATCAATGTAAGATTTTCAAGGTCTAAATAATAATGGATAGATGAATAAAAATATGCAAGATATACATCAAAGTATACATTTTTCAGCATTACAAATATATACACATGTCTACTCTGTGAATAGTAATACCATACAACCTATTTTGAACACCAATGAGATGTATATAAGAGTTTATTATTGTGACATCAACATACAAAAAGTTTATATAATTAATTGATTTACTCAGAGAAGAAGTTTGTACAGTCCTCAACTATTATTGATTTGTAAAAGTTCTCTACTTCCATCTCAAATTCAATGAGTATAAATGTAGATTCATCTAAAGGGACATTTTTCATATATACTGACATTATTATATTATATATATACACTTTATACATATGCAGTTGCCAATTATTCTCAACATATTTATTTAAAATCAATCACATAAGCAATTTTAATGAGTGTTTAATAAATCTTTATGTCATTATCATGGAATTATTATGTTTATTAACAGGATTTGATTAAAAAATTATATAATTATTGAACACTCAATGCAATCCCTTATAATTTACTCACTCGCTTCTTCATAAAATACTACAAACAGTAAAAATTTAACAAATCTCTTTTTAGTCATTACTTTTCTCTTTTTAAATTACAAGCTAGAAGGGTACATTCCTTTACCATTTTATCTGATATGATATAATTACTTACATAGAAAATTAGGGGTTTATCACAAATTAGGGGTGTTACAAAGGTTTCTTATTTACGTATTATTTTTTGAATTACATAGATTTATAAATAGTCTCTTTAAAATAATTATGCATAAAATTTTTCCAACCAAAATCATTAACTGTATTTTATAAGAGGTATTATAAATTGGTAACTGTCACTTTTTAAGAAAAAAATATTCAAGAAAAATCAAGAAAAAAATTCAATATTGAATAAAATGTTCTATTCAATATTATTTTACAACAGCAAATATTCCTTTATATTACAAATATATTGTAGACAAAAGACTCAATATATATTTTAAAACAGTGGTAAATTTAAACTAATTAGAATATTTAAAAGAAGGAATTTTTCATTAAACATAACAAAAAGAAGTTTGACTCGAAAAAACCGGTTAAAAATTGAACTTTGGTACAGAAAAAGTGGAACTCACAGGAAATGTAGAATAATTTCTAAGAGAAATACCATTTGTTTAATAATTTGAATTTAGAATTTCTCCAATGAAAATATAAAATTTAGTAAAACTATGCATGTAAAAACATTTAATTATGAAATCATTGGTGTTTAACAGAATAAAAAGATTAAAAAAAATTATAATAAACACAAATTTAAATTTTTTTTATCTATATGATATTTCAATCCTGAAGTGCTATGGTAAAAATTATGAATTCAATTTACATTATCCAAAGAAAAATTATTGTATCAATGTATTCAAAATAAAGAATTAAAATACCTTATTTTTTTTTAAAAAAAAAAGTACTTAGTTTTTCAGTTGCATTCAATACTGAATAAAAATTTATTTTTCAAAGATATTCTATCTTATTTCCTTTTTAAAGGCAGATTGTATCATGAGTATATTTCATATATGGTCATTAAAGCTATTCAAAAAGATAGTTTCATTTTTCTGCACTCCTGATATATAATTAATTGCATACTCATAATTTCATTATTTGATAAGACACATATAAGACATTTCATTATTTGATAGTGTATTAGTGTGACAAAACTAATACACTAGATCAGTTTCATTTTTATAAAATTCAAAATATAAATTTTAGGCAGTATATAAGATTGATTCTTGATGCAATTTTGATACCCAACAAAAATTTCATATTCTAAATACAACACTCATCCAAAAAGATTCAATTATCTTTATAAGCCATGCCTCAATTCTTATAAGACATTTTAATAATTTGAAGATTTATATTCATACAAAGCATTAAAACATCATTACAACAAAATTAATCCAATTTGATTTTTCAAGTGGTATAATGATCATAAAATTGAATTAGCCCATTATGTATGAACGAATGACTCAAATATAAAAGAAATATTATCTAAACGGATTATATTATAAATGTCCTTACTAAGACTAAATATTATTATCCACACACATAAAAATATATCACTTACCATTAATATATTGATATATCATCAAACACAAAAGGTTCACAATTGCATAATGATGATTCGAGATATGTACTTTCTCACACACTTATATGGAAATACAAATATTTTATCTTCAAATTACATGTTAAGGAAGAATGAACTAACAAACAATAGAAAAATACATGGTAGTGATAACATAAAAAATTGTCATTATAAATGTAATACATCGCCGCAAAATGTTAACAATCAAGACACATTGGAAAGTGCTTATTAATGTATTTTAAAAACTATTAAACAATTTCCAAGTTACGATTAATCAAATTTTGCAACTTTTGAACAAATTTTAGGCATCTTTAAAGAGTTAAGCCAATTTGAGTCCATGACATCGTTTAGAAATTACTTTTCAACTTAGTTTTTCATACTTGAATGAAAAAAGATTAAAACGAAAAGACAATGCCTAACTTCGATTTGTAAACTTTTATACACTTAAAAGTCAAAATTTAAATCAATACTAATAGTTAATAATTTACTTGATATTATAAGAACATGGAAGCATGTGAATATGCTCATCATTTTTTTTTATCCGTTAACATGACTATGTGGATATTTTATAAACAAACTAACCTGTTCTTTTTCTTCAGACCGTCTTTACTCTTCCAGAATTTTAAAAGCTTTGGCCTGCTGCTGCGACATGCCGGCCACATAAAATTTTTTTTTCAGCGGTTTTAAACCAATGTGCTTTTACAAAAAAAAATAATTTTTAGGACTACATAGAGCAATAACTACACAAATGCACTTGTCTCATTCAACTCCCTGACACACTGTTGCCAATCACACAACCAGTCGATGACAATTGACTCCGTAATATGTTGACGCAATAATAATAATAATAAAAAAAGGGGCTTTCAAATTTTTTAGAGAAAACTAATCGGGATAATTTTGAAATCCAGAAAGTGTTTCTGTTACTTACCTCATTTCTATACATAAAACAATCTCATCATCCATTGATATCTCGAAAAGTTAATATATTACTGTTTTAACGTCCGAAATGTGCATGAAATTGAACTAACAAACGATACAAATCAAATATATATATATTTCTAAATGCATTTAAGCACGAGCAAAGCATTATATGTAAACTTTATATAACTTCAATTTTATTAAACCTGAAATAATGAGAGTTAAACCGTTAATAATGAGCTACATATTTACAATTGTCCTAAGAAAGGAGTTGGCTCTAATCAACACAAATCAAATCAAGTGAAAAGGAATATTTATTTCCATTTTCTGTAACAAATTGTACAAATTGATGAGAATAATTATTATCTTTGAAATATTCCTTTCTTTCAAGAAAATTATCTCATTTATTTTGAATTCATTATTTTCAAATACATAAAACTTAGAGATGTTTTACCTGAGAGACAGAAACTCGTTACTGACGAAAAGTATTTTTCTTTTCTAATCTGTGAAAGCTAATACAAGTGCCTTTATGCTCTGCCTTTCAAAAAAAAGATTACAGAAATCAGGTTACTACAATGCGATAAGATATCAAGTACCTACAAGTGTTGTGATATAACTATCTTCCTAAATTTATGAAATAGGTGCATTCAAATATTCTTACATTGAAGAGATCTTGAATTCCGTTGTAAATCAAAACGAAGGGTTTAAAATACAACAAAAAAGAAAGAAAAAGACGTCTTTGTATATCGAAAACAATTATAAAGAATTTTAGAAAGGATATTCTTTTTTGTTAATTTGTTACAGTTATTTTTTTAAATACGTGAAGCCTAAATTTGTTTTTGATTTTTAAATCGATTGAAATAAAAATAAGAATAAATAAATATTTCATACTTTTACCTCATTTATTTTACTTTTTAAATCTATTTTTTGTATTTAAATATTATATTAGCTTTTTGAAATATATACTTTATTCTAAAAATGCAATTTAGAAATTTTTTATTCTTTTTTTACGACTTAAAAAATTCGTGAAAATTATCAAATTTCATATTACTGATCTTAAACCTCTTTTTAATTGAAAAAGCAATATAAATCAGTTTTAGAATGCTTACTTTAAATAAATTTAATCACTAGAAAGTTGCAATCAAATTTAATATCTCGTTTACTCGTTATTTAAAATTAGCAAAATATTCAAACAGGCATAGTTTCATAATATTTAGTCCGGTTTCAAGCTCCATTGATAATTAGTACGACATTTTCTCGCTATTATTTTTAATGGATTGCAATTTTTTAAGTTTCATTTATCAAAAAGTTTTTGAAAGCTACGGTATTAGAAGGACTTATCAAAAATAAGTCATGTTCTCCCGTTACAACATTCTTCATTTAAAAAAAAAAGTCTTGTCAAATATTATATCAGAACAAGAGTAATTAAACATTTTATTTTTTACAGTTTGTGCTTAGTTGAAAAATAGGAATTGTAAGAGTTTAAAATGTCGGGAAATATTTCTAATTTTAATGATTATCAGTTCTGCCATAGCCTTAAATAAATTATACTTGAATATAAGTATAAGCTTTGACCACACACACTTTTGTGGAGCTCTCACACCCTCAGGTAACTCATCAGAAATTTTTGACAAACGAGCACAAAACAAAACACATGAAACAAATTTGATAAGCGCGCATGCACAAGAGTATATAATTTGATACTCTAGAGCAGTGGTTCCTAACTTTCTAGACTTGGGACCTCACTATCATGCATACAAATTTTTAACGATCTCCTCCCTCCCAATCACATGCTTCCATGAAAATAAACTGAGTAAAGTATAAATAAATTTTATTTATTTAATTCTTTTGTGAATTGAAATGAAATATTCATAATTTTTACACGATGGCTATTTGAGACGGACCTCGTAATTTTGAACCTCGGTCAAGAGACGAGGATGACACCTCCTTTCCCAAACTTCTACAACACGCGAGGACTTTGACCATCGACCAGATTTCAACCCCGGCTAAACAGAGGGTCTTTAGTGGCACCAGGGCTCGAACCCATCAGCCAGTAGTCCGCGAACATAACCACTAGACTACCGCGGCCACGAAACTCAAAAAATGTGTGAAAAGAGTTAGTTTTAGAATATGTTACAAGTGTACAAAAATGAATAAAAGAAAATCATATTTTAATGAGACAGATATTTTCGGATGCATGTTTTTTAGCTGCATATCAAATTAAACATTTGGTGCAGTATTTCACATTACTGGACATAAAGCATCTTCGAAGCTTTTCAGCACTGAATGATATTTGGATTTAATTAGCATTAAAACTGAAAAAGGGTTGTTTCACATTAGTATGTAGGATGAGTGATAGAAGATCTGCCATTTCAAAAATTGTGAGAAATTCAGCTCTAGCACCGGTCCAGAATTCAAGGACTTTTGTCAGCTTCTAAATTGCAATATGACACCGCTACAATTATGCGCATAGTGATAATTTTTCAATGTGTAAATGATTTGCAGCTCACCTAAACCAGTATCATGGTTTTATAATTGTACTTCATAGAAAATCTAACGTATTAAATTTAAGATAATTCATGTATCTAAATTAAATTTTCGCGACCCTTTTGGGGTCGCGACCCACATCTTAAGAAGAGCTGCTCCAGAGTATGCGTGTGTGTGGTTAGAACTCTATCAATACATTTTTGAAACAAATTAATAATTTTAAATGTTGAATATTTCGAGGGAAATGGTCTACTTTTACTTAAGACCGTAGAAAATCCAGCACCATTAGTTTCACAATAAGTTAGAATTAAAAAATAGAGCCATATTATGCATTAAGATTTTTCTTTTTCTTTTTGGTTTATAAGGTTTCAGGTTATAACTAACTATTCCAAGAAACTGGAAATGAAATACTCGTAGGTAAAGAAAAAGAAACTAAGAGCCTATAGATGTCAAAATGCCATGTGGATATCATCGAAAATTAAATAAATTGACTCCATAAACAATAATTGAATTATAATCACATTTAATTTGTAAAACACAAAATACGTTACATTACAAAGATGAATTAATACATCGAGCCACATATTCCCATTAATTTCTTTTTTTTTTCTTCCAAATTTATTTTTGGTGGATATATTTCAATCTCTTCCCCCCTCCCTTTTCATCATTTTTTCATGTTTTCAAGCAGATACAACAATTTTCCCCAAAACTTTTGAGTTTTTTAATTTTCTTCCCCGTTTTTTTTTCTTCTTTTTTACTAATGCAACCACGTTAGTTTTGTACCAGTCTAAATCTAATATAAAACTGAACGTTTAAGTGTTGTTTTGTTGCTTCTTTAAGCAAATCCATTTTTTTATCACCCTTCCGCCCACAAATAACATAGGGGAAGCAATAATAATGTATACATTTTTAGCACACTCATGGAGCGATTTTCATTTCATCTATTTTCCCACGACTAAAGAAGATTCCGATTCCGATCTGCATATATTGTACATCATATATATACATGAGTGTATGATCTATCTTTGCTTCCGAGAATTTCTCCACACTGAAGTTTTATTTTAAAAATTCATCCGTGCGAAGAACGGGCACTAAAGCTTAAAAAACAACAACATATAATACTAAGATTTTAGGTAAAAAAGATTCTATAAGAAAATTACACAAGATTAATTTATTATTTGTTACAGCAATAAGGTCCTTGATAATTGTGCTATTATTTGTAAAGAGCTATATATTAGAATACGAATTATAAACATTTGATTAATAATAATACTTTTACTAAAATATTAAGAGTGATTGAGAAATAATTAATAGAATTGCAGATTTGTGCAAAAAAAAAAAAAAGAGGGTATAGTTAAATTTCTTCATATATTTTTAACTCCTAATTATCATAAAATATCTATTAGATTTGAACTGTAACTAATGGTTTCAATATTTACATAATAGCTAAAGTAGATAAAATGTTGCAAAAGATTTTAAAAAATATTATAGATAGTTTGGATAAGACTGCTATCATTAAAAATAGTTATGAAATTATTAATTATATAAAAGATAAAAAGATTTACAATATTTTTAGTTTTAACTCTTAAGATTTATTTAATTCAAGTGATATTGAAGATTTAATTAAAGGTATTTAAGATAATTTTAAAGAATTTAAAGTTAATTGTTCTTATGAGAAATTTAAATTTCTTCTTATTTCTGAAAAGTTTACGACCTAATAAAGATACAAGACATTTTTTTCTTTAATTTTATTTTTATTTTCTATATAGTCTCCTTGTCAGTCTACACACTTCTCCCAGCGATGCTCCCATCTTTCTAACCCGTTCAAATAGTATACTCAGTGTCTTTCTCTGCGAAAAAAAAAATTGTTTCCAAAGGTGACGGTCTTCTAACTTGAAGAAAAATCTCTGTCCTCCGAGGGAAATTTTTAGATTAGGGGACAAAATGCAGTCGCTTGGGAGTATATCTGGTGACTAAGGAGAGTGGTCAAGCAGTTCAAACCATAATTCGTGAATTTTCGCCATGGCAACCACTGAGGGGTGAGAAGACGCATTGTCTTGGTGAAATAGAATTTTTTTTTCTACAAGTGTGGCCATTTTCTAGCAGTTTCTGTCTTCAGCTCGTGAATTAATGATGCGTAGTATGCTCCTGTAATGGTTTTTTCCTGTTTGAAGCTAATATATTAAGATAACTCCGTGACTATTCAAAAAAAAAAAAAAAAAAAAAAACCAGTCATGATCATTTTCCCAACAGAAAAAAACAGTTTTTGCTTTTTGAGGAGACAATTTTCCCCTTTGCGGTCCATTGTTTTGAATGTATTTCTGTTTCAGGCGTATCATGGTGTACTCAAGTTTCATCTACAGTAATTAATCGATGCCAAAACTATGATTTATTGCGCCTAAACTGTGACAACAGAGCGTTGGAAATGTTAATTTTAACACATGTTTGGTCTAACGTGAGTAAATGCGTCGCCGAACGTGCGAACACCTTTCTCATGCATAAATCTTGATTCAATATGTGACAAACACGCTCTTTGGACATATTCATAATCTCTTCTATCTCTCTCAATTTAATTCGACGGTCGTTCTGGCACAAATTGATGAATTTTATTGGTGTTATCGGCAGTGGCTGCAGTTTTTGGACGTCTCGAACGTTCATCGTCTCTCAAGCTGGTATGGCCATATTAGAATTCAGCTGTCCATTTTTTTTTTTTTTTTTAATAATCTTATCGTAAGATAAAATTGTAAAATTTTTATATCACTTAAAAAATAATATTAAAAAATGACATAAAAATTTTATAATTTTATCTTACGATAATATTTTTAAAAAAAAAAAAAATAAATCTCTTAAAAAATCTCAATCTCATTGTAAATAATTAATTCACTTTCCTCTCCTTTTCCTTGCATTCATGTTTTTTTTTTAAATTCATATGTGCTTTAAAGCACATTTTTTAATATGTTTGTTTTATTATTAAAAAAAATTCAAGGCTTCTATATCATACTGAGTAAAGAGTTCACTGGACTGGCACTCGCTACTAATTATATGATTGTTATTTGTGTACAAAGTTTCACAGTGGTAAATGATGGTGCAGAGTCCCCATACACAGCATCTAACTCATCTTTGATTTGTGTAGTCGTATAGCCTTTCAAAAACAAATATTTAATGACAACTCGGTACTCGATTTTGTCCATTTTCTCAAAAACATTCACATCGACTCGCTCGAACGATTGTCAAAACAACAACCGCACATCCCAAATGGCTGAAATTTTGGTCAAAAGAAGCGCAATCATATTCTCTAGCTTTTATTGACGAGTGCCACCATCATCACTTCAAGGTTGGAAACTAGTCCATGTTTTCGAGCTATACTCGTACATTATAGCCCACTATTAAGTCTTCCTAACAATTATTTACATTTTTGTGAATATAATTTTTTTGAAAATAATAATTTCAACTCATTTAAAATATATCGACGATCTTACAGTTTTTCAAATTAAACTTAACTCAAAAGTTATTATTTTTTTTTTGCCACCTTTTTTTCATTTGATTAAAACTAATGCGCTCATACGAATCAGACTTTTTTAGACATTGATTTAAAAATTGAAAATAATATGATTCTTGGTAATATTTATGACAAAAGATATAATTATTGCTTTCCTTTTTTAAGAAAGCTTCGTTCTTCAATAGCAATTTAGGTTTAAATGTTTTTAAAAAACATTTTATATAATTTTTCACTTAGAAATATCAAATTAGTTAATATGCAATCAAAAATATTCAAAATAATTTAAATAATTTCTTTTTTACATGTTGTGCAAAAGCTGATTATCTTATTAATTTTTTTAAAGAGAAACTAAAAATATAAAAAATAAATAATTAGCAAACCGTAATTTTATTTGTTATAATTTTTGATTTTTTTTTTTTTTTTTTTTTTTGATATTTATATTAAAGGTTTTCCTCGATTTTGCTTACATTTTTGAATTTTTTTCTTCTTCCTTCTTCCTTTATATTTCGTTTATGTTTATTTGTTTTTTATTTCCAATTTTTATTGATTTATAACTTTTTCTTAATTGGATATTTTAATTTATTTAATTTTATTATTTATTAATTTACTATTTATTTTCACTTTTTAAATTTTACTAATCAAACAGTATTCCTAAAAAAATTTCCTTTTTAGATTTGCTTATGAAATAGTTCGATGGATAGCATTACTACATTCTGTATCTTTGCATTTTTAAATTTCATTATTATTTACTTATTGAATTTAGGATTTCTTTTTTAAATTTTTGATTTTGAAAATTTTTATTTTTAATTTAAAATAATTATTAAAAAAAAAAAAAGCTTTCAAAAAAATAATAACATTAGTTTGCACTGAGTCCAGTATTAAAATAAACGAATTAATAAAAACT
The DNA here is from genome assembly GCA_019974015.1 of Nephila pilipes. NCBI lineage: Eukaryota > Metazoa > Arthropoda > Arachnida > Araneae > Nephilidae > Nephila > Nephila pilipes. The sequence continues at coordinate 278,234 of BMAW01085476.1, read as the reverse complement.
GCATTTTATAAAATTAGATTTCTTAGCAATCTAATAGTTCAGCTTTAATTATTTTGTTTTCGTTAAGTCATTAACCTGTGCAAGTGCTATTTTTCTAGTAGTGCTGCTAATTTGTGCAAGTTGTGCTAACTGTGGTTGGGAGCCGCGGTAGCCTAGTGGTCAAGGTCGTGGTTAGCGGCCGGCGGTTTTCGTTCAGTCGCGAGTTCGATCCTTGGCCGCCAAAGACCCACCGTGTAGCCGAGGTTGATGCACGTTAAATCTGTTCGGGACCGAAAGTCCTACCGTTGGCGTGGTGTGAATATTAGGAGAGGGTGGTGCCAACTCAAGTGTCATCCTCGTCACTTGACCATGGTTCAAAATTACGAGGTCCGTCGCCAATAGCCCTCGTGTTGCTTCTAGGGCGACGTTAATAAATACTAAACTTAAAAAAAAAAAAAAAAAAGCCAACTGTGGTTGGTTTTTTCCAGAATAGTTTTGAATAAAGTGTAATTCTCCTTTTTGGACTATTGTTACCGTACACCTATATGATGATTTGGAACGAGTTGAAGTTGCGAAATTGCAGCCAGGAATGAGCAGTTACTCTATGCCCGAGCTGGCTATTACAATCTTTTATTCTTGCTTTCTTGACAAGCTACATTTGTTTAGTAAACTATGAGTTAGCGTTTAATTATGTTTACTTTCTTGTGTCACTGAATAAGTTTTCTACAATATCAAAAGCGATAATTTCATTGTGAATTGTAAAGACGATCTTGTAGCCTTCATTTTCTAATGTATCTGATGTTTCAGTAACGATTTCTCCAACTTGCTCAGATATCCACAAGAAGGAGACAAATCATATATGGACTACTATACACACATAACTAATTTTTCTTATAAATAATATTTGCATAATATTTTATTTAAAAAAGAATCGAGCATACTTTGAGTTGTGTGTTTCCGTCAAAAACAGGATATGTATTCCTCCTGCCCAAATCGAATACACTATCGTTACTAATATAATCGAAAATTTTACTATCGGGAATGAGTTTCTTTGAAAAGGTCCAATTATATAAGAGGATTCTCTTTCCTATGCTAATTTTTCATCGTCATTGTGACAGAAAAAATGTCAGTGAACTGCTATTGAATCTATCTTATAACTATGGAGACATTTGTTACACTCTTATCGCCTCATCTTAAATAGTTTCAGACGAGATTTTTGATTGAGAAGATTGAATTTTATCTTCGTAAAAGTGTTTTTCCAAAAGCTCTGATATATAAATCAACCCTAAAAATATGGTAATGATAAAATAAAATAAAGAATGTCTTTTCCTGAAATTAAGTGAGGTGAATTCTGATTGTCCATACTTCTGGGAAATGAGAATTAAACCATAACAAACTAGCTAACATAAGAGGTGCAGATTTTATATCAAATCTTATTTTAAAGTTTCTTGCGAATTTCTATTCTTTAAGATGATTTATATAGATAAAAATTTATATTCTTGTGAAATTTCGAGCTTTCGATGTCCTAGACCAGTAATCCCTGAATAGTCGGTATCAATTTCAAAATTACAACAAAAAAATTTTCAGGTCCCCATTGTTATAAGGAAGATTGTCAATATCATTAGGTCGGGGCATAGAGTTTGTGTTTTTTTACGAACTGATTAATTGATTATTTATTAACGTCTCACTTAGAAGCAACACAAAGGTTATTGGAGAGAGATTTCGTAAATCTAAGCCTTGGTCAAATGACGAAGACGACATCTGAGCTGGCACCTCTCTCTCCAAATTGCTATAGCATACATATGGGAAGGCTTCTTTTTGTGAAAATAATGTCCTTCATTAAGAAAATGTTTCACATGGCAATCTTACTAAAATTATATAATAAAAAATTTCGATACTTTTCTCAGTTATATAAGAAAATTTTATTTCTTTCTTTATACAAAAAAAAAAAAAAAAAAGAAAGAAAGAAAGAAAAGAAAAGAGTGGTTCAAGTAATCATCTAACTTGATTTACCTCATCAATTTCAAAATCTTTTACATAACAAGTTTAAGAATTTTATTAAGGCTCCCGCCAACACGCCACTAACAATTTTTCGATCGTAATGTTAATCCTATGAAAATTTGTACATTCCACCTCAAATTCAGATTGCTTTTAATTACTCATAGATGAAATTAAATGAACCCGAAAGTGTGTAAAAGGAAAGAAATCCCTACGATTTATTTTAATTTTCTGAATTTTGGAAGCATTCTTAAATATTTTGGATACATCAACATTAAAGGAACTCCAAAGCCAATAAGAAAAAAAAAAGTCCCATTGCAAAGCTGCCATTCATTGCATTTTAATACAGAAAGAGAATATACGAAAATATACGAATGACACATTTATATTCTAATGTTATACATTTTACTGTGTTGAAATATTCATACATCGCTCAAATTGGAACAATACTGCAAATTATAAAAAATGTGTTATATAAACTGCATTGAGATCCGTTAAATATATTACATAACTAAAAAAATGATATTACTTCTACAATTATAAGCTACGTAATACATCCAGTTCAAAGTAAAATTAAATAAATCGAGCTTTTCAAAATTCAATGCAGAATCTGGAAGAAAAACTTTATGCATAGAAAAGAAATCCCTACGGATTTATTTTAATTTTCTGAATTTTGAAAGCATTCTTAGATATTTCGAATACATTAACATTAAAGGAACCCCAAGGCCGATACAAAAAAAAAAAAAAAAAAAAAAAATCCCCGTTGCAAAGCTGCCATTCGTTGCATCTTAATAATAATAAAAAAGTGAACATATGAAAATATACGAACAACACATTTGTATTCTAATGTTACACCTTTTACTGTGTTGAAATATTCATAAATCGCTCAAATTGGAACATTATTGATAATCATAAAAAATGTGTTATATAAAGTGCATTGAGAAGAAAGAAAATTCCGCTATTTATGATTATTATTTTTGATATTTTTACGTAGCTGATGCATTTTGCAGAAAAGATATTATAAAAATGGCTGCCGTAACCGAGTGGCCATCGATGTTTCAGGTGAGTCGAGTGTTTGTGTGTCGATTTCAATCAAGAACCTTCGTGTAGCGGGGCTGATGCTCATTGAATGAAAGTCCACACGTTGCACAACAGAGCTGAAAGTCCACACGTTGACATTTGTAGAAATTAGAAGAATGCCAGCTCAGGAGTCGTTCTCATTAATTGACCAAGATTCAAAATTACGAGGTCCATCGTCAATAACCATCGTATTCTTTTTGTGTGCGACGTTAACAAATAGTCTATCAACCATTGCTGTTCAAAGTGAATAAATTGTGGAATAGAATTGAATATATGTAAAATAATATACAAGTTTACTAAAATTAAATCAAGGGATGAAATTATATTAAGTTTGTTTTTTTCCTTTATGGTACTATTAAAGTGTGCGTGTTATTGGTAAATATTACTATTCAACTTTAACTAAGTGCATTTGTAACCATTTTGTAATAAAAAAACCATTTCCTTCAGAAGTTTTTTCATTAATTTATTGGAGTTCTATTTAACATTTTTGTTTGGAATTTTGAAATTCTAAGAATAAATTTACCTTAGATCAAATTCAATGTTTCAAATAATGTAGGGTAAAAGTTAGTTAAAGGTATTCGTTCAGGTATTCCTTCGCGGTTGTGATTCATTATGAAATGAATCGCAAACACTTTATTATGCAACTCTGGTACAATGAAAACAAATACTAAATCAAATCAAATGGTCAAGGTTGATTTTTATTTTCATTTGGTTTTAAAAAGACATTTTTTGAAATTCTAGATAAGAATATATAGCTTCTGTGTTTTACGTTACTACACATGTGATACAGAAAATTCATAATTGAGATTAACTATTAATTATTAGCAACGGGCTTGCTAAATGTTGTGATGTTTCTATGTAAAATCGTTGGAAGCAGTTTGAAAATAACACTATCTAACAAGGGTCTTAGCACCCGGTTGAAAACATGCCGCTCTGGTACATTTTGAGGCGCTTGTAATGAATATGACCTTAAAAATGTGCCATTACACTTCAATTTGCTTATAGACTAAAAAATATGTAAGGGGGAAAATCAAAAAGTTTCAAAAAAAAATTGATATTTACAAATAAATTATTACCCTCCACGTCTTATGTGCATCTCGTTGCTTTCTAATTTATTATCATTGTATATGGTAAGTTTAGTTTAGTTTTTCTTAACGTCGCACTAGAAGCAACACGAGGGCTATTGGCGATGGACCTCGTAATTTTGAACCAAGGTCAAGGGAGACACCTGAGCTGGCACCCCCTCTCCTAACATCCCCATCACGCCAATGGGAGGACTTTGGGCCCCGAACAGATTTAACGTGCATCAGTCCCGGATACACGGCGGGTCTTTGGAGGCCAAGGATCGAACCCACGACTGAACGAAAACCGCCGGCCGCTAGTCCACGACCTTGACCACTAGGCTACCGCGGCCCTAGCATTTGGTAAGCCTAGAGCAATAATGAGTCATTCGTTCAAGTCGTGCACGCGCACAGAAGATGGATCTGTCATATCGCTACTTATTAGTGAGCTTCAGAGGGACTAATAAGTAGCGGTAGCAGAGAAGTTTTGCTTGAATGATAACAGTATTCTATTCAGTTACTTGAAGTGTTTTTGTGAAGAGAGTAGTTTCAACTATTGGTGCTTCTACGAGTATATTTATTCCTTTTCGTTTTCCCTCTCATGTATTAATTCACTGGGCAGTTTTGACATATCTTTGGACATTTTACTACAAAAAAAAAAAAAAAAAAAGCGTCAGAAACTCACACCTAAGGTTGAGTTTCACCTTAATGGAGCTTTATTACTTTTCTTTTGGGTGTCATGTAAGAGACGATGATAAAACATGGGGGGGGGTATACATCTTGCATAATATGCTATTCTGGTTTACTTCACTGGATGAAAGGTGACAGAGATCGATAGATGCCATTGACATTTCCTATGATCTGGGGAGAGGAGACGAGTTATGCAGATGATAGTTATTCTTTTCCTATCGTTTAAAATTTCCGTAAAACAAAACATGATATACCTTACCCTACTGCTTTGTCTGTTAGGTGCCGTGCCCCACGCGAGCCTGATTTGCTTGTACTTTTCCTATCGCCTCCATTGGAACAAAAACCATTTATAAAAGATAAATGGTCAAGCTACCAACATCATTTGATCCATATTTCAATCTTAAACATAGAACAACACCTCATTTAATTCAACAAAGAGAATTAAATAACTTAGTCAAATACCTGAATCTTACCCAACATCAATCGGAAGTCTTAGGGTCTAGTTTGTAACAGTGGAATTTACTGGTTCCAGCCTCTAGAATTTCATTATATCATAAGAACCATGTGAGCAGTTTTCCAAGGTATTTTTCAATGTAAAATTCTATGTACGTGTGTATGAATAACGATGGTTTTGACGGCTGAACTCTGTTTCCAACATATTCAACAGTAATGGAGACTATTCATAGACTCACCTAAGGCGGTGTTACTACAAGATGGCAATACTAAACCATCAATACTAGTAGCATTCAATGGGTATGAAAGAAATGTGCGAGGGTATGTCTTTGTTCTTAAAGAAAATGCAGTACTCCCAGTACAGCTAATGATTGCATGAAGATTTGTAAACCACAGGCTTGGTACTCGGACTTCACAGTGGATTTAAAAAATCGCCTATGGGACAGCAGACTTGCGTGCAAGGGCAACCTAACGTTAACTGCGAGCATATATATATATATATATATATATATATATATATATATATATATATATATATATAATAGTTACAAGGAATACTAAACACCATACTTCAAAAATTTGAGAGATGAAGATTCTATTCAAATAAAACCAGATCAATGGGGCAAAAATTTCTCATATAAAAGATAATACGAGCAGTACTTGATTGTATTCTCTCCAGTTTCATTAAATTAGTGGCTGATGCACTGAAATAAATCTGACAACCATAATCTATGATTGGACTTAACACAGAGACTCAATTGTCCTGAGAATATAGTCATCAACATTCCAGTGGTACATTTCATAATGCTGAGTCTCTCTCTCTCTCTCATTTCAAAATCTGTTTTAAACCAAGTTCTCTATATGCCCGATACTCAATACCTCAGAATCTAATATGTAACTCCTGCAAATTCCCAATCATAACATTTGTTTCATCCCTGTATTTTGAAAAATTATATTCTTTAGTGAAATCTTCTAATAGCTATGAATGTATAAAAGGAAATTGGGGGAAAGGGGAATTCATAAATATTCTGTGGAGTCAACAAAACTTAAATCACACTTCTTATCATCAGTGACAAATAGCATGTGAGGACAGCATTAGTTGAATTTTCCCTCATTAGATGACTGCACGAGTCTCTCCATACTTGGTTGTAAACAGTTAAGGAAGTGGGCGATAATATTTCGAAATTAATATTAATTAGTTATTGTATAATAATAAATGTAATGGATACACTACAGTAATGTAAGTAATCATTGTTAATTCCTAAATTTTTGTTAATTTTATTTCTGTATTTTTGTATATTAATATTTTTGGTTAAATTGTGATCATGCTTTTAACTGTAAAACGAACTGTGATATTGGGATAAAAACGTTGTGATTGAATCACTTTGCTTGTAGCTTTCTGACATGTTGCCGTGTATCTGATCTCGGGCAAATAAAATCCCATAATGATCCGGAACTGGTCAAGGAGTAAACTCAATTTCTTTTTTGACATCTCGCAACCTAATTAAATTAATTCTATGCTGTATTCACCATCGGAAGTCACAAAAATCGTGACCGATGGGAAAGAATAAGCATAAGGGGCTACATTGTCTGATTGGGAAAAAACAATGAAACACTCTAGGTAGACCTAGGTGGACGTCTTTACCTTCTATAAATATGATTCATACTCGATTTGTTCAATATAAAGATGATTTTCTTCAGGCACAATTTTTTTTAAAATTCTTTTTCTATTCTCCAGTTACCTCGGGATATCAATATGCTACACCGGCACTGAATCCAATTAATCAGACTTAAAGAGATTTCATTGTATTTAGGGTGCTTGTCGCACGAAGGAGTCCTGCCATCCAACGAAATTTTAGGTTATTAATTGAATTCGATTTATGAAGAAACTAGTAGTGGAGTTTGTTTCAATAAAGCTCAGTTTATGAATTTCTGAGAAACTCAACCCCTCATAAAGGGTAAGATTTACCATAGCTTTCTATTTGATAAATATCAGAGTTAGAGAACCATAGACCAATGTCATTTGCAAAATGTGACTGGCGTCTCCTCTACTGACAATATTTTTTTTGAAATTCCAGTAAGATAGAGAGCAGGGAAGTGGACAATATTTTCCCTGAGGGATACTCTAACCCAATTTAAAGATTTTTGATTAAGAACCTTTAAATTTCACTCTGATCAGTCGATCCCTTATGAAGTCATAGATCCAAGAGAGGGACTTGTTTTTCATATAAAAGATGTTAGAACTTTATGATTAATTTTTCAGACTCTATCGAATACCTTCGACAAGTCTAGAAAAACAGTTATCAAATTATTTGTTGGTTTTATTTTCCGGAAATCCCAGACATTTTGTCTGAAGTATAAAATTAGATCCACAGGGAGAGTGTCCTCTTATAAAACTATATATTTTTAATTGGAAGCTTCAATAGAACTAAGATAAAAAGCAAGCCTTTCCAAAATCATTTATCCATAAACTAACAAGAACAGTTTATGAGCAATGAGTCTCTAGTTCTCAGGATTGTTGGCTTTCTTTTATTTGGCTTCTTAATAGGAATAGGAATAATTAAAGCAATTTCCAATCACGGGGAAGTCTTCCAAGTTATTGAAACGAGTTGAAGATTTCCTACAGTCTCTGCTTTTCCCTATCACCAAGTTTTGAAATAAGGCCATTAATATTACTAGGCTTTGGTGATTTCAGTGAGTTAAAAGCATTTAATGTACGATTCATTTCATGTATTACAAAGTTATTTCGAAAAACTGTGCTACCCTAGGTTGAGCTGGGGCATCCATAAACAATTTTCCTAGCATTATTTACGGATCCATAAACATTCTCGTTTTCTCTCTTAGTAAAATTGACTTTATACTTTGATTGTAGAATCCTAATAAATTGGGTAAAAACTTGTCATCTGGGGGAACTTGTCCGTATTTATCAAGAATATAAAATTGTATTACCCATATTGCGATTGTTTTGCTCTCAAAGATTTAGAAAGTTTCCACAGTTTGGAGTTAAGGGTACACGTCATCCATATTTGCATATATCATTCAATTTCTCTCTCTAGAGAATTACAAATTTTTTTTTTAATTTCTGTATTTATTTTATTTAAGTTCTTCTCTCTAAGAGAAATTTCATTTGAAGTTTTTAATTTTTGAAGTAATTTGCACCTTTTATCTAAGAGAAGTTTTAATAATAAAAATCAATGCATAAATAATAAGGTCAAACGCTTGTAATTGTCCCTAGGGATTGCCTGACCGGCAGCCATAAAAATAATGATTTTGAAAGCAAACCAAGCAGCATCAAGATTTGTTTCCAATGGTAGGATCTGAAAGAATGTCTCGATATATAAAGTTTCCATAACTTTCTCAGAACGAACTAATTTCTTAAAATTGCAGTAATTTTTTTTTTTTGATTAAGCAGTCCTTTGTTTACTTTTTAACATACTTCATTAATATAGAAAACGATCATCGTCGATGCTGTGAAAAAATTTCAACCTGTAGTAAGGATAAATGTCTGGACTGACGATAGAGACACACCAAGAACTTCTTCAGTACTACAGTTATAAGAGGAATAAAAGGGGGAACCATCTATAAGAGGAAATGGGCATAACCATCCATCAAGTTAAATAGTTTTACAAAGCTTTTGATGTTAGTTACACTGTCCAAAATCAAGTGTTTAGTATTCAGATATGAACAAGCGAAATATTATTTTCATTAGCTAAGTCAAACAGATTATTAGGAAGTTGGAAAATGTTAAAGATGCTAACCACCCCCTCCACTTCCGATGAACTGTATTTCTAAATAAGAATAATCGAATTTCGGGGATCAGTATTACAATAGCTTTCAGCTAGATATAAATTAACATAGAATTCAATCATTATAGCATTAGTTGACAATCCCTTTACAATGAAATACAGTATTTTTGGAGCTCGATATTTATGTAGTGACCATCAATTACTTTTCTAAAAGAGACCTCAACATATCGTTGATTATTCTGCGCTACAGGTGAAACAGGATGATCTAGTGCAGAATGGCTCGCAGTAAAAGAAATAGAAGCAGAGCTTCTGAAGAGCTTAAGACCCGGAGCACCAAAAGCAGAAGCTTCAGACCTTAGTTGGGCATTATGGAATGGCCTTGAGTGGCCCTACCAGGAGAGTATACACTCCGGGTGTACTTTGAGGCATCCACCGCGATCTGCTGGACAGGAGGGGAATTGTGTCCCCTTACAAAACAGGAATAAGTTTACAGGACGATTACATCACGTACATCCCACTCGGTAGTAGCTTATTTCAATTTTAGTGAAATTGCAACGATGAACCAGTATGTTGGATTGTACCAGTATGTATGAATACTTGCAATGGATTGACCAGTATATTCCCAAGATATTAACCCAGTTATAGGAAGAGAGAAGGCTCATTCCTCCAAAAAAATTTAGTAGTTGGAAGCGTTTCTTCACGAATGGAACATTCCATTCCCCCTTTCTGATACCATGCCTTATAAATAATCAATTCGTTTTGGATTATAGGCTTTAGATCAAAACTCATTCCGATTCAATAAATCGCCTTTTGTTCACTTTAATAAAATGTACAAATTGTGAATTTTTTGTTTACTTGCAAATGTGACGAATAAAACTTAAAAATTTTCTTATTTCGTGCGTAATTTTTCTCCTCCTATCTTACAACAGCTCAATGAATTATAAATTATCAATTTTCTTTTCACTCATAGTTTTTAAATTAATATCCCTCAATTGTTTTGAGCAATAAACCAAAATTAACCCCTGTAACATGTGTTAATACACATTAATATAGCATTACATAACTGACAGTCGGATTTCTTTCTTTATGCAAAAAAAAAAAAAAAAAAAAAAAATTAAATTGATCCCATACAAACGCCAATTTAATTATGATAGCTTTGTCATCAGATTATTATTATTTTGAAAAAAAGCGAATTACTTATAAAAATTTACTATCAGACTGATATCGAATTCGAGCAACATATTGATAAATTTCCTATTGTCCTCTTGTAGGAAAAAACTGATGTGTATCTGCTTATCTTGGCTGAATATTAAAGTTTACAGGCAATCAGTTTAAACACTTCAATAATGCTACAACGCGGTCTTATTAATTAGGATATAACAAATATTGATTCCTGGCTCCATTGGTTTTTTACAGAGCAAATAATAATGATAGCAGTAACAATCGTATGTCCATGTATTATCAATGTTGAAAGTTCATTGCAAATAATTTAAGCTTGTACAAGCAACGTTTGAAAAAATTTTAGCAAATGAAATAGTTTTTTTCATTTTTCAATTTAATCATAAAGGATTTTTTTTTTTAAAGAATGGATTATGAGGATATTGCGGAGATTTGTGATGCAATATTTCCTATGTTGCAAGATCAGATATTTTTTCAAAAATATAAACTTCCAAACCTGTTGAAACACTCACAAATATATATCTACGTTAGTTTTCTATCGAAAAGATTATATAAAAACCGATAAACCTAAAAAAATCATTAAGTTTTTATAGAAAACACACAAATTTAAATATGCAAAGCAAAAGTCATTAAATAATTGCCTTGTGCCCTTACTTTTCAGAAAAGATGAGAAAAAAAAAACATTCTTAAAAATAAACGTCGTTTCAAGGTTTCAGACGTGCGTCAGAACAAACTACAGCGGAAGAAAATTTTGCAGAGTTTATTGCTTAATGCTGTTTTCCTTTCGAAAAATGTTAAGTATATGTTGAAAGTAAGTACACATAATATTATTCTACTTCAAATTTTAAGAAACTTTCCAAGATAAAAGTTTTTTGGAACATTGTATATGTTTAACACACAACAGATGTATGTATTTGAAATAAATCACTTATGTATTTAAAATAAATGTATGTTTTTAATGTATTTAAAATAAACACAAGAATATGCATGCATTTAAAATAAAGACAAGAATAAATAAATTAAAAAAAATATTTGCAAAGTTTTGCAAAGACCAAGTTTAGCCACACAAGGTGCTCTTTTTTATAATTATTATTAAATTACTCAATTAAATATAAGAATTAAAGTAAACGATGAAATATCGAGAAATGGACAATAGTTTACTTTTCTGATATCAAAATGAAAGGAAACGATAAATTATGAAATTGTATGTATTTAAGGTAAATGTAATAAAATGAAAGCAATCGGTAAATTATTAAATTGAATACATTTAAGCTAAATGTAATTAAAATGAAAACAAATGATAAAAAATTGAAAAATGATCTGGTACGCCATAAGTGATTCACTTAAAACAATAGCCCCTAAGGTGGCTAATAATATTTTAGGTTAATTATTAGGAAATATAATATTTCAAGTAAAATAATATTGTCACTGAAAATATTATCACATATAAACTGACACAAAGGTATTGTAAAATAATTTTTTTGAAATTTGTTAAGTGTGAGTGAGTGACTGTGAGGTTTTGTGGCACAAGAGCCAAGGTTGAAATTTGTTAAATGTTATTTTGATAACGTTTTGAATTAAAATTTTGTGCACGTAGAATATAAAGATGAAGTATTGACTAGTTAATTTTCCTTAGTGATCCTTAGTATGTAGCATTCCCTTTCTTTTCTAAGAAATAAAAATCTTTAAAAGCATTAATAAATAGGTTTAAATGTTCACCTTTTACAATTAAAAAAAAAAGAATGATTAAATAATATTTTTCTATCAACAATTTTCTGTGTAATAAGAATTTAGTATATTTTCTGGAATAAATATAACACGTATTGTAGAGGAATACATCTCCTTTTCATGTTTTTAGCGGACCCCCCCTCCAATAAATCTCAGAAAATATAAGAATGAAAATACAGAAATAGATAGTAGAAAATCTATTGGATTTTGTTTTAGAGCTTACATAATGTACTTCGTAATTTTGTTATGGCCAAGTGATAAAAATAACACCTGACCAGCACATCACTTACCTAACTACCCCTCCACATCATAATAGGAACTTTGTACCCTTGACGTTAAGTGATAGGCATAAAGACTGATGTCTGTCTTTATTCGAGTGTTGAGTAATAAAGTTCAAGGCGCAAGAACCAGGTTTGCCTATGCTGCATCAAAAAGGTGTAAATGTGATCTAGAAGTTTGAAAAAAAATCGGTGAAATAAATAAATAAAAATTAATTGAGAAGAAAAAAGGTTGAAAATAGAGAAGGGTCGCAAAGGTGTTCCGGGGACATGTCACGCGAGGTTTACTAAAGGCAGTAAACCCCATTGGAAAGGACAACATAACTAGGCTACCTCGAGTTATGCATGAACTTTTTCGAAGAAGGTAAGTTCCCAAGGGGTTACTCGAACAAAAACAAGTAAAAAAAAAGGCAGAATGTGGAAAACAGTCGGATAGATATCAAAATCGATTCATAAAATTATTAATATGAAAGTAATATGATTGTTTACAAATGTCGCGCTGAGAATCAAAATGACGACTATTGGCGACGGATCTCGTAATTTTGAACCTTGGTCAAGTGTCGAGGACAACACCGGAGTTGGCACCTCCCTTTTCAAACTTCCACACCACGCCAACGGGAAGACTTGGGATCCCGACCGAATTTTTCTTTCATCAGGCCACTGCATGGGGGGTCTTGAATGCGCCAGGGCTCGAGCCGACGAAAACAAAGCTGGCTGCGAGACCGTGATCTCAATCACTAGTTTACCGCCGCCACATTTCTAATATGGATAATTTTATATAACAAATAACTTTAATTATAGATTTCAAGTGTAAAAAACTATGCATGATTAGATAGTGCTTTTAAATTAATTATAATTTGTAATTAAAATCATTGTTCGACCTTCAAAGCGACAAACATCGAAGCAACTGCGCACACTCATTTGAACTTTATGAAAGCTTAATAAGATGTCAGATCAAACAAAGTTGACGGTAACTTTAAATAATAATAATAAAAAACTCGAGAATAAATCGAATATCATTAGATCAAGATTTCAATATCTGAGGAGTATGAATCTCCGCTCTACTTTTACATTATTAACACTCGACATTTCAAAACATATATTTTTAAAAAAATTAAAATATATTGTACTTTCTTCTCACCTTTTGTACTCAGATTCCTCCACAAATAGCACGCATTGTGTCAAAATTTTAAAGGTTCCTATGTAAAATATAGTTCATTATATAAGTAAATTGAATTCTCTTAAATTTTTTTTTTAAAAATATCTTTTAATTCTCAAACATTTTGACTATAAAGGGTTATAGTTAAATGATATCAGATATTATCGTTTTCGAAAGATAAGCAATTCCAAATTTGTTTGTTGTGCAGAGGAAAATGAAAGAATGAACACGAACACACACTGATTAATATCCTTTTCATTTTAAATTATAAAGGTATAGAGTATAATAATGTATTCTTATATAAGACATTCCAAATCGGTATGTATAAATATTTAAGTAATTTAGCTATCAAATTTGAAAAATTATTACACATCTACAGTTAATAAAACTGCCTCGAAATCCTCCGCAAGATTTAATAAATTAATGGTTTTCATTTGTCTTGTTCTGCTCCTCTTAAATTGCGAGTCGAAATCACGTGTCATATGTACACAATCGAATCGCATACATTCCTCGTTCAATTAAAGCCCCCTCCAATATGTTTATTCAGTTTGAAATGTCATGTGGAGCAAGCTTTAAAAAATATTTTAAATAACTGAGATGCAGAGTATGATTCAAAGAAATGAAAATAAAAGCCGTTAGATTTTCCTTTTATCTCGGAAAGTTCCATTTGTTGTGCATTTATAACAATGACTGTACATAAATTTTTAAACTATTTTAGAATTTTTTTTTATAGTTTGAGGCTCAAACTAAAGAATCGCCCAGAATTTCAAAAACCATTGAGAGCTCTACATTATAAATCCATCCATAATTAAGTCGCCAGCTGAGTAAACAACAGACTTCAATTATCGATGACTTTCTCAATGTCACAGATCATACATAAGTTAGACAAGAACGTCAATGCGGTTCAAGTGAATCGAAGCTACTTGAACATTTCTCCACAATCACAAATCTAACGAAGTGATAAAAGCAAACGGAGGGCAAGTGTTAGCGGTACATTTCTCAAACGAAAAGTTTCGAAATCTTTATGGCTGATAATACGAAGCGATAGCGTAACGTGGAATGATAAGATAAAGAAATAATAATCAGCAACAGGGCTTTCAGAGTATCTCCGTATCATCCCTTTTATCTCGCAACTGGCAAAATTTGCACAACATGTACGTCACGAAAAATATGTAATTTGGTTGCGAAAATGGTAAAGAGTAGTGCTGAATTGCTAAAAAATAATAGCTAAGTATGTCACTTATATGATACATAACATATTAATTATATTTAAGTACATAAACTAATGAAATCGAATGATTAAATAATTTCTTTTCTTTAAAATGTGAAAACTCGACGACTTGGGAAAACTAGCGAGATATTAGGAGATAGGGCTAGAAAACTTCTTCTCGTTTCTGTTCTTTAGTCTGGAAGAAAATAAACTAAAATTAAAAAAATATATAACACATCAATCAATAACTCCCGAGACTAACCCAGAGATGGCTATCGTAGTAAACCAGTAACCAGGTCTTTCTAGAGTACTAACCTTTGCTTGAAAAGTGTCAAAATTTTAAGTCGATCGGACCAGAAACAGCTGAGTTATCGAGGTTGGAGTAAAGTCGTTTTGTAGTTTGTTTAAAAAATGGAAAAAA
>BMAW01085476.1:219894-262852 GCA_019974015.1 Nephila pilipes | reverse complement strand
AAATTAAGAAAAAAAAAAAAAGAGATTTAATATATATGAAAATTAAGTATACATAATCTTTTTCAAATTGCGTATAAAACAATACATTTTTCAATATTTACTCTATTAAACTATAAAATACAAGATTTAGTTATGTTCTAACATATAGAAACTTATACAATTAGAATCATGTTGCATTTGTACGAACAACATACTTCCGATACGATCGGCCGCAAAAAATTAATTGTGAAGATATAGCGAGTGATTAAAGAGAAGGCTCTACAAATCAAATCAGTCGATGTATCCAGTGAGTAATTCATTATGAAGATAGAAATCTGAATTGCCTATCAAGTTCTAAACTTCCTCACAAAGCCACATGAGAGCTTTGATTTCTTTTAGATCAGCCGTCTTAAATTGGAAGTCCGCATAAAGCAATTTTTACATTGTTTGGTTGATTTGAATCGACATCATTCCACACAAGCGCTGATAACAGATCTTATTAATATAAAGCGTAGAGCTGTGTTTTGTCCATTGCTTTCGTTTTTGAGAAACCTTGCTCACGTGTATCTGAAATAATATATGTCTCCGTGAAAAGCTATTATGAATACAAAAGCGAGAGTACCCAATTCCTGAAATTGTTCCCGATTTAATGATAACTGATCACGACTACTACGAAAATTGAGAGTTCCTGAAACGGGATGTTTTATATACTGCTACAGAAATCTCGTCCTGGGGATATACAGTGAAAACAACAAGGAGGATAATGGAGAATGAAGTGTTATTCATAAATATTCAGGAAATGAAGAAGCACAAGCAGTTAAACTTACCGACACAACAGCAACAAAAATAGCACTTGTAATAACGCTTTCAATAACACTCAACTCATCAGTTCCCACCACTGACAAATCTCCAAAGTAATGCTCTGCACATCAAAGGCAGACTCCGACAGATTCACTCAAACTCCGTGCATTTATTTCTGTCCCGGCCAGGTGTGACTTCGCAAGAAAAATTCCGGAATATTCCACAATTCCTCTCTCTTAATAAGAAAGTTAATGCATTTTTGAGAACCATCATTTTGCCGCCGAAGTCGGGGGTTATTGCTTAAGCCTTCCTCGGTATCTGACAAAAGCTTTGTGAATGTCTCTCTCCATTTATAAAAGTAACATTTGCACGAAAACGTCATTGCAATTTTGTAACAATAAAAACATTACATGTTGAATTCACAAACATAATTTTTTCAAACAACAGTGAACCCAATGGCTCAAAAGCAACAAGCTTTTTATTCCCTAATTCTCTCTTAAAATTCATGTGCATAACTCCTTATTATTCAACTCAATAGTCTTCAATAGAATTAAGACTCAAATATGCAATTGACAACTAAATCACGAGAAGAAAATTCAAATTTCCCAAAGTATTTTCTCTAAATTATAATTAACATCTCAAATAACAAATATATAAAAACCTAACAGTTCTCTTTATTGCCACGATACTTATAATAGTGGTGTATACTTCCTAAATTAAAAGAATATATATTTATAGTTCTCAGTTAAGATATACAAGTATGCTATAAAACCAAACTTTTAGGAGGATGAATTATGTTTTTTTCTTTCTTTCAAAAAGAACCTGTAAAAATAGACAAGAACAGTTTGATGATTATACACAATGCTATTTCGTTTCTAGAAAAAATTTCTGTCTTTTAATCATTGAAAATATAATTGTCATGAAAAATAAATGAATTCACATTATCTGAATACATAAATGGTTATAAATGCTTCCTACACCTTGGATGATAAACAAATGTAAAGTAATACGAAAATAATTTCAAAATAAATGTTTTATGTGTATTTGAGATACTTCAGTAAAAAAGGTTCACAATGTAATTATAGATTTTTAACTATTCCATTACCAGAATGATAAAAAATATTTCACAAGAACGATTATTTCAATAAATATGTTAAATAATAAGAATGTTCAATGTAGTATCACGATTAGAATTTTTTTTTTGAAGCAGTTAACATAAACAAATTTCATGGAACTTGACAAAATGAGCTCCCATACATAAATAAAAGGCTATGTTCGCATGTATGTGCTGTATACTCTACAATTAATCGACCAATTTCACTGAACATTTTACAGTTCCTTTTAATAGGGTCAGGATTGTTTAGAGAGTGCCAGGAATGAAATCCTACAGGCAGTGTGATTACAGAGACACATCAGGTTTGAGTTAATGAGAATAGCAATAAATTTGGTTATTTTTTAAAATAGGTCACCAGATTATCATATGTATCACAAAAAAAAAAAAAAAAAAAAAAAAAAATCGCCAAAATATTCAAACTAAACAAATTCCAAGATTGATAAATCAGCAAATTTTTAAAATAAGAATTTTATGATTTTAATTAATAGAATTAATATAATTTTATTATAAAATTATCTATAATATAAGAATTATTTATAATATCTAACTTATTAAAGAAATTTTTTTAATATAAATGTAATAAAATAATTTATCAAATATGACTCTTACAATGTTCATTGATTGAATTAGAAAATTTGAAATAAGGTACAAAAAATGGAGAAAAAAAGCATATAATATTCAAATTCCTTATTATCACTGCATCTTACTCTATTTTAATAGAATTAATTATTATTTTTTAAAAATAAAAAAGTATTTTGTTCCTTGATGAAAACAAAAAGTCAATGAAAGATATACAACAAAATTGAACTCTTATACAGAACCAAATAATTTAATAAATTGGAGGGGAAAAAATATCAAAAACAAGCAACTACGAATCAGAATCATCATGTACAATAATTCAATGTCACTTTCATTGAAGACAAAAATTTATATTCAGCCTCAATTGCATTTATTTACTTCCTACATGTACATCAATTTAGCAGCATCAGAGCAATACTGGGTCTGCCAGTATATATATATATATATAAAAAATTTAACATATATGTATAGAACATATATATACACATAAATATATATATTAAATATGGCTTTTCATGATATGTCTTAGGAAATACATAAACTTATTGTTTTGGTAACTTACTAAGTCCCCCTTCGATACAGCACAAAAGCTATTGACAATGAATCTTGTAATTTTGAGTTGGTTTCTTTCAATATTAACAGCAAGGAACATACAAAAAATTCTCATACTAATTTTCCTCTGTAAATTTTTGTATTTTAGTCAATTTATCATATAACAAACATTATAAAATAAATCAATATTTTTCAGATTTGCACTTTTATGTTATATATACTAATTATTTAAAATGATTCATTGATTGGTTTTGTTAATGTCCACTAGAAACAACATGAGGGATATATTGGTGATAGACCTCTGAATTCTGAACATCGGTCAAGTGAAGAGGATGACATCTGAGATGGCACCTCCTGCTCCAAACTTCACACCATGCCAATGGGAGGACTTTGAGCCTCTACAGATTTAACATGCATCAGTGCTGGCTATATGGCAGTTCTGAGTGGCATTAATGCTCAAACCCACGATTCGACCAAAACTGCCAGACACGAGTCTGCGACCATGACCACTACAGTTGCTGTGGCCACTAGAGATTGAAATGGTGATAGAAGATCATAATGACTATTGAAGAATGTTAGAACTGCATGGATAGAAAAAAAATTCAGAAATCATAAAAGTGGAATCTTCAAAAGTTGATAATATTTGCTCTTGATAAAGTTTGATTATATTTGCTCTTATATCTAATATTGGTTAAGAATATATTTTATAATTTTGAACAAAGACAAAATCAATGACTTAGTTAAAAGTATAGCAATAAAACTAGGGTAGGAAAAGAATTTGAATATGAAATTGATACAATTTAAAAGAAAAATGAAGAGCAAAATTTTAATTAAAAGTTCTCTTGCAAATACATACTTTTTGCTTATAACAGAAAATTGCCTTTTAAATAATTAATAATTTAATTGCTTTTGATCTTTTCAATCAAATTTTTTTTAAATTTGAACAAAAATATATGCTTATTATTTTGATAATTTCATTTGGGATTCTTTTTTTAGATAGCAATAAAAACTATACCCATAATAAGCTATTCTTTTATGTTATATGAACAAAAAAAAAAAAGGAGTTTTAAGTATCAAAACTTTAAATTTGTTAAAAAGAAATATTTATTGATGAAAATATTTTTTGACTGGAATTTTATTTTCCACTAGAAATACAACTTTTTATTCACAAGTGTAACACAAATAACCATAAAATAAGCAAATCATTAATAAAGAAAAATGTTTATTTCAATATTTAAGTTTTCTTTTACAGTATTAGTTACAATTCCTATATGAATCACAATAATTTTACACAGGAAAAAAAAAAAAAACATTAAAAGCCCTGATCATTCTTGTGTACCAGAATAAGTTTTTAATTTCGAAACTATACATTAAAAAATAATTAGAACATTAAGAAAGAAAATTTTACCTTCATTTATGTAAAAAGTTGCAAGTGATGTTTCATTAGGAGAGTGGTTCAAATAATATTGCATTTGAAGACAGAATGGCATCATCCAGGGAACTTGTTGTTACCATCTATTAAACAGAGCCGAAACAAATTTGACATTGTTTCATAAGTTAGTTTTGATTTGGTAGTCATTTGCTATCAAATCAAAATTTGATTGCTACCGCAATGAGTTAATATCCTTTTGTCTAGAGTTCCTTACCATCGATGATAAATGGAATGATTATTATAAATCAGAAATCAAGCAACAATCAAAATAATGGGTTGCTTTCAGTGAATCAGTTCTAAAGGAGGCAAGGATGATCTCATGGCCGGAAAAGTTGTGACAAAGAATTTTTATGGTGTGAAAGAAGTCATGATCATGAATATAAGTAACTAAATACTATATGGTTACAACAACCATGCAAGTCAATTAAAAAAAAAATTGGTACCGTATTCTTGTTTAAAAAAAGATTAGTAAACAGTAAGTCTCCAGTTTATGAATTTTTTAAAAAAGTATTCTAAATTAATTCATAAATGTCCTTTATATTATCCAAAAATCTTAATGCAATCTTTCTTTCAGTATGAAATCATAATCAATGTATAATATAAATAACAATAATTCAAATCAACATTTTCAGAGTATTTATTAAACAGCAACATATATTTTACATCAAAAAATCCTGATGTAGCATAGATATAAATTTCTCATTATTGATATTTAAAACCTATATTATACATTAAAAATAATAAACAGTGACCGACAAATCAAATAGAAAGAGCAGATAAAAAATACAAAATAAGCATTGAGCAATACTGAATAAAAATTATATTCACAAATACAACCAAACAATCACATAGACTTCAGTTGTGATGCTGCTGCCTCTAAAACTTTTTCACTTGTACCTGTGTTAATATCAATGTTATAAATTATTATAATTGACAAATATCAATGTTATAAATTATTATAATTGACAAATATCAATGTTATAAATTATTATAATTGCCAAAATCAGAAAATGCATGCATTCAATAAATTTCAATTTATAATACCTAAATACTTATAGGAAATATATTATTAACCCTAAAAAGTAAAATTAATAACTAATAATTCAAAAATGAAATATTTGTGTTTATTTTTTTCTAATTATTCCTTCAATATACACTGCAGTGCTTCTGGCAAAATAATTCTGATTTTATATGAAAGGAATAAATCTCAAAGAGAGAATAATTTATGATACATAATAGCATAATATCAATTATGAACAAGATTTACTTTGTAATTAAATTCAGCAGCTAAAAAACTTTTTTTTAATTGTACAAAGTTTGATTCATAAAATTTGATCAAAAATTGATTTTAATTAGTTTTGTAAAAAAATTATTTGAACATAACAGTTAGGACTATATTATAAAATTTATAAATCATCCATATTCTTTTATTCAATTAAATTTTATTAAAATGTCAAAATTATTACAATAAATAATAATCTTAAAATTATTTCTGGAGAAATAAAAACAAGATGGAAATAAAGATTTAAAAATGACTTCTTACCAGAATCACCAGATATCTGTTCAAATTCTCTCATAGTTGCAGTGGAATGACACTGAAGAAAATGAGTTTCGGATGGATTTAGATCATCACCTAACTTCTTTAGAGCAAATAATATCTCAATTTTCTGTTGATTTAGCAAATCCTGAGATAGTTTACCAATTTTGGCATCTCTTTCCAGCTGAAAGAAATAAATCAGATTTATAGCTTGAATAATTTGTTAATATAATCACATACATTAATAAACTAAGCTAGAAAAAGAACTAAATATTGGATCACCCAGAAAGATGTTTTTCTATAATTTTTTGATGATAAATAACAATAAAGCAATGTAAAAAACATAAAATTTTATCGAATAACATGAACTCCATTTTTTTCTGACTTTTTACCATTTATCTGGCAGATGAAAAATTCCTTCTTTATAAAAATTAGCAGATTTATTCATGAAGTTATCAAGGTGCTGTTTGACAGTCTCCAAAGAAGTGAACTCCAGACCTTTTAGAGAATTCTGAAATGACCTGAAGAGGGAAAAAGCTATGGGGGACAGGTCTGATGAAAAGGGGAGATATAAAACATCACAGTCATATTCAATAAGTTCTTGCTCAACAATCATCGTCATGTAGGGCAAAGAATTGTCACACTTGAATACAAAAGCTTGATGATTGGTCAGTTCTGGCTGCCTTTTGCTTTTAAAACTGCCTGTTAGGAACAGTATTTTTCTGAATTTATAGTCTGATTTGATGGAAAAAGTTCAAAATAAATAATTTCTTTGTAATTCCACCTTACACAAAACATTACTGTTTTGGGATACAACCCTCTCTCCCTTGATGTTACTTGAGGAGGTTGTTTCGGCTTATCCCATGAGCTTTTCCTTTTAACATTATTACATAGTATCAATTTCTCCTCGAGAATATGAGCAGTTCCCCCCCCCAAAAAAAAAACCCCCTTTCATTTCGTTTCAGCAAAAAATAGCACACCGAAATCAGAGCATGACTATTCTGTTGTGTTATGTATAAGGTACCAACACATCATAGTAGCTTACATACCCAATCTTCTTTAAATGATCATATGCAGCACTTTTTGAAATATTTAGCCTGTGTGATAACTCCTGAGCTGTGTAACATGAATTTTCAGGGATAGGTTCTTTTAAGATGTCCTTCTTCACAGATGATGATTATTCAGATTGGGCACCATTCTTTGAGGTTGAAATTTTCACACTTTAACTTTTCATACCACTTTTACACTGTGTTATCTGAAACAGCACTTAGTCTATATACTGCACAAATTTTATGAGCAGTCTGACTAACATTTTCACCTTTCTTAACATAAAAGAGCATAATATGAAGAAAATGAACTCCCAATCCTCCATTCATAGCACAACACTGAAACAAAAATTATGATACAGTACAAGTAAGAACAATGCAGTCAAGTCAGAATGTTTATATTGTTACAAAATTTTCTGTGTGTACGTGAGTGAAAATCGGTTCAACTAGGAAGATGACAAACGGTGCTTTATTGACAAATATTCAGGATAACACACAGGTAGCAAAACTTGAACAGTAACAGCACAAACAGAAATCACACCACTTGAACAATTTAGTTTAGTTTATATTAACGCCGCACTAGAAGCAACACAAGGGCTATTGGCGACAGACCTAGTAATTTTGAACCACGGTCAAGTGACGAGGACGACACCTGAGCTGGCACCCCCTCTCCTAATATCCACACCACGCCAACGGAAGGACTTTGGGCCCCAAACATATTTAACATGCATCAGCCCTGGCTACACAGTAGGTCTTTGGCTGCCAAGGATCGAACCCGCGACTGAAAGAAAAACCGCCGGTCGAGAGTCCACGACCTTGACCACTAGGCTACCGCGGCCCCCACCACTTGTACAGATTAATGACACAAATATAGGATCAAAAACAACACTTGTAATGACAATCACAGTTGTATCAGCAATTTTAAGTTCACCAGCTTACTCTATGGACAAATCGCTGCCGTAACACCCTGCACTTCCAAGGTGGACACTGGTTGCTCATCAGATTCCCTTGGCTATGCAACTCATCAAAATGACGACAGATCTCTTGACAGATCAACTCGTCAAAATGCCCACTGCTTCGCAATTGATTTCCCAATCATTCTCCAAAGCAGACTCCACAGACAGAGTGAGGTTCTTGGAATGTTTATATCTGTTCTGGCCAGGTATGACAATATACCAAAAATTCAGGAAAAATTCCGTTACTTTTTCCATAGGTTACAGCACTTTCTGGAATCTTCAATTTCTCCCTAAGTCAACAAAATGGTTGCCAAATCCATCTTCAAAGTTGAGGGGTCATTGCTTCAACTTTCCTTGGTGAATTGATGAAGTCTGTAAATGCCTCTTTTTCTATATAATGAAGGTGGCCAAAAGGTGGTTTAAGAGCTTTTCAAGAAGGTTATTAAGGCTTGACTAAAGGAAAAATATTTTTTATATTTTAAATTTCTTGAATCGTATAAATACATGCAGCAATAGGAAATGATTTGTACAAACGTTAAGTATTCTTTAGCTAAACCTGGCTCAACTTACATAAAAATATAGTAGTTCTAAAACTAATACACTTGTTCAGACCTCGTGTAGGTCGAATATGAATCCCAGTCATAAGTGTATTTAAATCAGGACAAAAACCGGAACTGAACCAAAAACTGTTATTTTGGTTGAAAGGAAACTCAGAACTGAAACGATAAAAAAAATATCAGTTTATTTTGGTTTGATACATATTCAGTCCTTTTGTCCTGTAATGTATGAATAAAACTACAAAATGTTTTTGTGCAAATCATTAATTCATTAAATTCCACACATCACGAAACACTAATTTGAAATTTTAAGCAAATTATTTAATTAACAATATTTTGAGAGTAACCAATCCTTTTGGTTCTTTTATCATTCTCCCCACCCATCTCTTGTCTTCTCCAAAACTGAACTAAACTCAAACCAGCAAGTCGAATTTTCGTTACTCTCTGAATGGTCATTACTATCTGAAATATCTGCAGTCCTCATTAACTATAAAATGAAATTAAAAAAACATGCTAAATGATTTTGACGAACGATTTGAAGATTTAGTAGCATTAAAAAAAAAACCAGCAAATGCATTTTTATTTAATCTGTTTGAAATCGATATGATTAGCAATGGTTTTACAATGGATAAATGTTTACTTCCAGAAAGGGCAGCAAGAGAATTAGAATTAAAGGAGATGCAAGCAGAAAAAACGTTCTGTAAATTGGCAAAAATGATTAATGAATTTTGGAAATGTGTACCAAAAAACGAAGTACAAAAATTTAAAAAATGCAACACATCGTTTATTGTCAATTTTTGGATTGACATATGATGTTGAAGCATTGTACTCTACTATGAAATTTATTAAATCGAAGTTCCTTATTAAGTTGATCAACCAGCATCGAAAAGAATTTATAAGTTCAATTTCTTATCATCAACCTGATTTTAAAAAAATAATTTCTTCATTACAAATTAATTTACCTTTTAGAATACATTAAATTTTTTGATAATAATGTAAAAAATAGTAAAATAAATATATTATGAATCTGAATTTTTTTTCCTACCAAGAACTTAAGGTGCGGTTCCCAAGATTTTAAGATAGGTAACTTTGGCTCTTGCTGCAAAACATTTGGCCACACCAGCTATGTAAGATAGCCACTTCAGGGAAGTGTCATCTCATGTTTGTAATGATATTTACATCATTCAAGGTTGGTCCTTATCTGCGGCAGCGAACTAACTAGACAAAACCATGCTTTACTTTGAAAAACAGCAGATCTCTCCAAATGACCTGATACAATAAGTTAAATCTTTACAGATTTAAGAAAGAACAATTGGAAAATTTATTCCCAATTTACAAAATTGGTAGTAATCAAATGTTTTCAATCACTAATCAGGACTTGCAAAAAATTGAAGAGATTTTACTTGAAACAAAAATGAAAAAAAAAAAAAAAAAAAAAATTCCATTATCTAATGTACCGATTTTAGAGAATAATGAGTTCCATAATTCCCTTTTGGACTTTGAAAGCTCACAATTAAATAATTGTGTCAGACACAGAAAGAAAAGCTTATATATCACTAGATAAAATAAAAATCATCCAGTGTTTTTTTTCCTCCAAAAATTATAAATGTTCAACATGTGTACTTTTGTTGATATGGCATACAAGACTTTTAAAAAAAATAAAGTTCTAGCTAAACTTGCCCCAAAGTGTGCTTTTACATCATCATGCTTACAGCAGTTGTACTTGGTACAGTATCACATGACGATGCTAGTGAAAAATGCACTATGCAGTTGAATGAGGCACCTGCAATTCTCAATTTGCATGCCATGCTTCTTTTTCAGAGCTCTCAGCAAATATTTCATGCACAAAGCTTACAGTCTCACCATATGGTTCAGGCTGATCCATTAATTTTATATCAGACAGTCATGCTCTTTTACCTAACTAAATTGCTTTATTTGTAAATGTTTCTATTTCATACTTCATATGAAAATTCTGTTGCATACTGATTAATAAATCGAAAATTCTAATGGGTAATAAGCTTCATGAACACCAATAAACATAAATTTTGCAAATGCTACTTTTACCAAAGTTTGTGAGCTGTCACCTAGTTGCAAAAGATGAACAAACCTGAAATATTCTTTATCTTTAATGTCTTTTTTTTTTTGTTGAATCTGTCAATATTTCAAGGTGATTTTTCAAAAAAAATGGGAGAATTTTTAAAACACTTTGTGTAGTATTTTTTTCTACAATGCAAGGTAGATAAAAATTCGAAGAGATAATGAAAATTTGGTACTTTTTTGTATGACACCTTCTATCTTTATGGTCTTGACAAATTTTCTTAGATGAATCACCAATTTGACTTCCTATTGAGAGTTGTATTGTTAACCTTATCTAATTGATTATCCATTTTTAACTATTCAGTTAAAACGCAGTACTTTCATGCAATGGATATCAAAATTTAGCTGAAATGTAGCATTTGTTCCTTCGGAAAGAGACAGAGATTCATACAAAACCATGGTTTGTTAGTCTTTTGTTACTGTCATATAATTCATGTACTTATGGTGGAAATAATAGATATCAACAACTGCTGGATATGAATATTTTATGGTAGATAATTCTAATCATTTTATTGATCCAAGCACTCAAAGTTACACATAATCTGAATGCTTGTGGAGTAGAACAAAATGGTAAAATAAAGGTCAGAAAGGCACAGCTCATCAATGTCAGGATTCATATTTAATGGAATGAATGTGAATTTGAAAGAATTTTTTTTTCTATGTAAAGATGTCATTTTAAATCTTAAGCCTGCTGTTTAGAGTTATGAATTTTATTTAATTAAACATTTTATTTATTTATTTTGCTTATATATAATTTAAAATGAACCAAATATAACTGCTTTCCCCTGAAATAGAACAAGAAATTATAGAAAAGTTTAGTATCACATAAAGAAACATGCCAAATTTGGCTTTGAAATGCATGGCAGACCTTTAACCCTCTGACTGCTCAATTTGTGGACCGAAATCGCTTCAAAAATTGTGTAATTTTTTTTTGTTGCATATTTTAAATCTATATATATTGAAGAATTGAAAAATGCATTTTTTTTTTCTGGAAAAGATTTTTATCATGAGAAACTAAGTTGTCAGAAAAACCAGTTTCAGACATTGTCACCAGAATTTTTTTTTTTTTAATAAATTTCAATTGAATTACAGTTAATTTTTATTTATTGCATGATATTAAAAAGTAAAATGAATGAAATTTAAGAAAATATAAAGCACTAAGAAAAAAACACCTTAGATATACAGTTTAGTATGATATAGTTCGAAACAGGGTTCAAGGCAAAGTACAACTTCACAGTTTTTGCACCAGATTCGTGTTTCTTTGCAATTTTTTCCCCCCATTTGCATCTTTTCTTGAACAGTACACTGTCTTTGATGCTCTCTTTTTATCGGATTAGGTGGTATGTCACTTGCAAAATGACGAGCTGTCAATGCAGAGTTTGAGCGGTAATACCACATGCCTTCAAATGCCGCAATTTAGTGGACAATTAAACGTAAAAATAAAAAATAAAAAAACGTAAATTGCATGTCTAATACTGTATATAATTTATTTCAGTGGTTAAACGGGGAAAACGTGAGATGCCCTCCTCAATACAGGAAGAAAAACAAATGCCTGCAGAAATCGCAGGATGAACAGATTTTGCTACATTTGAGTGGCACGTGGAAATCGCGGGATAATCAGCCAGAGAGTTAATTAATAAGTATACTAAATTTTTTTAATATTCTTATAAAAACTTTTATGCGAGTTCATTCAAATGGAAAACAACAATTTTCTTAATCAAATATAGAAATATCAGTTGCATAATTTTTATGTTTATAAAACTTTGTTCTCTGAAGAATGTGGGGAGACAGCATGTAATTATCCAATTTCACACTGTTAAGCCCAACAAAGAGAGTGGCTAAAATAAAATTGGGTTCATTGAATGGGGCCAAACATAATGTTTGACATTTCTCGATACATACACCAATAGTTAAAGTGAAGACTTGACATTAAACCTAGAATGTATGAATTCATTACTCCAGTGACCCCTCCCTATCAGGAAACAGGAGATGATTAGTAGAAATTATATCGGCTACATAGTTAATCAAAAGAAAATATAGTGCCACATAATTTTGATTAGAAGATGCCAAAATTAATTCCTTACAGAAATTTTAAAATGGAAAGACACATGATTTTATCATGAAAGAAAATACTTAAAAACACTTCTTTTCTTGAGTGTAACTAGCACTATGATTTTAATTTGTAAAAAATAGCAATGTAATAAAAAAAATCAATTTATATATAACTTTTCAGTGACATTTTAATATCCAATAATTTAATGCAATCTGCTCAGTTGGAGCAAAGATATTTAAAAATTGCAAATAAGCATTCCATGAATTCAAATTAATAATATGCTACTAGGTGTATAAAAATTCTTTACCTTTATTTAAAATCAACTATTTAAACACACATAAATAATTTATTTTAAAAACAATGGTTTTGAAATCTTTTGGAATAATCCCATCATTCGGTTAAAAGCTCATAATCATTAAACTATTGAATTAAATGACAGAGACTGAATAAAAAATTACAAATAACATTACCAAAAAAAAAAAAAAAAAAAAGGCTTATCTAATCCGGTTATGCCATATAGAGAGATACTCAAGATATATATATTTTGTTTATTATGACAAATATCGGTATACGAAAACTCAAGACCTATAAAGACAAACTGCAAAGAAATGTAAATTTATTAATCAATGTTATAAGGGGGAAAAAAAGTCATACTTCTGATAATTTTTGTCGTAGCTGTCCAGGTTGCTTTTTAGCAAACATTCTAATAACTTCAGGTGTCTGGAAAGCATTACTTATTGCAGCTTGGATAGCCTATATGTGATACAAAGACATTTTAAAGAAGGATAAATTTTTAATATTTCTTCAAAAATAATTTTAATATAAATACCACATTATGTTTCAAATTTATACAAGGAAGGAAGAAAAAACTATGTATTAATAATACACAAAATGTATAACACATTAATAATACATTTTTCATGCCAGTGATTAAAATTCATAAATAAAGTGTTATTGTATGTTGTGTATATATATATATACACACACCACATTTTCCTGAAAATAAGACATGGTCTTATAATAATTTTACTCCAAAAGAACATTTGATCTTACTTTCAGAGGATGTCTTATTTGTCAAGCATGAAAACATTCATTCTAATACAGCCATGTTATCTTCTGGAACCTTGTCATAAAGCTCCAAACCCCAAAATCTAGACTGAAATTTTGGCAATCCATTTCCTGAAAAATCAATGACCCTAACCTTCCATGCCGAGGAATAAAATTCTCCTCAAATAATTCATCCTGTCCACATAGCCTGCTCATTGAACACTGGAAAGACAATACTCTATTATTTTATATCATGAATTTTTCACTCAAGTACCGACTTCTTGCAGCCAAAGTATTCCAATGTTTCCATTCAACCATGAAATTTAGCATGCCTCAGGATGTTCAAATTCTAGTTCATTCAGTTTACACAAACTGAAAAAAACTTATTTGTTTATGAGCACTCAAAAAAATCATTCATCTTAGTGTTGGCAATAAATATAGTTGACTATTTTTACTAGGGCTTATTTTTGAGATACAGCTTGTATTGTATCCTGAAAAATCTTGCTAGGCTTTGTTTTTTGATTCTCTTCCACATTAATGGATCTTAACATTAAGTTCTTCCACATTAATGGATTATTTAATTCATTATTACTTTATATATACACATATATAATACAATCTTATACTCTTAAAGATCCTGTTGTAATTGTCCGCCTAATACATATTTGTTTTTCACTGATGCATTTCTTTTAAATATCTATCGCAAGTAATTTTTAAATTAAATTTTATTTTCTGGCCTTAAAATATGAGCTAATAATATGTTATCAATTACCTAGTAAATTCAACAGTTTATTGTGGTAGAAAAGGGAGGTAGGAGTAATTAGATTTTTTCCAATACAATGTTTATCAATATTAAATAAATTACGAGAATGGATGAAAAAATAAATATATAAAACAACAGCTTAAAAATTTGTAAGTAAAAAAAGGAAAATACAATACCAATTGCATATTTCCAAGTTCATCAACAAGAGTCATGTTTCCAGACATTATTTTAGAAAGAGTTGCATTAAATTCGCGAAGCTGCTCAACTGTTTCTGCCTTAGTTTCTTCATATTCATCTGCATCTAACTCATTTCTGGCAAAAGAAGAAAAAATTAATAATTCATCAAAGGACTTAAGTATATTTTTTTAAAAAAATGATGACCCTATATAAACACCTTAGATTTCAATCCAATACTTTGGGAATATCTGTACAAGATATATCATTTGATATCTTGAACATAATTATCAATTGGTAAAAATAATCACTATTAATAAATAAAAAAATTAAGCAATATTTTTTTAAAAATGTCTACGTTTTCAATGATAGTGATCTGAAAATATTTTTAACTGAACTGTTATACTGCAGTTATCAATAACACATATATTTGATAACGATATTTAAGTGATACAATGTTGGATGGATAAAAATTCAAGCACAACAAAAAATGTTCCAGTTTCTAATGCATACATATATACAAATGTGCAGAATATCTCAAACCTCGAACAAATTAAATCATTGAACATTTTTAAAGATCATGAAGGAAAAAAAATAATGCAAAACTTAATATTATTTATTTCTTATCTTTCACATTCTTTCATTTATGAAAGCTATTCAATTTGACAAAAATATTTAAAAGACTTTAATGGCATATTTATTTAAAGGTAACACAGTAATGTGCATTTTAAAGCCAATTAATTTCTAAATATTATAACTGAATTTATTAGAAATATAAAACATCAATTTTCAGTAATATTTAATCTAATATAATGCAATATCTTACCTCATTACAATAATAGAAAAAATTTAATGAAACCAAAAGCTTGGATAACATAAATAAAAATTAGATGATTCATTCATGTACGTAAATTACAAATAGAATAACAATAATTAAACCTAAAAAAGAAAATTCATACAAAAGACAATTGTATCAATCATTTCAAAATTGCAATTATTTTTATAATTTATATAATAAGCTGGAATCGTACAATTATTTTCATTAGAATGATAACTTCAATTTATATAGGATGTAATTTTGTATTTAGTAATATAACAAATCGCAAAATTTATTAAGGCACCTTAAAGATAGCATTCAAAAATAGATGCTTTGCAATTGCATGATTTAATACTCAATGACATATTGATAATACTCAAAATTGTTTTGAAAGCTGTTCTTTTCAATCACAAGAACATTTTTGAACACCAAACATTTTTCATTACAAAGTATAGTATGGGAAAAAATACAAATTAACTGTAGGATGGGTTACAATTGCAACGAATTATACGTACAATTTCTACTTAGTATTTTTCAATTACTAATGAAAATTATTCGAAACATTTAAGTTAATCAGTATATGTATATTTTGGTTTAGATTTTACCGCGATATTCCAAATTTTCTCCGCTACATACTAACTACATAAAATTTCAAATAAAAGATATAAACATACTTGCATTCTTCTAAATCAGCAAGTTGCGCTACAAGTCTATCTAACTGTTCTTCAAGATTGTGCTTCAATTTATTTGTTTCAGAGATGCCTCGAGACGACATATTTTAAAGTTTCAAAATCTACAATAAAATTAATGTACAACCAAATGAATACTATAATAATGATATTTCTTATTATAATTCGTAATTTATTGCATACTAATATCTACTCTACTAAGAAACATCGAAAAATCGAAAAAGAGAGGAAACATCAAAGTTTGACTTAACACCACGGTTACAGTTTCGGTTTTCTTAAAAATATATATAAACACACGAATAGCATTTATTGCATGATAATCTGAAGAGGTATTCCTATCTTTTTCTTAAAGAAAGACAATTTGAATTATTTTTCATATTTAATGAATTCAACTATTTGAAAACATAAATAAAGAAGAAAAGAGTATATCCTAAATTGTCAAAACACTGCAATCTAATACTGTGAGTGGCAATGGGTACAGCTGTCTCTTAATTGAGTTAGTGGGCGACGTTTATCGCCATAGGTGCTGTGAATTTGCTGTAATCATTAATTTTTAACAGTCTAATATTTGTGATTTTGATTATAGAGTTTCTAACAATACAGCTGTATCATGTAAGTATTCGATCTGATGCTTAATTATGACAGACTTTGGAAATTTAATAACATTGTTATGTTTGTGCTCAGGTAGTTGAAAAATGAGTGTGACTCATGGGAAGTATGACACCCGGAAAGTTTTAAGGAAGAGAGTACTTACTTCAATCTCCTTATTAAAAGATAACAAGGAATGAAGGGAATCTAATTGATGTTATTAAGAAATTTTTTTCAATTATGTAATGCTTCTCCATTTTTGCAGCTAAATAACTAAATATGTATTTGTTTGTATATTTATTTTAATGTCAAATAACCTAGTGTAACAGATTATTTGTCCTACTTCGGTTTAAAATCACCTTTATGAAATCAAATTAAAGATCGATCTTTTTTTTCGTCCCTAATTAGCAGTACGTAATCTTGTATGTATATAGGTTAAACAATCTAAATCAAATATTTGACTGTGCAAAAGTAATTATATAATTAATAAATAAATTGCTAATGATCAATTCACTCGGATTTTCTAATTAAACGTGTTAGATTATATAAAATAACATGTTGATTTAATGTAAATTACTGAATTTTTCCCTTCTAATTTGTAATTTAATTATGTTTATTTGCTCAGAACTGTAATTAGAGGAATGTAAATATATTTAAAAGTAAAATATGAGCAAATTAACATCATAAATGATGGAACTGCTTTTATGGATTAAAATATTTTAAGTAGGTCTAAACCCTCATGCAAAAATACTCTTCCACTTGGTTGTAAAATATTTTTAAATACGTAATAATGTACTATTAATTTAAATTCATTTTTCAAATATGTTTTCTAGTTGAAAATTTTTAGTTTCTTGACCATATTTTTAAGGCTTATTATATTACAAGTAACCTAAGTTTTTTTTCCTTCAGATTCATTTATAAAATGTTTTGATTTTCTTTGCTGTTTTTTTTTTTTTTTTTTTTTGAATTATAATTAAATATGTAATAGTAGCTAAAACTAATTGAATTTTTTTATAATTTATTTTTATCTGCTAAAAATTTTTTTTTTTTTCATTCGTTCCTTTTATTTTATTTTTCCAAATGAAACTAAATTGTGCCAGAGTTTCATTAATTTTGACAATTATATTACATAGTAAAATGAAAATTGTATCAAAATGTGCCTAGTAAATTTAATGACATTAAATATTACTTGTCATTATATGTACATGACACATTTTCATATGATTTTCATTTTACCATGAATTACTGCAAGATTTTCATTAAAAAAATTTTCAAATAATTTTTTTGTGATACACATTATGTATTTACAGTAAAAATATTTTTTAATCGGGTGATAATTTTGTAGAAGTAGGTTATATATATATATATATATATATATTACATAATTTAAATTGGCAATAGCTGTCATGTTTTTGTTGATTTTGCAGTTTTCAAACTATTTAAAAATTTTATTTTTTGCTGTTAATTCTTTAGTACGTAATCTTTTTATTTGTAATTTCAGTTTTTAATCATTATTTATGCTAGATGAAGAATCAACCTAATTGGTAAAACTAGGCCTTTACTGATGAATTATTCCAAAATAAATATGACTGCTTTTGTATGACCTTTTTATATTTTTAAAGAATCATCCCCAGATTAAAAAAAAAGAAAATGGTTCTTCTGCCTTTCAGAAGATATCCACAGGTTTCTCAAATACAACTAGCATTTTTAATAATTTATTACATAATTTATGCAAATTAATTTTTTGATTTAGAGGTAATCTGGCTTCAAATGTCAATTGCATGTTATTTTTCAATTATTCTATTGTAGATGTTATTACTTTATACAGAGAAATCCTAATAATCTTTGTAAGATAAAAAATATACTTCTATTTAAATATATTATTATTTTTTAACTTAGAAAAGAAATTTTTTTTATCTCTTATTCAATTTTCAGATTTTGAAAATGTATTTATGGAACTATAAATACCTTCGATTAAATAGCAATTCAGTTTTCTTTTAGACACAGCATTTGTGATAGCTAAATGGTCTTGATCAAGAGTTTGTAATCTATGTTGTTTAAGTCAAGTAGGGGGAGTGAGTCCTTTAATGTTAAAGGTGTGAGGCGTTTAAAGTCAGTTGGTGCTCAGTTTTCATATTGGTTTGGTATGAAGGTTGGTAAAGTAATATGCCATCTGAGGTGTTGTCCTTGTCACTTGATCATGATTCTAAAATATTCGTTCCTTCACCAGTTGGTGACTACAGTAGCCTAGTATTCATGGTTTCGGATTCATGGCTGGTGGTTTTCGTTCAGTCGTAGGTTCGAGCCTTGGTCACTAAAGACCCGCCTTGTAGACAGGGCTGGTTCATGTTAAATCTGTCAGGGCCCAAAGTTCTCCCATTCGTGTGGTGTGGTGTGGAAGTTATGAGAGGGAGTGCCAGCTCAGGTGTCGTCCTTGTTACTTGACCAAGGTTCAAAATTACGAGGTCCATCACCAACAGCCCTCGTGTTGTTTCCAATGCGACATTAATAAAATATAAAACTAAACTAAAATTCATCACCAATTGTTCTCATGTTATTACTAAATGCAACATTTAATAATAAACAGTCATTCAATCAATTTTTATTTATCTTTGTGTGCATTTGAGAAGTTTTGTAAAGTATTGTTATTTATTTCATTTTGTAGAAAAACTATTAATTTAGTATAGCCTGTTAGCTTGTGAAATTTATTTGCTTTTTATATGTTTAGTTTAAATTCATATAATGTTTTTATAATGCATTTTACTGACTATTAGCTGATACATCCTATTGTCACTCAAGTTGAATAATTCTTAAAAAATCTAGAATGAGAAGGTTTGTAATCACAAATAGTTGATGTACAAGATTCCCTTGATTAGTGTGATTAATTTATCCTTGAGATGTACTGCACAGTTTGAAATGATTTTAAACAAACTTGTACTTCGGGCTGAAGGCACTAAGGTGAATTGAAAGGTTTGCATCATTAAGAAAGGCACACTAATGAAAACTTACTTTTCTGCATATTTCAAGACATGATATCAGATTTTTTTTTTTTTTTTTTTTGTTACTCATTAATTCAGACTGTATTTTTGAAAAATCACTACTTTGAATGTCACATTACTCAAAATTTTCCATTTATTTTTCAAAAATTCCTATTAGTAGGAGCTTTTTAGCCTTGAGAGTATTTTAAAAGAATTTTTTTAAAAATGTTTCTATAAAAGTATTTGAATAATTTATTAATTATAGAAATAACTAAAAGGAATTATGACTTAATATGAAAAACAATAAAACTTTCATGGAAATGTTAATTTTGAGCCATTATAATTTCAGTTCTATGTATTATTTAGGTCATTTTGACTCTTTACTAATTCCTTCTAGTATTTTTAATTAAAACAAGGAAAAGAAAAACATTTTTGTTATTAAACTGGTAAAAAATTATCAGCTTTTATATCAGTTTCCCTGTAATTAACAACAATAGTTTATAAAATTGGTATTGCTCATTCTTTTGAAGGTGATAACAAATCACCCCTTTACCTTAATTTTTAACACCACCTTTTGTTTTATTGTAGTCCAAAATGACATAAGTTTTTCCTGTATCACTGTCAATATTAGCATCATCATGTAAGAGAACAGCTTTATTTCTTTCGGAACATACAACATGATTTGGGAACTCAAAAAGTGTTGAACCTATGACTCTTGATTTCAATGGACGGAATTCTCAAGGGATTTCTTTTTTATTTGAACGTTATGTTCCTAACAAAGTTATATTACCATTCTGCTAAGATATTGCCAAAGGATAACTTGTGTACCAATTATCTGTTATCAAATTGCTGCATGACCCTTTCTAATGATCGATTATTCTATTGACAGTAGGACCTGGAGAATTAGAAACACAATATGGTCCTTCAGACTGCAATCCATAATATATTTTGATATTATACGTAAAAAATCTCTTTTTAAATACAATAGAACATAGTATAGATATTACTTAAATAGTAACATGAGTGACATATTCCGTGTGCCAGATGAGACATTCCTGAAAAAGTAATGCAAAAGAACAGACCAAAATGCAACATTCAACTTTAAACATAAATACCTCCTTGAATGAACTTCGAAAGGAGGGTAAATTAAGCACATGATTCTTCTGAAATTCACAAATCTTTTTTTTTTTTACCAAGTGGCCTACTGAGTACGCCGCCCGTGTTCTTAAAGGTCAATTGTATATACCC
The DNA here is from genome assembly GCA_019974015.1 of Nephila pilipes. Lineage (NCBI taxonomy): Eukaryota > Metazoa > Arthropoda > Arachnida > Araneae > Nephilidae > Nephila > Nephila pilipes. Next base: position 241,845 of record BMAW01085476.1, on the reverse strand, counting down.
ACTTACCTTTACACATCTTCACCAAATGATATAGATCTTCGTTTATTTTCTTACTGGTGTAAGAAAGAAACCCTATCACTGATCAGTCAATGAATATATTCTCATTCAGTTTACATGCCAACTTTTGTATTGTATCATTAGGTTTAGTAGATGTGGCTGCGGTAGCCTAGTGGTCATGGTTTTTGCTTCGTGGCCGTCGGTTTTCGTTCAGTCGTGGGTTCGAGCCTGGTTGATCCACCACAGCTGCTAAAGACCACTGTGTAGCCAGGGCTGATGCATGTTAAACCTGTCAGGCCCCAAAGTCCTCTCGTTGGTGTGGTGTGGAAGTTAAGAGAGGGGAGTGCCAGTTCAGGTGTCGTCCTTGTCACTTGACCAAGGTTTAAAATTACGAGGTCCATCGCCAATAGCCCTTGTGTTGCTTTTAGTGCAATATTAATATATATATAAAAAAAAAATTAAATTAAACTAGGTTTAGTAGATCATTTTTATATCCTTACATTTTTTGAAACTATTGTGTCTGTAGCTCCAGAGTAAAAGCATAGCTTAACCTACCAAAACTTTTTTTAAAAATTAATTTTCTTGAAAAATGCAATGTAATATACTTTTGTTAAATTTCAGCCAAACTCCTATAATTATCTGCTTTGTGTTGGAAACTTTAAGTGTGCCTAGTTTTCTGTGGGTATAAGCTAATATGTAGTTTTTGTTTGATAAAAACAGGCTAGATGAAGTAGTCTTTACCATTTGAGACTGGATAAAAATTTTCTCTGTCTGTCTTCACCTAATAATGTTGATGAATTTGGCATATAAATTTGAGGCATTTTTTCTGATTAAAAACTGATGAGCCTGAACATTAATATTGCATTTTTATTGAACTATTCTTGAGAGATTTTCATAATATAATAATTCGTTTGATTAAATCCATTTTTTCCCATCATTAAATGTGTTCTATACTTCATCTCCTTTATTGGAATATAAACTGATATTTAATTTTAGTTGTTAAAATGAAAAATTTTATGTTTATAAAATATTAATTGGAACACCCATTCTTTACATGGGACGAATTTTAAAATTAGGGTATACAATGAACCTGGTGCATTACAACACACCCAGAAAAGTATAATTTCCTAATTTCAAAAGCTCAAGCACTTGTTTCATTATTTATTTAAATGTTCTCTAAATTAAACCATTTAACCATTTAAGAGCTACAAAGTAATAGTCATATTAATGAAATATATACATTGGCTTATAAATTATTCTTATAAGTACATTTATAAATTTTAATGAAATACCACTGTATCGACTAAAAAAAATTTATATTTTAAAATGGTATTTTATTCATAATATCTTAACTTGTTTTTAAGAAAACTTATTAAAAGGTTTTCAAAACATAATATAACTTTTATTTTGAATAATGAAAATAAATAATAAATATTACATCACCAAAATCTTAATACACTTAAAAAAAAATCTCAGCTTATTAATAAATGATGTGATATTTCCTTAATTTAATACTTAGTAGGATATCCTTTTGCATCTACAAACAACTTTTTTTTTTATTTCCTGGGCATATGTTTCACTAGTTTTTATGTAATTTTTGCTTTCATATTCCTTCTTTCTTTAGTGATCACTGTTTTTAGTTGATTTTAGTGCCATGTCTTCTTACTCTTATCTCCAGTTCCCTCTAGATATGTTCTGTTGGGTTTAAAATCGTATGATTGAAGTGGTGTTTTTAGAACTTATTAACAATTGTAGACACCAGAGGCAAACATTGAAAGTTATGCTTAGGTTTATCTTGATAAAAACAAAGTTATTTGCTATACCCAAATTTAGGCTGATAATTTTAAATTGTCCTTCAAAATATTTAAATAAAGAACATGATTCATTATACAATAAAAAAAAAACCAAATTAGCTAAATCTTGATGTTGATATTTATCCCAGCACAAGGACATCTCTCTCGTCATGCTTTATTGCTCCAACTAAGTTCTTGGGATTAATTACCTTGTGTTTTCTTCTACAATTCTATATCCATTGAGAAAAAAAATAATAAATTCACTTTTATCTGCAAATAATACATTTTATATAATTCATTTCAATTTGTTTTGGGCTTATGTATCATTTATTTTGTGAAGAAAAGTTTTATGTATTCTATTTTTTTGCTTTTACAAAATTTTTTCTTTGAGTAGAATGCTGTTGTGATTTGATTGATTTGAATACTCGTTGAACATTTCAGGAGAAAATTGAAGTAGAAAAATTTTCTGCAGAAATGTTTGCAAGCCTTCAAACCAGTTTAGGAGATTTTTGAGTTATTTTTTATGAATCATTGAGAACACATACTATACAGTTAACTTCAGCTGATTTCCTTTATTTTACCTTGTTTTCCATCCAGTTTTCTTCTTTAAAGTGTTTAATCTTCTGTACTGTCAAATACAAAAATTTACTTGTTTTGCAATATTTTGAATTGATTTACCTCCACTGTGATAAAAATTAATCAACTTTTGAACACTTTTCATTGTTTCTTTACAACTAAGTGTCATTTTTCAATAATGCAATAAAATATATAAGATGTAAAAAAATTATGAAGTAAGCAAACAAAGATTAAAGCCAAACAATTTTTTAAATGTCATTTCACAAAAAATTAAAAGAAAAACAACAGGCAATACTTTTACCTATGAATTTATCTGAAAATGCTTTGGTGTACTATTGTGATTTTTTTCTTACCTCTTTACATTTTGATTCTTGTAAAAGTAAAAACTTTTACATTTTGATTCTTGTAAAAGTTTACATTTACTTTCATAAGAATTGTTGGTACTTTTCTATTTTGCTGGCGCAAATCTTGCCAAGCAAACTTTATTGGTGACAACACACAATATATACATATTCCGTTTGGCATCAGGTGTATTATTTTTAGCAACTGTATACCTTGCGCCGGTGAAATGGAAAAGTACCGAATTGTTTTATAGTTATATTCCAAATTACATGGAGATTATATGTAAAAATACTGGACAGCAGATTCTAATTCAATCTGTGGCTACAGTTATTTTTCTAAAAAAATCACCACTAAGCATTTAGAACAATACAATTAATAAAATACTGTCTTAAATAATCTAGAAATAAATAAACCAACATTTATTTTTTAAAGAATAATTTTTTACATTAATTCATTTAAAAAAAATTATAATTCTCTAATACAGAGAACAAGCAACTGAATAGATATAATCTCCAAAAAGAAATTGTATGAAAATAAATTCTCAGAAGCCATGATTAACTGTGTCAAATGTGTGTATGCACCAGATCTATACAGTAAGGAAGGAAAAATTACATGCTGGTTATTAAGTTAAAAATTGTGTAAAATACATTTATTGTTACTTTTGTTCTTTTTCTAAAAAAATATTGCCAAATATTCATTATGTACGTCATGAATACTGCGTCATTTGGATCGATAAATTTCTTGGTAGAGTAAATAGAAATGGGAAGTTAAGGTTTTTCCATTCTAATTTTAAAGAAATTGATTAATTAGTTTGTATGTCCAAGATAAAGTTAATTATTTTTTAAAAAAATTGAATCTGCCTCTCTCTTATGGTACAAAAATCAATCTGCTACTTTTTGCTTAAAAATGAGAGTGCAAAATATACCGAAAATTTACTTCAACATTGAATTTTATCAAACGAATTTAAAATTGTTTTATCATCTATAGTTTCAGTGTACCAAAATTTACGAGTCAGTTTCTGTCAGTCTGTGTGCACATCCCATATATATATATATATATATATATATATATACACACACACACACACAGTCTTCTTTTTATTAAAATAGATTCAAAAATATCAAAGGCATGGCATGGAAAATGAATATAATTTATATGAAATTATTATCAAGACTTTTCTTTTTGTATCAAAGTGTGTTCTGAATTTGGTAGCTGATCTGGCCATTAGTGAAGATAAGTTCCCATTTTCTGTTTAAAGCTTTTCTATTTATTTTTTGTAATATTTTTCTAGGATATATTGCTAGTACTAAATTTACTTGCATTCAGATAGGCTTTGTTTTTTATGTTTTTAAAACTATATATTTTACACAAAGCGTTTCAAATTATTTACTGAAAACCAATGTAATCTATTCTTATTTGTTTTTTATAAATATGTAACATGAATTTCCTTATTACTTTATTGCACGATTTCTTGGGAAAACATTTAGAGTTTTTTTCACCTTACACGATTTTTTAAAGTTGTGAAACATATCCTCAAATTTACCGTATGTCATATGCATTTTTTTACACGTTTTTTTTTTTTTTTTTTTTTTTTTTTGGCACAGCTTTTTAAGGAATGTATCTACCATGAAAAAAAAGAGCTGGGTGTGTGTACAAATCATTAAGATGTGTAGCATATATGTATAGCTAATATTGTATAATTGTGAATTATATGTATTTATGTAAAAATTTTTACTATAAATTGTTTTAAATATGAAAAGACTCTTAGTATGGACACCATACAAATATTTTTTTTTTTTTTTACCATTAAAACTGGTAATTGGCAATTTAAATTTTAAAAAAAAAAAAAAAAGGTGTATTATTTTTTGATTTGATGAACAGGTAAATATTGAAGAGGTCAACTGTCTGAAATGTAAATAGAATAAAGTTTGAATTAAATACAATTTTTTATTTTATTGCAAATTCTTGGAAACATCTTTCGGAAATAGGTATGATATTAAAATTTTGATGATAAATATTTTTGTCTATTTGAAGGTCTACTGAAAAACCTGAAGCCCTTTCTCCACCAACACGGCAGCCAAATCCACAACAGTCTGCAGCTTCCAAAAGGTTGCAGCAAACACAAGCACAAGTAGATGAGGTGAGTATATCAATGTCCATATACTTACATTTTTAATAATCAAAAAGTAATTAAATTAAAAAAGAAATTATTAAATTTTTTGAAATAAAAAAAAATGGCTTTAAAAATGTTATGTATTTAAATCGTCCATGTCATTGATTACATTTTTCTCCAAAACAAATTTGAAGAAATCAGTTTTTCAATCTTTTGAAATGAAAATTTCTATAATCAAATTTTATTGCTATAATGAGTTTTGGTAATATTCTTGCTGATAATCAAGTGTGTAATTAAATGTATTTTTAATGAATAAAAATTTCAGTTGTTTAAAATAAATTAATTAAAAATGTGATTGATGATGGAATATTGGAATAATGTGACCTTTCATAGCCTCCATTGGGATGAAAAATTGTCAGTTCTTTTTAAATCTTCTGATAAGATTGAAATTTAATTTGTATTTTTTTTTTTTTAAAAAAATGCATTTATTTGTTGTGTTAAAATTTTTCTCATTTGGTAATAGTTCTTCTAACGTTTAAATATCTTTGTTTTGGATGTTTTTGTCATTCATGGCATTGAAGTAAGAGTGAATATTATATATTTCAAAGAAAACTTTATAAATTAATTTTGCTTTATTAAGTCATAAAAAGCTGTGATAAAACTGGTTTATTTTTATATTAAAATCCTAGAAATGGATTTGTTAAAAGTTTAATTAGTAAAATATTAAAAATGTTCTTTTAAAAAAAATGCATTCTTTATATTTATTTATTTATTTATTTTTTTTTTTTGAAAAATGTTTTTAATGAAATTTAAACATTTTTTTTAAATTTTATATATTATTGAAAATTACTTAACAAATATTTCTTGAAATAAGAATGTCACAATTATTGTTGCGTAAATGTTAATTTTTATTTTCTTATAAATTAACTATATTATGCAATCAATATTGTATTTTTTTTATTTAAATAGTTTTTTTTAAATGAAGTTATTTTTTAAACTAGAATCTTTCATAGCTACTGTAAATGCCTATTGTTATTAGAAATGTTATCTTTTGTAATTACATATAATATATTTATCTGCCCATTCTACTGTGGGTAAAAGGTTGTTGGAATAATGCGTGTCAATGTAGAGAAAGTACTGGATCGTGATCAGAAGCTGTCTGAATTGGATGACCGTGCAGGTGAGGTATTGAATGAACTGTGTAAAAGGATAAACTTGATCTCTTTGCAGGTTTTAACAGGAATCTCAGAATTTGTCATATTGTTTATTTATTGAAATTTAACCCTATATTTATTATACAGAGAAACATTTCTGTTAAAACTGATATGAGTTAAAGTTTATTCTTTTTCAAGTATGAAATTTTATGTGTCTTAATTCTTTTTTCATTTTTGTGCATTGCTGCAATCACCTTAAATTAGGTTGTGGATATCATGCGTACAAATGTGGAGAAGGTATTGGAAAGGGATCAGAAATTATCCGAGCTGGATGACCGTGCAGGTAACCTCTTTAAAATCCTGGGGAAACAAATGCTTTGTAGCAATTTTATTAAGAGTTGCATGTATAATATTTAAATTGCTTGTAAAAACATGAAGGAAATAATTTTTATTAGTTCCCTGCAGAAAAAGAAATTGTAGCTAACCGTGTTTAGTAAATTTGCTTGTCCCCAATTTGTAAAAGAAATATTTTTATTTAAAATCTAAACCATAATTTGATTAAACATTTTCCATTTACTAAATTATATATATGTGTGTGATTTTATAGTAAATTTTAAAATGTCCATGAAAATTGAAGCTCAGATTAATATCTTAAGTGCCCTTTATTATATATTTGATGAAATTTTCTTAGCAGAAAAAATATGTTATAACCTCTCTTGGTAACTCATTTATACTAGGTGTTATAATAGTTATACATATTTCTAATGTAGAAAATATTCATTTCACTTAATTGAATGTTCCTCCCTTTTAAATAAATAGTATACAATTGATTTGTAGTAACAATTGTTATATATGAATTAAGTTTGAGAGCAAGAATTGGGGGGATTTATTTTAATGCTTAAATATTCAAATCGATTTTATATGCTTCTCATTAAAAATTGTACATGTGTTTTAATTTAATCCTGCTTTAAGTAATAATGCCTCATTTTTTTTTTTATGTTGCTCTTTATGTTTATATCTCAGGTATCACTGGTTATTACTGGCTGCTTGATAATAAACTCTTTTGTTCTTAAATGAATGTGTATGCTTTTTAATTGTGATATGTGTGACTTATTAAAAATCTTTATTTTGCCCTTTCATGTGTTTCAGACTTTAAAATTATTGTTTTTTTTTTTTTTTTTTTTAAATTGACTTTATGAATTCAAAGTATGAAAGTGAATGTTCTTGAACACATCAACATATATGAAATGAATATAAAAAGGAGAATTAAACAAAAGTTACTTCAAACTAAATAAATTACTAGTCAATTAATTCAAGCAAAATAAAACAGATGTTACTAGGTTTTTAAAAATCAAAATAAACAAAATATTGTTAATGTAGCTGATGGCACTTCAGTATTATACTTTTCTTTCGTAACTTAAATACATATGTGTTTGTGTGCACAGGATTGTTTTTAACATGCTAAATCATGTTTTGTATAATAAATGTGGTGATTGGACTGTATTATTATCCTTTTCATTTTTCATTATGCGTTTGCATTTTTTCCATTTTATCATATTTTTATATACTTATATAAATACATATCATTAATATTTTGCATGTATATAAATATATTTTATCAATCTAGATGCATTACAACAAGGAGCCTCACAATTTGAACAACAGGCAGGAAAGCTTAAAAGAAAATTTTGGTGGAAAAATTGTAAGGTAAGAATATAATTAAAAGGATGTGATGATAATTTTTTTGAAATTCTTCTGTTTTAAATTTTACTGAGGTACATATGTAAAATCTCATTGACCATGAAAGTTGGTTACATTTTTCTGTTTTGATGAAAGTAGTCAGCCGGATTTTACATATGTTCCTGTATTTACTACTTGTGGTAAGATTATATCAAATTCAAGTTTTTAAATAAAGTTGATTAATATTTTTAAATTTTTTTTATGCAAATGCATGTGGAATAATATTTGAATTTTATTAGTGGAGTGCAAGGAAGTAATTGAAAACTTAACTTGGCAACTAAATATATATTATTGTTATTGGGTATAGCAATGTTCTCCACTCTCTTTTTTTTCTGCTCTCAAAGCAAATATTAAATCTTACTTTTTGTAATAGTTGCAAATAAATAATTATTTTTGATGCTTTTTATCAGTAGTTTAGCAACTTTTTTCCTAAAGAGTGAAAGTTTTCATTACAATGATATGAAATACTTGAAATCTCTGGTTTTTGTATCATATTTTTTTCTCTAAATTATGAGTTCAGAGTATTTATCATTTTGGGTCTTATAATAATAGATTTTTAACTTTCCAATGAGTTGTTGAATTGTTTCATTGGAAAAGAAAAACAAAGTTATAAAGCATTTTATGAGTGTTAGAACTTTATTCAGGGTTTTAATTTTTATTGCTAGATTTGATTGTCAATCCTATTTTAATGACTAATTCTTAAAAAGATTTACAACTGATTGTTGATAGTATTATTAGTTTTAGATGAGTATAATTAAGGAAATGAGGTCCAAGACTTTTTGTTTATTCTATTTAAAGAAAAGAATATGAAATAAAATAAAGCAGAGTTTTAAATCTAGAAGAGTACAAAAATGCTGATGCTTCAGTCAGTGTAACTTTTGGATATTAACAAAGAAATAAATATTTATTTGTTTTTTGTTTAAAAATTTTAGCATTGTATATTTTAGTATTTTTTAGGCAAATTTGTTTTTATTTCTCTCCCCCCCCTTTTTATGAGTAAATTTTTAAAATATTTTAATGCAATTATAAATTTCTGTAAAATCAGTATTTTATAAACCTGGTTTTTCTCTTTTAATTCACTAGGAATTAATCTATGTAATTAAAAAAAATTACTTATTTAAAAGTTCAGTTAAATAATTTTAAAAAATCAATTAAATATTTCGAAATATAGACAAATTTGCATTTATTATTTAACTCATAAAACTACATTTTATAATAAAATGTATTATTTTAAAAAAGTTACCAGGAATTTTTTAATGTTTCCTCAATTGCAATGAATAAGAATTTTTTTTAAAAAGTTGTCAGTTTGTTAATTACTTAAACATTTGAGCATAATTTTTTAGATAATTAAAATTCTTGACAAATTTAAAAGATCTTAATTTTATTATTTCATAATTTTTTTTTAAAAAAAATATTTTATATTTTAAATTTCAGTGAAAATGGAAGTTAGAAATTTGTTAAATTTTTTTTCAAACCTAATATTATATTAAATTTGATGGTTAAATTTAATTTGAATATAACTTTCTAAACTCTAAGGTGATTGTGTTTGGTTTCTAGATGATTGCCATTATGGTCGGTATTGGTTTAATAATCGTTATCATTATTGCAGGTAAGTTTATATTTAAGAGCAGATGGAAACTAGTTTCCTGTAGTAGGCATGAAGAAATGGATTTTTCTATATTTCCTTTCTAAGAATTTAATTAGATTGTGTTACATGCGGGTGTATTACTTTAATACTAATTAAACATTCCCAATTCAAAAAATGGTTTTTCTTCATGCCTCTTGGCTCATTTTATAATTCCTTTTTATTATTTCAGATGTGGGCAATCTTAATTGGAGTAATTCTTATTATAATTATAGTTATTGTTGGTAAGTTTATTTTGTTTTGTTTTTAAATTTATTTTCTGGTATTTTTAGTTTTTTATTTTGAGTTCTTATTTAAATTTGTTTTATAAAATATAATGAAAATTATATTAAAGGGGAGTGTATACAACATAATCAAATGATCATATTTTGCTGTATGACATGCAACAGTCCTTATTTTTGTACTGTTGAATAGTATTAAAAATTGTTTTATCATTTCCATCACTTTGGAAAATTTGTTTCATATTGAATTCCTTTGTTAAAAGTTATTTAAAGCCGACATATAATCTTATTTTAATTTTTACAATGTGGAGAAATACATACACACAAACATACATATCTTTTTATTTACATCAATTTGAAGTTAAATTTTTTTAATGTATTAAGCGAAACATGTTAAATTCTCTGTATTTGGCCTCATTTCTTTCTTTTTTTTTTTTTTTTAAGTTTTCAAGTAGAATACTGTAGTAACAGTATTAAGAAATTTTGTTTAGTGTAAAGGTAAAAATGCTAGTTGATTCGCGGAATTTTATTTGTGATAAACATTTAAGAAAAATGTTCCCCCCCCCTTATTAAAGAAATAATTATTGTATTAAGTTTTATTTCAAGAATTTACGTTTAAAAAGTATTGTTGAATTAGGTTTAATGTTGCTGTTAAATTAATCATCATAATTTACTACTACATGTTTTTCAAGAGTTCTTTAACTTATATTTATTTCTCTGCCTTATTTATTTATTTAATTTTTTTTTAATGATTTGGATCCAATTAATCTGCCCACTCATGAAATATATTTAATATTTGACAATTGCTAAAGAGAATTGCATTTTAGACTAAGGGTAGTATGGTTATCATTAGTTTAAGAATTACAAATAAATTTAGTGTAAGTATTATGATATAAATAATGAAAAATTCAGATTATGTAAGTGTTTACTGATTGTTGACTTATCAGTATAAGAATGACCCTGCTAGAAACTTATTTTCAATTGTTAAATATTCTGTTTTGAAACAGTTTTGAGAATTATTTTGAAAGCTTTTTTTTTTTTTTTTTTTTTTTTTAATTTTTTCATCAATGTATCTTCATTTGTAACAGTTACTTTATATACCATTGAAACTTTTGTATCAAATTACTGTTAATTTTAAACTGGCAAACATATTTATTTTCAAAAGAAATACTGAATATTGTTTTATTTTACATACCTGAGGAATTTTTTTGGAAAATTGTGGAATATTACTTCAATCAAAACATCCATCAAAATATCCTAAAATGAAAAAAACTTGTATTTATTATCATGTCTTTTTGATAGACTTACTAAAATTTTTTCATCAATGTTCAGAGGTAAATTTTTTATTTTCAATTTGAATAATTCTGGATCCTCTTAAGAAATCTGTCCCGAAACATGTTTGTTGAAATCTTCTTTTTTCAAATTAAAGTTTTTATCCTCAACTTGTCAGAATGAATGAAATGCTTTTGAGATTTTAGTGATAAGTTACATTATTGGTCAGTTCTGTTATTGAATTTCATATGAATCATATTTGGATTTACGGATTATTTAATTTTCAGATGTACAATTTTTATATGATGTTTGTTAATCTTAAAAGTTGGGCTTTTATCTTGCCAGTTGATGTATGTTTTTATCTGCAAACAGTATTTTCTTTCTTCCAGTAGTTATACAATTATAAATTCCATTTACTTTTTATTGGGTTGTGAACTTTCACAATGCCTTACATAGTTCTTAATTTATTCCTGTTAAGAATATTATTTATGCAATACATTTTCATTATTTGGTTTTGGCTGTTTAAAATTTCATGTAAAGCAGTTTCATGATGTGTGTGTGTAGTTGAGTAGTTTTTTTCTAGGCATTTGAATGAAGTTTAAATTGCTTTTCTTTAGCAATTGTCAGTCAATGTTATATTGCTGTGATTTGTGATCAATTAGTTTGCTTGGTTGAATAAATTGTAGTCCTGATATTTTAATTGTTAAATTATGTGATGTAATAAATTTTAGTGATTGTAAAAACATCACAATGTTTAAATATTTTAAAGTTTTGGTGAAAACATTTTAGAATAATATTGATTTCATATAGTTTTTAAAGTTTTCACGTTTTTAAGAATTATTAAAATATTATAAATTGTACAATGTTAAAGTGTTTAGCTTTGAAGTTTTATGTAGAAGTAATTTTTGTATGTTATTTTGCTTTCATTATTCATAAATCTAAATTAAGATCACATGTAGAAAATCAGGTAGTTAAAAAATTATTTAGAAAATCAATCGATGATGTATTAAATTATATCAAGGATTGAAACAAATTTTATTTTGTTTTAAGCAGCTATAGCATGTATTATTGTGAATGTTATATGGTCACATTGTGTATCAAAATATAATATTTTAAATTTAAATTGCAAAATATCTTTCTTTTTTTTTAAAAAAATTATCCTCTTACAAAATATAAGATAAAAGGAAAAAAATATTGATAATTATGAGTTAAAATTTAAACTCAAAAATTATATTAAAGTTTTGTTCATCAATTGAATTTCAGTAAAAATATTGCAAACCAACTATTTGTTGTATTATATGGGAAATTTAAATTAGTTTTGTTCAAATAATTGTTAAGAGATTTGTGTTTGTCAAATATTCTTTTATTTCCTTATTGAACTATTTACATAAATAAAATGATTTGTGTAAAGTTAAAAAAAAGACATTTTTTATGAGTTCTTTATGATTTAGAAGTTAATGAAATTCTTCCGGTTAAAGTAATATGTATTTACTCTTTTACTAGATTTAGTAATGAAATATCATGGTTTGCATTTTTTCAGCCTGGGCATATTCTTAAGGTTATTGAGCTGCTATATGGTTGTCACACCTTATGTGCTCACAGAATAACTAAACATCTACAGATATTCACACCCTTATTAAAAATCAGTCATGTCGTTGCATGTCTATTGTTTCTGTCTATGTGTATTTTATTATGCATTTTGCTAGATCTACAAAGTATTGATGTCAAACAGTATTTGCGGTGATACCAAAAATATATGAATTACACATAGTATTAGCTATAATCTACGTGGCAAGAAAACACAGCTCTGCTGTAAACTTATGCTGTGGGTGTTAGCAATAGGCTAGAAATTGAAAATATATTAAGAGATATAAAATGTGTTACACAGAGTTATTTTAAGACCAAAACATATCGTTTGTATTAAATGAAAATTCAGCAAATCTGGATTCATCTGTCCTAACAAAAACTTAATTTTTTCAAAATTTGCACTGAGATTGATAAAAAAAAAAGCTATAAAAATATTTTTGGAACAAATTAATTTTAATAGCCTCATTTTTTATACAGTAGACTTAGATTTTTAAATGATATATTTTACGTAATGCAATATTCTGAAGAAAACACCACCAAAACATTGTATAGAGTTTAAAATTTAATACCTTCTTTGCTAAACAGTTTATAAAATTTCGATTCCTAAAAAAAGATTCAAGGGAAAATCTTTGTATAAGGACCTATTTCGGATCCAATTTTTATATCAAATATGGGGACTCGAAAAAAAATTAAATTATAAAAATTGTATATCACTCGCTAATTTTAAATTATTTGAATACTACTCTCACTATAAATGTAATGTTATTTCTAAATAAAATTCCATGTACATAGCTGGTGCTTGCATTTCCATACTCTAATGCTATGTATAAACACTTAATTTATGCATTTGCTATAGATTTTCTTTAAAAATAAATGTGTAGAAATATAATTTATTTTTCAAAATGATTATGCTGTTACAAATCTATATGTATTACTGAATATCTTACACTCTTGTCTGTATGCTAGCATGTATGAAATAACTTTTATCATGCCTAACAATGAATTTTATATGAGTTTACTTATCAAAGGGTGTGGAACAAGAAATATACGAATACAACTGTGTCACACATATAATACTTGTTTCTTTTTCTAGCAGTATTGTGTGAATTTGCTAATTAAATTAACTAGGTAAAAGATAAACAGTTGTATAGAAAATTGTAACTCTTTAAGTTAATATTACATTTATTTAATGTTTAATATCTTTCATATTAAATTGTAATTATGATATGTATATATTCTCTGTCGAATATGTACTTAGTAAATTATCCATTCAAGAAAACTAATTATATGTAATTGTTTCAAGGAAAAAAAATTGTTTATAAACAGACTAAAAATTAGACATTTTCTAATATTTAAATTTTTATGTTGGGCTTTTATTTATCAATTTTCATTGAATTCATCCCATATTTTGATTAAATACTTATCGTAGCATCTTTAATTGAGAAATCATCTTCACTCTTTCCAGGCCCATGTTTTCGTAAGCTTTTAATAACCTAAAGAGATAAATTTTCTATCATATTTTATTGGATCAGTAAATCCAATACTTTGAATTTGTATATCAGAATAAAAACATCTCGTCCAAGGAGTAAAAGTAAATTTTAATCCTGAAAATATCATCCAAAGCATATTGTATTTTTAAAATTTCATTGATCTTGGAAGAGACATTAAAAACATGTCCAAATTGCCCCTTGAATTTATAATGTGGGATTTATTACTTAAAATTTTACTTACCTTCCTGTTATTAAGAAAGGCAGTCTTTGCTAATTCTTTTGTAAATTTTCTAAAAGAAATTAATCACTATTTCTATAGCCTATGTATAGATTTTTCTTTTTTTATATATTCACTTTTGAGAGGAAAAATATTGTGGGTTTGAGGAATTAAGTTCCCTATTTACCCCTACTTTTAAAATAGAATTTCACTTTAATTATATATTTGTTTGTAAATCAAAACTTTGTAAAATAACTTCTTGAATGAGATATTGAAATTTATTGTATTTTTCAACTGAATCCTAGAGCTATAGGCACCGAACCCATGGAAGTTATATATCTTTGCAAGATCTTTGTCAGCAGTTTGAGAAAATCAAAAAAATATCTATATTTTTATATGTTAGGTGTTATTGTTACCTGTTCTTACATTTATAACATTTTTAATTAAGTAAGTGAGTAGTTAGTTAATTACTAAATATTAATTTAAGTATATTTTTGATACTCTTGTGGTGTAGTTATAGCTTTAATTGCTTAAAAGCCTTAGAATTATTTGAGTATTTTCATCTCATGAACTTTTACAATTTTAGATATGTATTGTACAAAATGTTTTGAAATGAAATATTATTTAATATAGCATGTTCATTTTTTTTAAACCAAGAATTTCATACTGTAGAGGTTCGGTGTCTATAGTTACAGCTATCATTTAAGATTGGCTGATGCATTATATAATTTAGGTGTAATTTATTTTTATATGCAATTAAAGAAAAACATGCACCTTTATAAAAAATATACTTGTAAAATATTCAGATATGAGGAATTTTTTAAATATGTGTATAATACTAAAACATCATACTTTAATCAATATAAATGTTTATAAAATATTTTAATGCAGCTGATTTTTCACTTTATTTTACTTAATATCTGAAAACTTCATTCCATATTTTGGAAATGATTTATACAACTTTAAAGAGTCTTCAACAATTTTTTGAATAACTTAAATTTACAAAAGAAAACAAAATTGATTTTGTAATTTTTGAAACTCGAAGCAGTATATAGAATGTTCCAATGTTCATTCTCTGCCTGTATGTATGTATAGAATCCAATACTCTTGTTATTTAGAGCATTAAAAGCAGCTGTCTTGTTTTTGGGAATTTTTGTAAAATGTTTGAAAAGTTTCTTCATTATTTAAATGTATTGTCATATAAATCATGGTTGTATTATCACACTAAAAAAAAAAAAAAAACTCTTAAAGGAAATTGTTACTGAAATAAATTTATATACAAGGTTTTTTTATTAATGCAATTAGTTATTTTGAAAAGGGATTTATTTGATATTGGTGTATGAGATTAAATATAGATTATATGAAAATTTTGAATTCCTTTTGATTTCTCAAAAAAATACTCTTTAACTAAACGGCATGTTAGTATTTTTTTTTTTCCCTGTTGTAAAATTTTATGGGAATTAATTTGACTTAGCATAATTTGAAATTCTTTGCATGTGCATTTCATTGGAATGTATTTTTTGGAAGATTTAATATAAATGTGTTAGCTTTTTAAATGTTCATTTAGTTTAAATAAAAAAATATAATTTATCATTTTTTAAATGTGCTTGTTTTAAGTTCTGAATATAAATCTAATGAAAAATAATTCACTCATGTTAAAGATTATTCATACAATATTAAAATATGCATTAAAAGCCATATTATATCATAAGAATATTGCTTTTGGGCCTGAAAGGTAAAAATAACAGAATTATAAGCTGAAAATCTAATTATTTTTTAAAGTCTCTGGATATATATAGTGAAATTTTTTATTAAGAACTCATACCTTATGTAATACTACTATAACATATATATATATATTGCACTTTTCATTTCATTTCTAAAAATTATTGCTTAGTATTTATATTTTTGCTGTTCATATTTTTAAAATCAAGAAATCTTAACCTGAATAATTCAACTTCATTTGAATTTATGACTTAAAATCAGACTTAACTGAGAAATCATAGCACTTTCTGTCTCCACATCAGCAAACATTCTGTTCATTTTTTAGATATAAATAGAAATTCCAAAAGATTAAGTAGTTGGGAATAAGTAATTCTGTTTGTAAAATGTAAGCATGTATATTTTTCAATTGGTATGCAATTTTAGTATATTAAACAAAAGTTTTTGTTGCTTTTTTGTTTAGTTTTAGCCTTTTAATGAAACAACTGTTATTTTTTAATTTTATTGTTTGCTTACTTTTAACATTTTGTTGCTTGTTTTCTTACAGTTGCTAATTATGCATAAAATTTGGAATCTGCAGCATCAAATTTTTAATTTGTTTAAAATGCATGCAAATGTACATAGATCAGCTTTTTCAAGTGGATGAATTGTTGAAGCTTTTGAAATCCTATATTTACTGCAGAACCACTGATTACCCTCCTTGAATAATGATTAGCTGTTTTTTTTTTTAAGATTATTTATTGATTTTTTTAAAAAATAAAAATAGTGTAAAGTGAAATTTGTGCATTGTAATAAAATTTATGTTCCCTTTGCATGTGTAGTTTTGTTTTCTTAGATTCACTAATAATGATTTTTAAAATTTCTACATTTCCATTTTCTTTTTTGTTTTTGTTGACTGAAAATTTTAATATTTTCTTTGTTTAAAACATAAAATCTAATGAGTTATTTTGTGTTATAAAAATGAGAGAGAGAAAGAGATGTATATTATTGAGCAGTTGCCACTTTTTTATTATTATTATTATTTGTCTTTCTAAAAGTGCTCTGTGGCATTTTGTTTTTCTTTTCTAAAAAATTTATGTCCATGATGTAAAGATAATACATTTCTTATTCATGATTGTATGAGATTCCGTTTTATTGATTCATGTGTGTATTATTGTTCGGTACTGTGATTTTTTTTTTTATTGGCTTACAATTGTTATGTGTTGAGCTGTTGCAAATATGTCATATTAGAGAATTTGAGGTTTTCATTTTGAAAATGTTTTTTTATTTATGTTCTGATAATTTTTTTTTTTTTTTTTTTTGTTGTGAAATCGAAGTTTTTCATTCAAACAATATATATATATCTACAAAATATCTCAAATGTTTAGCATACCAGTGTGTCATATGGCTAGATTAATGTATGCTGTAATATTTTACCGATCGTGCTCAGTGTGTACTTGTAGCAAAAGTGATGTGGATATGTCTATAGTAAACAGGAACTACTAACACCTTAATTGTCCATGTATTTTGTGTGGTATTAGTCTTTAAAATTACACGTTTTTTAAGAGATTGTTCTGATAAATATGAGAATTAATATCTATTCTACATTACATTAAATCTGTTACATTAAATTGTAATGCCTTTTATGAAATCTACAGTCCTGAATTTTTAATTTTTCTTAACTATTAGTGTTAAGAAAATAGTCAATTTCTTATACCCACATTAATATCATTTTTCTTTCTGTGACATAGTTTCTGTACAAATCGTTTTTTTTCCCCCAAAAAAAATATTGTGCTGGAGAAATTTTTAATGTGAATAGCTATTAATGAACACAGAATGCATGACATGCTTTATTGGTCATTATAAATTGTAAATTTTTTAATTGGTCATTATGTCAGAGACTATTGATTTCTTTTTTATGGTTTTTTTTGTAAGGAGAATACTCACTTTCAAATGTGTGAAGTATAACTGGAGAACATAATACAATGTTGCTGACTTTACATACCAAAGTAATTATTCATTTAAAGAATGTTTGATTTAATAGTTAAATTAAATGTTGATAAATCTTGCAATATGCTTTAAATATTATATTCACTAAAATAATTTTTCAAAAAGAGTTGAACACTTCTAAAATTATCTTAATATTCGAACTGCATATATTGAGTTGTATGAATGTTATATTTATATAATTTAAATCTTATTGAAAGAGAGAGAGAAGACCTGCTATTGCTTTTCATGTCATGACTAGTTATGTTAAAATGGAAAATATCTTTTTGCTCTTAAAACACAAGTTTATTAGCTTTGAAAACAAAATCTGATGTTTTTTACCTTTAAATATTGAATAGTATTGAAAATTTTATGTCGTAGATATTTTTTTTAAATGGGACTGTAGACTAATATTTTTATATGTTTTGGTTTTGTACGCAATATTTTTTTTTTTTTCCATTTATACTTAATGTTAAATTTTTTTCTGACATCAAAATGTTATGAGCAAATTTGTAAACAATGGAATTCATATGAGTAAATATGCATTTTAATGAAATGTATTAATTTTATGAATAAATAGTGCTTTTATGTAAATGTACCATATGCAGTAGTAAGGAAAACGATATTATTTTTATGTAATTTTATTTGTGAATTAGGTACTCCAATAAGCCAATATACTCAGTGGTTAAAAGAAGTGTGAAAGGAACATTCTGTAGAAATTAGAAGGGAAACACTATGGTAGTAGTTATATAAATTGAAGAAATTTATGTAACTTTAAATGTTATACAAGTTTTTACTTTAATTATTTTAAGCTATTAATAATATATTTAATCTTGTGTGTTTACAAATTTTATGAATTCCATAAGTGAGAATTTGATTTGGGAAATTCTTAATTCTTTGCTTTAATTGTGTTTTATATCTTATATGAATAATTAAATATTTTATGGAAGGCATTTAAATACAGAATTTTGTATAAAAAATATTTTTTTCTACTTTGTTCTGTGTTTTTAATTTTGAAAAGTCATTTGAAAATCAATTTTTCCCTTAAAATAATTACAAAACGGTTAATTCAGTTGAATTTAAACATATCACAATCTTTGATCTTAATCCAAGGTATATGTTTATTTAAATGAGATTTTTTCCCTAAACATATTCTGGTCCATTGACTATAGCCATTTCCCTTTAACCCTATGATATTGTGAGAGACGTACCATGTGTATCGTGTGTTGTTGGAAGTTGTTACATTGTAAAGTTATTGTGTTGTTTTTGTAACATAGCTATTGCATATTCTCCTGGTTTTCAAGTTTACTTTGAGAACGATGAGCACATAAAATGTATATACATTTACGATGAATAAGTTATAAACTTTTAGAAGTGGGTTTTGTGAAAAATCAATATTTTGGGGTTTACTGTATGGAAATAATCAGTATTATTTCAGTAATCTGTGTATAATTTGATGAATGTTAATAAATTAATTTATCTGCAATGTTTATGTGTGATTTCATTTAAAATTATGCTAATGAAAAATAATTTTGCTAACTATCAGTTTTTAGTAGGTAAGTAAGTGATGGCTTTTATACATTACTTTTAAATTAGAATGTGGCACATGTGTGAAACAATTGACCAAAAGTTATTTTGTATAAAATCTATTTTTAGTAGTTATTACTAAGTGTCCTTTATGTGAAAACAGCTTTTGTTGTAACCATACCTGATTAATAGTTGTAGAAATTAGGATAAGTCCATTTTGGATATGGTGATAATTGGAAAAAAAAATTATTCAAATTGACTTATATAATGAAGACTTAGTAATATATTCTATCTAGTTATAGAAGGAAAATATTATCATTTGAGAGAAATATGTAGAAATATTTCCATTTTACATAATCAATTTCTTAGGTATGACAGACTGAAAATGAATAGAATTTATTTACCATAACAAGAAACTGGTACAAACTTAATGGCAGGAGCTTAATGAATTATTTGTTCTGAATACAGATAAATGAATATCAATAAAAATAAGAATTTCGTCCAAGAATTTGATTTATGCGAAAAATTTTTTTTTAAAAGGGTGATTATAATTATTTTTGCACTTTCAAATAATATTTAACATGATTAGTGTGTAACAATATAATTATAAAAGTTGTATTGAACTATTAAAGATAAGAATATAAATGTAACTTTTCTATTGTGTACCAAAAGGAAATATTATTGAGCTGCTGCCACGAGCTCAAGGCCGACATTGTTTTTGTCAAGTCGTGGGTTCGATTCTGCCTGTAGCAAGTCGCTCCAACCATTTAGCAAGGCTGATGCACGTTAAATCTGTCAAGGCAAGTCTTCGCGATGGTGTGGTGTGGAAATTTGGAAAGGAAGGCGTCATCCTCCTCACTCAAGCGAGATTTAAAATTACGAGGTCCATCGCCAATGGCCCTTGTGTTGCTCATGCATGAAGCAAAACGACCGTTAATGAAAGTCAATAGGAAGAAATACTAATGCAAATGTTGGGGGGAAATTGGTTCGTCTGTAGATGGCACATGTTTTTTGGATAAGTTAAAAGACTAATACAATTTTGATCATATATTTGAAAGAGCTAAATCTTTTTAATGAGGGTTCATGTTACTCATATGGCTTGATCGGATTTGAAAAAAAAAGTTACAAAATAGTATGGGTAATATAATCACCGAGAAAGAAACATTGAATAGATTGAAACCCACAAACTATCTGTCCCTCTGTTAACACAACAGTCAAAGGAGGTTTTCTGTTAATCGAATTAAAATTACTGATTACGACATTCTTAGTGTACATATGGAAACTTGTTGTGGAAGATAACCGTGAAGTTCTGACACAGATTTCATAACACAATACTTCTGTTTTCCATTACATCGCATGGAGAGAACGAGACATAAATTCGCAATTTGATATCTCATAGAATGCGACGCGTCAACAAGCTGCGGCAGCCGAGTGGTCCAGGCCGGCGTTATTCCGTCAAATCAAGGGTTCGAATCCTGATGCCACTGAAGACCCGCTAAAGAAACTGATGCACGTTAAATCTGTAAGAGCTCGAAGTCCTCACGTTGGGATGATATTGAAGTTTGAATTATGCCAAATCGACTATCGTCCTCTTCACTTGATCGAGGTTCGTTGCCAATAGCTCTCGATAATAATCCACCAAGTCATGATCGCGAGCTCATACACTGAAGATGGAGTGTGTCAAAAGAGTTCTGGTTCCACCATACACCTTCTACTTTTGACTCCCTCCCCCCTTCTTGTCAACCAATTGTTTTTTTTTCAAATCTTTCACGTCTAGACCACAGTTAAATTTTGTTTGTCGCAGCATAGCCACATCTGACTCTTGCACCAACAATATTCACTTACTCTACCAAACACCGTCGTGATGGAATAATGGCAACTGTTGTAAAAGTGATGATAATAATCACTTTTTAAATAAGAGTGTCAATAACTGTCACATTTCTTATTGCAGTCAGATGAAACTGATATCAAAGTTAATGACTCAAACGGTTTCATAAACATAGTTAATTTACTCTTCTACATTTTTTCTCCATTTACAGACCCCCACTTACAGATTTAGAATGAGTGTATTTTTTTTAAAAAAAAAAAAAACTCGATCGAATTTCACGAGAATCTTCGTTTTTTTTTTCCCGAAAAAACGTAGGGAAGACCTGTATACTAGAACATTCTCTCAAACGATCATGTTTGTTTCATTTTCAAATACCGCTTGATAAAAGGACCTGCAATTTAAGATTTGTAATTTAGTATACGACCCTTTAAAACTCAGCAAATTCCGGTCCCAAGACCATGAATATTTCCTAAATTTTTTTAGGGAAAAGTACGGACTTTAAATTTAGATATTTCATATCATGAGGATTCAAAATGCTTGTTATGTAACTACTCACTTCTTTTTCGTAACTGTATTTCATCTTTAAAATGTTTTTAGACCTGGAAAAAAGAAATTCTTTCATTTGATGCTAAAAGTTTTGAAAAATGTTTAGTACATTTTTTTTACCGTTAATAAAGTTGGAGACGCCAATTTAATATTTGGGGACCTATTTTCAAATTCCTGTAAATTGGAAACTTTCAAGGACAAGTTTACGAAATTTAA
>BMAW01085476.1:195562-211867 GCA_019974015.1 Nephila pilipes | reverse complement strand
GTTTTTTGCGATTTCCTCCTTCAAACGCACCAGCAAGTCAATATAATAATCACTGTTGATCGATTTACCTTTTTCGAGGTAGTCAATGAAAATCACGCCATGCGTATCCCAAAAAACTGACGCCATGACTTTGCCAGCTGACTGCTGCGTTTTCGGACGCTTCGGACGGCTTTCGCCAGCTGTGCGCCACTCAGATGATTGCCGCTTCGACTCTGGAGTGTAGTGATGTATCCATGTTTCGTCCATGGTCACGTAACGACGCAAGAAATCTTTTTTGTTGCGAGTAAATAGCGATAAACAGCTTTCTGAATCATCGACTCGTTGCTGTTTTTGTTCCATCGAAAGCAATCGCGGCACCCACTTGGAAAAAACCTTTTTCACTTCACTTCAAAAAACCTTTTTCCTGGTCCGATCGACTTAAAATTTTGACACGTTTCAAGCAAAGGTTAGCACTCTAGAAAGACCTGGTTACTGGTTTACTACGAGCGCCATCTCTGGGTTAGTCTCGGGAGTTATTGATCGATGTGTTATATACGAGGGATGTTCCGAAAGTGAGTTCGTAAGTTTTTTTTGTAAGAGCACATGGTACACCAGATGAAACAAGTGACCGACATAAGAATTCGAACCTGTTGCTGGTTCAAGACGGAAGTAGCCTCAGTGGAGGAGGAAGGACGCATCCTCACAGCAACGAAGGAAAGAGAGTAGCAGCAGACCAGCGTGCCCGAGACATGACTGACAACGTGGTCGGCAATGGAAGTGCGTGCTGTTATCTGGTATGAATGAGCACGTGGGATCAGTTATCCATGAATGCCCACAGACCGAGTATGGTGTTATGTCTCGTCAAATGGTTGGACGCTAGTGTTCATGTTCAGTGAAGGAATACAGAGTGTGGAGAATGAAAATCGAAGTGAGCATTCCTCCACATCCACGAATGAAAATAACTCTGCTAGAGTACAGAACATGGTGTTAGTGGATAGGTGCATGACGGTGTCAGAAGTGGCGTCCACACCGACCGCGTATTAGTTGTGCTCAGCTCCATCCAAAACAATACTGAACTGGAGCAGGCTGTGCGACAATTCCTTGCACCCAGTTTTCCCAGAATCGTTTCTTCACACTGATTGCAAGCTAAGACAATGCCAAAAAATAATGCAAAATGACACGGTCAATTTTTTTATGCAAATTTTCCTAGTGAAAAAAAAATGCGTGACGAAACTTACTTTCGGAACATCCCTCATATATACATATGTGTGTGTGAGTGTATACCAAATTGTCGTCTCAACCAATTTTCTCCAGCACCCTTTACAACTTTAAGTCTAAAACTTTCTAAACTTTTATCACGTGTTGTCAACCTTAAAACCTTGCGTTTCGAGTGTCACCGCTCTCTTCTGTTTCTGCTGTCATTCTTATCGCGCGCGTGTTTACAGCTATCATCACAACGTCTATTATTTGCTTCTACGTAGATTTCCTTATGCTTTCATGTTTTTGTTACCTGTATGAAAATGCTAACTGAATAAAAAAGAAAATTTACCGAGGCTAATTATTCATTTTAAAATAAACTTTGAGGCATACAGGGAGTATAGAAAGTATTCGCACATTGATGGTCATAATCTAAAGAAGCTTCGTTAACAAAAATACCTAATTAAATTAAACAATAAGTCTTAAGACGTTATAATAGAATACAATTCACTATTTTCATGTAAAATTTACATGAAAAATTACACTTAATAATACAAAACTTGTAAGACATAAATAATACACAATCGTGCGTGTGTTGTGTAGAAAGTATTCGTACACTGCACATAATCTAAAATGCTTAAGATAGAATTTTATAATTATTACTTCGTAGGCTATCCTTCAACTTGTACAATTGTTTCGAGTCTTCCTTGAATTAACTCAACCAAATTTCATGTCAATGAACGAAAAGAGTCCCATTCTTGTTTAAAAATGTTTCTCAAGTCATGCTCATTAGAAATCTACCTGGTTCTAACATTCTCATCAAGAATGTCCTATGCATGTTTCATGAAACTAAAATCTGATGACTGAAGATGAAAACTTATTAATTTAATAGAGAGTGTAATATAAAAATTTTATAGGCACCTATTTAGAGCTGTATGTCAAGTATACAAACAAAATGACCATGAAGACCCTTTTTTGTTGCACTAGACTGTAAATTATTTTTCAAAATATCAATATAAAGCTGGTGATTCATGATTTTATCAATTGCGATTAAATTACCAATCTCTGAGGCACTCGTACAACCCCTAACAAATATACTCCCACCTTAATGTATCGTTGGAAGTAAATTTCTTGGATGCATTCCCGTGTTTCATTTTCTTTACACCATCTGTATACAGTAAGATGCGCAAACGTTTAATTTATGTTTATCAGAAAAAACGGTTGATTTCCAGAACTCTGGATTTCGTTTATGTATTATTCCGAAGTATTATCGTAACTAACGATTCCTCTCATTCGCAAAGAATTTTTTTTCGTGACACACGGACGTGGGAACCTTACTGCTTGCGTTAATTTCGTACTGTATCTACAGAAACGGTTATTTCTCTGGTGCTTTTTTCTTTCTTTAAATTTTGCTGTAAGCTTAGGAGCATTTATTTTCGGATTTTCTTCAATGAACGGGGATAAATAGTATGCCAACAGAGGTAAGCAGAAAGGATCGACCTGGGAGTGGAATGTTGAGTAGTACATAAACCTCTGAATAATTAACTGCATCGTTGAAAGAATTCTACTTATCTAATAATGAAATTTCATTTCATGTTTTACCGTCTTTACAAAGCTTTATAATCAGTTTTCTTTCAGTATAACACATTTCTTAACAATTAAGACCTGTATTGAAAATTCTGGATTGTCTATTAAATTTAAATACCACCAAATCATTCCTCAGTATGAGTGTATCATTCATGAATAAAAGAAAACACAGACATTTCTAAAAATTTTCATTTGTTTCAGCGTACGAATACCTTTTACACGTCACAAAATCTCTAAGCTTTAGCTTCCTTTATATTTGTATAAGAATTCAATATTTCTTAAGTTTTTTTTTGCTCCATATTCATATTTCCAAAACAGTGTTTTAATAGATGTAACCTTTTAAATAAATTTTATTCATATTAACATACTAAAACAATATCTTCTTTCACAATAGCAGAAAATTGTGGAAAGTATTGTACTATATCTTACAAAAATACTTTCCACACCACTCGCCGCATATATCTAAACTACAGTTACATTTAAACGTTATTTTACACAAAAATGTACATATTTTAAAGGAAAACATAGAAATCTACTTTCAAGTTTAAATTCTTGTCAGCACATAAGAACTTAACCAGTTAGGATAATCTCAACTAGGCACTTATGTAATGTCATATTAATTCTCATCATGATACAGGTAATCCTACGTGAGAGATTGAAATAAGAATTTTAAAAAAAATCATATAAAATCAAACTGAAAGGAGAAGAGGAAAAAAATAACAGAAAAGGAGAGACAAGGTGGAAATACTTCAATTTTTTACAGTTAAATATACAAGTAATCATTTATAGCGAAGTAGAAAGGGTAGTAAATGAAAATCTTTCATTTGATCATTCATCCTTCCGAGTGCTTTTCTTATTTTGATTCAAATAACTTTCTTTCTCTATAATTTTAAATTATACATAGAGTACTTATATGTTTCGATTTTACATTCTTCAGAAAATTATTCCAATAACTAAGAAATATAAAATCTTATTACGCGAACTGTGAAATTCAAATAATTGTTATTTAATAAAAATTAATTTTGGAGTAACAATTACATTCGAATTTTAAATTAATTATAGACTCATTGATAGAGAGTTTTCTTTTTATTTAGCAAAACCAGAGAAAATAATGTAAATTAGAATTTGTTTTCTGGAGCTGAATGGTTCTACTAAATATAATTTTAAATACTGATTTAATATTAATACATTATATCAGGATAATGATACTTAGGATTTCATTGTAAATGCACGAGTGGATTATATTTGAGGGGGAAGAGCTGACACTAATAACTTCATATTGAAATTGAAATATTTAAAAATATTAAATATATTATTACTATTGTACACATGGAACAATAAAATGAACAGGAACACTACCGAGGATAAATAAAATATATTTTATTGAAATCTACAAAAGCCTTTAAATTTATAAATATTTATTCGAAGAAGACTTTTTTATCACTATTTTCATTTGGGTTTATTAAGGCACATTATTGATATTAATTATTTAGAGCACAAGAAACACATACTATTCTAATGCTAAAATATTTTTTATATAACAGGAATAATCATTTCATAAAATGATATTAATTTACTTCCAATATAATCTACCAATGTTTTCCATGCATTTTGTAATGTTTCAATTGAATGCATTCCATTTCAAGACAGTGCAAATGCATGATCTAAACAAAATATTTTGCATGACTGAATTAAAGGTCTTTACATTTTTTAAAAAAATATTAACAGTATTGGAGAAAACTTATATTCAAACAAAAGCAAAAGACAATTGAATTTCAATTAATATCTCAATCTACTTTAAGCGTTGGTTATTATGAAAATAAATTAATAATACTCCAATAACAAAGAGAGACAAAAATTAATTTTAATTTTGATAAATACATGATGCTTTTCCAGTGATTTTTTGATAAATTATATTTTCGAATAATACATTTGGAAAAAGATATATTTTTGAACTAAAATTAATCAATTGAAACAAACATAAAACATAGTGTACTCTGTACACTATGAAATATTTCTGCAATGCTATAAAATATAGTTTGTGATATTTTTCTGTAACGCTTCGAAAGAGTTATTATTCTAAACTGTATAAAAGAATTCCATTTCGATCCATGCTTTTGTACAAAAATATTTGTTACATAAATGTATTCATTTTATAATCAGATTAAAAAATTTTCACCTTTAACTGTAAAAAATCTTACCATAACTATTACTTGTATTACTTAACTTGCTTTTAAATATATTTTGCGATATTTTATAAGATATTTAACCATATTCTTATAATTTTTTCGGTATATCTCATTCTTTTTCATAATTATGAGTCATATTTATAAATATAAATATGGAGTTATGACTAAAAATAAAAATCATTGAATATTTTAATACCAGAGTTTTAAGAGTAGAATAATTTTAATAATAAGTTTATAAAACGTTTGCATGCTGATGATTTCATTCAATGCTTTGAGGAAAGCATGACTTGAATCAATCCTGCTATATCTAATTTGTCATACAGTTTTTTTTTGTTTTTTTGTTTGTTTCCTAATTAGAAATATTAAACACGACATAATACATCACTTAATGCAGTTAAAAGATGCATACTGAACACACAAATGTTCTTTTTCTTTTTAAATAAGAAACATTTTAAATAACACGTTGAGCAAGAACTGAACATGTTAAGATGAATATAAATTGAGAACAGTAAAATATCTCTCATATTTGTAGATATATTTAACTTCTAATTTAGTTTTTTTCAAAATATGAATTGTAAAATTCTTAAATTTAAGGTCTTGCATACGTTTTAAATATAACTCATTTTATAGAAGAAAACAAAGGAAACACAATAAAGAAATTCAAAACACATTTAAGCTTGTGCACTTTATATAACTATCTAGCAACATACAAATTTTTATATCTCTGTTAACAAAATGCAATATAACTAAAATAATGCTTTTTTTTTGCTACAATATTTTACATACCATTCACAATCCTATTCATATTCATGTAGTGTAAGTAATTTGTAGTATAGTTTGATCTTATACAATATTGACTTACAGAGTGTAGAAATTTCACAAAGGTCTCTTTTCAAAAGCTCACAAGGACATGAACGTATTGCAACATTTGGTTCTTAGCTCACATAAGAATTATTCAATGGAAAACAGAATTCCGATGCACACAGCGTCAATTTTCCCTTTTCTTTTTTTTTTTTTTTATACAAGAGTCAACATATTAAATGATCAAAGTCTGAATATTGGGCTGGTGTATGAAATATTTCTGCAATGCTATATGTGAGATGATATTTACAAAAACAACACCATAATTCTCTAATATATTTTCGCCATTTTTTTGTGCTTGAGCGAGATTTTGTAACCACACAAGCTCTTCTTAGGCCAATATACATTGTGCTTTGATAGATCGAATAAATGAAATATCGGTGAAGATAATTTAATATAAATCAGATTGTATGGTCATCAATTCTACCTAAAAGAACACTAATTTCAGAATTTTGTCAACTAAAAATTTTCGTCAATTTTAATTACATATGTATTTAAAATACACATAAATTTCTTTAACAAGACGTTAATTTTTTTTTACATGCATTATCAATAAATTATTCGAGGTATTTAAGTACAATTAAATATTATAAGCAACATAAATATTCTCCAAATATTCGAATAAAGTAAAACAACTTTTTGATTTTTCATAAGGTAGAATAAAATTATAAAATAATGCGTAGAAAGAAAAAAAAACACATTGGAAATTTCGATAAAATGAAATATTTTATGTCTGATTTATTTTAAAAGTAAATGCTACTTTTCTTCAGTTTTGTATAGAAATATTTCCATTATCATTATCAGAGAAGAAGGGAACAAAAAGAATATAATTAAAATATTGTACAAGTTCTACATATGTATATCAAAACATAAATATTCGCATTCGTTTTCAGGTAGAATTAACAATCAAAAATAAAATTAAAAAAATTCTACAAATACTCCAAAAATTAAATAAAACCTTGTTTCATAACATTAGCAATGAAATAACTTCCACATAATATATTATAATTCGGTGAAAGCATAGAGTTGCATACAGACGCCAAATATGTTGAAAGACTTGAAAACAGTGTTTGTTATCATTGCGATATAAAATTACAAAAGACATTTAAAATGAAAAAAAAATATGTAGAACAAATGTAAGCCAACTAACTAATACAAAGCTGTCATTTTGAAATGTAATTCCATATTTTCACAAAATTAAAAGTGTGCAATTTTACAGTCAATAATTAAAAATTCTTTTTTCACTGATTGTCCATAAGACACAATTTTCATAAATTTAGCCATTACTTTTGACTTTACTATAGACTGTAACATTTAAAATTTAATATATATATATACTTTTATAGAGTAGGAAAGTCCAAACATTTTCACTTCTTCCAGAACAAATTTATATATTTGAATGGTATACGAAATTCTTTAAAGCAAATTTTGAATTGATTTTAAATTAAAAGAAAGTTTTAAAAATTGCAAAATAACATAAGCATTTGTATATTATCTGAATAAATTAATAGCAATAAACGAAAATCGAGAAGTGATATATATATATATACATAAATAACATTTCTATCCTGCAATATAATGTAAATAAAAATAGTAATTTACATAACAAACTACTTAAAGAGAAAAAAAAAAAAGAACGATGATCTTATACAAAAAGAAGTTTTCACAAGTTGAAATTATTTAACATAATTTGATAGACCTGAAACAAATTAAATTGTTTTAACACTCGCCACAAGATTTGAACTTGCACAGTTTTGCATACATTTATTACAATGCATAACATTCGATCGAAAGGTTGAAATTACAATTACCATAAGAAATATTAATACTTTTTAATTACCTCAGTTTTTCTAAAGTATCGAAATTATAGAAATTTGCCTACATTTTAGATTATTATCCAAATATTAATGCTAAAGAAAAATTGATACAAGTATTTCTTTCCAATTCTATTAGTAGTCTGAAATAAGAGAATAAAGATCCGAAAGGGAAATTTTAAATGGTTCAGTTACAACCATGCAAGAAAGTTTAACTGTAATTCATAAATACAGAAATCTGTAAGTTTGCATAGTAAATTCATAAAATCACAATACGTCGAACAACTCAATGAATAATGTTTTACAATAGACATATGAATCATATAAAAGGAGATACACACAAAGAACTTTAAATGATATAACAATTTAAAAGGGAGAACAAAGCGTGATCACAAATACTTACCGGCCAACAGCCGATTTACAGCTACAGTTTCTGTACGGAAGACTGTTACTTTTTTTTAAGTGAATACAAATTAAAACTGTACACATTTCATTCACTGAAACTGTAGAGACTGCATATTTTTCCGCATACATTTGAAAATAGGGTGGGTGTAGAAGATGGATAAATGCTGTTACAACACGTTCATCATTTTTTTTGACTAACACATTTCGGAAGACCACACGTGTCACACATCCATGAAAGAAACTTGTCCAAACGATCATACGTTAAGGGAATAATATATAACTCCTTCATCTTTATGCGGTCCTCCAGAAGTTATTGGATCAGGCACAGGGGAATGGTACAAGGAATCAGTCGAAATCTTTGGCGACGAACTAGCACCTTCCGGAACTCCTCTTTCGTCTTTTGAAGCAACAGGATGAGGAGGAACTTGAAGCATTTGAGAAGACACGGTCGGTAGCTGAATTTGTAGAGTTTGGTGAGCAGCAGCAGGATTTGAGACATTATGACACGTTCTGGGGTCTGGTGGTACCCAACCTTTCGTGGGTAATGTCCTAGTACTGCCATACATGCTTTCCGCATAAGAGTGATACCTGGTGTCAGGATGTGGCTTTCGATGCGTGTAAGGTATAGTGGCATTACCTGAAAGTTCTGTCAGAGCCACAGAAGCCCTGTGTATGTGCATGGGTATCTGGGATCGACCAGATTGAGCTGAGGGACCGTACAATTGAGACTGAGCGGAAATGTCTGGTCTCCAATTGGGGTCCCTGTTCCAAATTCGTATTTGTTCAGCACTGTAACTGGCTGCTCTAGGGTGTACTAAAGGTGGTCCCTGTCCAGTTTCTTCACATGTCATGTAAGGGTCCAATTTATTTAGACCTTGAATAGATTCGGACGGGTTAGGTTGGATTCGGCTTTGTACTCCTCGAACTGACGGTCTTCGAGCAAATCCAAACGTCGGATCGTCCTCATCCTCAGCCAAACTGTACCTCTTGCGTAGCTTTTCGAGTCGTTTTGAATCTTGCTCAACAAACTGTTCTAATTCATCTTTAGTTCCACGAGTAGTTGGTGGCTGAGAAGTTCTGCTGACATCTGGAGGTACATTTGACCCATAAGCAGAAGCACCACCATTACAACACCGCACATAATCAGCTGGTACCGCAGGTTGTCGAGAATCGCTATTCCTGTTGACCATGACTCTTTGAATTACCCTCCAGTCTCTAAAATTCCTCGGAACAGTCATAGATCCCATATTCCTTTGATCAGACCATTGTCCTTGTGCGGCATTGGGGTGAGCAACCATACGAGCAGGAGGATATTGCATGGGATGTGTTGCCATTTGAGATGGATGTCCTGGACAAGCCATTCTTTGACGAGGCAATGAAGGATGGTAACCTTCATGACGGACATAGTATCCACCTTTTGGATTCATAGGCATGGCAAACCTTTGCATTTGATGAAATTGTTGCTGAGAATAAGACATTGCACTTTGGTTATGAATATCATCTTCAGATGATGCACTATGCGGTATAGAACCATTCATTGGAATACCACCAGTAGATAAAATAACATCAGGAGGTTTGGAATGAAAATTCACAGCTCCATCTGCGTCTTTATGTTCATCTATTGTTGTTAACCATTTTAACTTCTCTACGAGTGATTCTTGGGACAGCAAAGGTGATTTGGGTCGTGGATACTTGGCCCCTGGTTGTTGCCTCCGTTTTGCTTCTATTCCTCTAAAGAGAGTACACTGCAAAGCATTTTTCTTAATAATACGTCTTATTTTTGAATTTCCGTGAGCCATACCTCTAAAGCTTTCTTCGTCATAATCTTCAGCGTCTTCTTCGTCATATCCAATATCATCGAGCCGTATTTCTTCTTCTACTTCTCCACTACGAGAATCAGAGGAAGTTGAATCATCTGCATCTTGAGGAGGATCTTGTGAAGTGCCACTGTTTACTGACTGTTCACCAGAGCTTTGGCGACTCAAGCTCTCTTCGTTCACTTTATCTAGCTTAACAGCTGCTTGGTGCATTTGCATATTTTTCATCACAAGTGATTCACGAGGTAGAGGCTTAGGCTTTTCTTCTAGTAGCATCTCTTCTGATCTTTCATTAAATACTTCATCAAAATGTTCTTGTTTTTCGATCGAAATAACATCACTTTTTGTAGATAAATTTTCTTGATGCTCGATATCTTTGGGTTTATCTGGAATTTTAGAGGTCTTGTCGATAGAATTCTGGTCATTCTCGTCTTCTCCTAATCTAACTATGATGGTATCCTGCGAAGAAATACTGCAATCACTGTCTGCTTCAGAGAGCGTCCTCGAGTGTGTTTGGCTGCTGTCATCATCTTCTGTTTCGTGATAAGAATCATCTGTTGAATTCACAAAGTTAGTGGAGGAGAAAAAGTCACCATCCTCCACGCCAACATCCCCTTCCGCAGAAGACAACAACGTGATAAGCTTTCTGAAGAAATTATCATC
The DNA here is from genome assembly GCA_019974015.1 of Nephila pilipes. NCBI lineage: Eukaryota > Metazoa > Arthropoda > Arachnida > Araneae > Nephilidae > Nephila > Nephila pilipes. Next base: position 201,355 of record BMAW01085476.1, on the reverse strand, counting down.
CAAAGCTCCATTTCTGCCATCAGTGGAAAAGTCACTGTCTAGTTCGTGGAACACACTGTTTAATTCCTCGTCAACAGCAAATTCTCTCTCAGCTTCGAGAAATCTTTCAAACAACTTATCACTTTCTTTCACAGATTCTAATTGGACATTGCTCGAATCCGTAGTAACGTTTTTAATTTCGCCGCAGGCATTGTCGGTATTTTCCGTTTCCGTAGAAACGGCGACGTCACCGTTCTCTTGCAATGGTGTCTCTTGCGATTGAATGAGATTTTCCTCAGTATTTGGAATAACCATTTCAACTGAGCAACACTCACCATTGAGCAAATCTGTAACATCATGTGCACTCTGAACAGCCTGATCTTCGGTAGGGACACTCGGAAGCTCGTCTGGATCACGGTACTCAGCTGGAGGCTCGAATGGTGGCACATCTTGGTACTCGATTGGTGGTTCGAACATATAAAATGCATCTGTGCAGATGATGTCAGGTCCTGTGGTCAGAGCAAGTAGCTGAATGTCTTCACTCTCGTCCGAATACAGAGTCACTGCCTCATCGAAAGTGACACGGCCTTTGGGTTTCCTTCCGGGTCGGTTACTCCTCTTTAGAAGCGACTTGAGTTCTTTTTCAGCTGGGCGGTCGCCGCTGGATGAGGCAGCATCGTCGAAACTGACCTGCCGCTTGACAGCGTGGCCCTTGGCCCGAGCGGTGGAGTCGGACTCGCTGCTCATGTTCACGTCGCGCGTATGGAAAGGGGGCTGGGAGCTCACCTCTGCCGGAGGGTCGCCGTCTCGTCCAGCGCCCAGCTGCTGGTCGTCGCTGGATGGAGCGACGTCGCCCAGCGTCTCTTGGTCCTCCGCGGCATCTGGCTCTTCGTCGTCGATGAACTGGAAGTGCTCGCAATCGAAGAGTGGATTGTTTTGGTTGTCAGAGAGCGGCAGAGTGCTGGAACCACACCCATCGCATCCCGGCGATGTGAGCTTCTCGGGGCGGCCGATCGATGATCGCTCACTGTCCTGCGCAATAGGCGGCAGCTCTCCGACGCTCACGGAGCATCCTGCCGACGACCCTCCTCCGCCGCACTTGATGTCCGCGGAAGTGAACGTATACAAAGAGTTGTGGACTTCCGCTTCGATCTTCATCTTCCGGTAACGTATCGGTTGCTTCTGTGAATGACCACACACCGACTCGTACAAATTTCACTTTACTCCTTATTTTCCCCTGAATGAAACACAAATCTGATTTTTCTATGTTGTGAAACAAACTCGAAGCTTCAATGTAGAATGTAAGATTATCGTTCCTTCGGTATATATCAGTGGGAAATTTTCTTTTTTGTATCGCAGTGTTTGTTTTAGGTGAGTAAAGGATGATCGTAAAAAACAATCCTTTCCATTTTCAATTCATTGAAAACAATGGATTACTGCAAATAAAAGCATAAAATTAATAAACACGGAAAAGTATACGAATAATCTTGTTACAATAAAAAGTTCCAAAAACAATTCTGATATTAAAAAAAAAATCATTCCTCTTTTTTCATATAAAATCATAATAACTGTAAAAATAGTATAACTATGTTCTTAAAAAACGACAATATTGTTTTTTTAATTCAAACATTTAAAAAAATTAAATTAGTTTCTCTCAGAATTCATTAACCAAAATTTTAAAATTTCTTGAAGCATTGCAAAATATTCTATGCAAGATAACTTTACAAATTACCTAAGAACAGTATAAGGAAGTTCGATATTTTGAAAACATTAATTACTCGTAGTATAGCTAAATTATTTTTCTGTTTTAGAAGGACAAAACTTGAAACCTTGTATCACAGTCAAATAACGAAACAACACAAAAATTTAATTACAAACATTCTTAATAAGTATAGATTAATTTGCACAGAAACTATATGCTCTTCGACTCAAGTATCAAATATTTTACAACTGTGTCTCTCCCACGAGTAAAATACGTCACTGAATTACTTAGTTACAATAAATTTAATGAATCATAACAAACGCTGAAAAACAAAATAAATACCCACACGAAAAACAATAATTTGCATTGGTATTTGCATGAGCTTTTAAAAATATATTTTTTTTGGCCTTGTTACTCTAAATTAAAGGGGGGGGGAAGTCATAAGTTTTTAATTCTATTACTTAGTAGGAATTTTCTTCTCATTTTAGATCTAAAAATACCGCATTAAAAAGCAGCTATCCTTTCCATTCTTAACACATCTCTTTTGTATTTAAAATAGAGGAAATCATAAAGTATACTGAGTATAAAAGATCTGAGGTTTGTCACGATTACTTTTAAATTTTAAAAAAGAACAAGATCTCGTTTTAAAAAGCTTTATATAAAGAATTTAATCTCAAGTTTCTTTTCAGTGATATTTAGTGTCGATTTCTTTTTTTTTAAAAAAAAGTGCACACTGAATGCTTTTCCAAATAAAGAAAAAGGCCGCGTGGCGGGAAATTGTTCGGACGGTTTGATTCCCATTGATGGGTCGAGGGCGAATCCGGAAACAGCACTTCCTGCGCTCGCATTGTTCGATTCTATAGCACCGCAGCGCGTTTCTCGTTCCTTGCCTCGTTGCAATTGTTTTTTGTAACAAAAGACTGGAAATGACAAAGTTAAATTCCACAACTCCGCGACATATCCTGGCGACCTGCTGGACACGTGGAAAATGTATTTGTTTAATTCATAATTCAAATAATTGTGATTTCCACTTCCACTTCATATGGTGAAATACTAATGCTAATTATTGCGTTTCGTATGGATTTTTACTTTGTTTCCCCTCCTCTACTGTAAGATCCTGGAATAGGCGATATTTAAATTAAAAAAAAAATTTATAAACTAATTTTGTTCATTTATCATACAAATTAGGAAACTTTAATTAAATTTTATAACGATTTAGAAAAAATTAATTGAATTACGTAAAATTTTATCCCTTATATTTAGTGGCTTTGATAATAGGAGGAAAATCATTAGTTTCAAGAATAAATATAATAAATAACTTTTATAAATGTAATTTCAATAAAATATAAGATAAACTTTATAACTACTCATTCGTATGAATTTTTTTTAATAATACTGACAATATACAAAAATTCTAAGAAATTATTGTAATAAAATAAAAATAGGAGCAGAAAATACTTCGTTTGCAATTCGAAACACATTGCAATAAAAAAAAAATGATTATTTTTTTTTCTCAGGTTAAATTATTTTTAAATAAAATAGTTAATAGCATAATTTTTTTATTTTCGCCAGACATTCTGAAGTGACAATTTTTTTTTAAACTAATTCAATCAAATGAATGTAAAAATTACAAATATATATTTATTTTATTGAATAAAACTCACATTATTTTTAAATTAAATTAAATTAAATGAACATTTATTTCAAGAGTTTTAAAAGCTTTCATGTGATTAACTCTAACTTAAATAGTTGAAATGTTAAATAAGAAAAATAATTTATGCAAACGTTTACAAGTAGAAAAAACTAAAATATGCCTTTCTTCTATTGCAATTATAGTTCTGTATATACCAATCGTATAATTAGATTCTGCCTAACAGCAATTATACTTTATTCCAGTTGATAAATGGTGCCGAGACTAATAAAATATATGAAAACTTTGTTTAAATTATAATTAAAATAAAGTACAATACTTTATTCCATAATACACCGCAGTTATATTACGATTTACGATACTAGACTAAATCTGAATTCATGGATTAACGAAATAGCACTTTAAATTAAAGATGCCTTTTGTAAAATTATAAATTTTTATTAGATTCCACAGATTTTGTTCATCGATACTTATTTTTTATATATATATAACCTCTACATTAACTTATTCTATTTTTTTTTTCTTTTTCTAAATGCATTGAAAGTATTATTTTTAAACGGCACAAGTAGGCATGTCTCCAAAAAATTTTCTAAATTTTTTAAGGGAAAATTTTTGGAATTATGTTCTACTCATACAACATTTCAAATAAATTAATTTAAGGTAAGAAAATGTTTTTGAAATTATTTGCTTAAGCACACGAAAACCAAAATTTCTAACATTAAAAATAAAATTTAAAAAAAACTCTTCTATTTTGATGGCATTTCATGCCGAAATAAAATGTCAATTATTGTTACATAACAAAATTGTTATACAACAAATTACAGTACAAAGCATAACTTTCATTATCCGATCTTTCTTTCAATCGGTACTCATTGTCAATTGAAATCTATTAGAGTTTGGATATTTTAAAATCTTGATATTTAAAAACAAAGATTTAATAACTTTGTTAAAATTACCACTATTGAGAAGTCCACTACAGATTGAATGCAATAGAAAAAAATCCTAACTGCATGAAACAAATTAAAAAAAAATTAATTATTTTTTTTTTAATTTAACACGTTATTGTTAATACCAAGTTTTTCGTGTCAAATTCTTCTGAAGATATGTAATTCTAATAAAAAATGGTTGGTACTTGACCTCTGATATTGTAATTCGTATGTTCGGAGCTTTCAATTGATTGATACAATTTCGACTCCAATTTATTCGGATAATTAAAGTTCACTACACCTATCGATTCTTGAACAATAATAAACTTACCATCGTTTTATAATAAAGCATCAAATCCTGCTGAGTTTTCTCCTGAAGAAAATCTTGTTTTGATAGTTCTGCGGAATTATTCTTATTCCAATACTAAAACTGGAAACCCGATAAAATTTTACAATGAACGGTAGGCTTATTTTCTTTTACTATAAGAAAACTTGAGATTTTTTTTTTTTTTTTTTTTTTGCTTTCAATCAGCTCTTGTCACGGAATTTCTCTCCAGAAGAAAAGTACAGGAGCAAGTCCAGATGTTACTTCCTGTTCATTTCAGGAAATATTGGCTCCTTGGTATATTCTTCCAAAGGTGTTGCGTGTGTTCGGTCCCTTCTATGATGAAGGGGGAGTGGCCAGCCCCACTTTTCCTTTCAGCGGTTGTCAAGGGAACCAGGAAACATATGAGCAGGAAGAACAGATGCTGGAAGATAGCTGAGGATCTTGTCCGAATACTTCCAAGGGAGTATCGGGAGACTGTGAAAGAATAAGAAAGAAAAATTAAACTCTAGTTAATAAGAGTTAATTACTTAGAGAAAGAATACTCGCATTGTATAATTAAACGTTATTATTAGTTCTAATACAACGTTTAAGCACTATCGAGTTGTTTTATAACTAGGTGACATTTTAATTCGTAATTATATGTATTTGATTCAAAATATACATGCACGCGTGTGTCTAGCGATTGGAGGGGGAAATATAACCGACAATATACTTGCACGAATTTTTAGGGTGTATATTTCATTTCGCACCGTGTAACGTTATTTAAGATGAAATAAATAATTTGATTTGCGTCTGTTCGAGAAATGTTTTGAATAAACGTATGTTGAAACATGTTTTTAGAATTTAAATACTTGTGAGCCTATTTCGATTCACCTTTTCTTCCTTGCCGGGAAGTGTTTTTTGAACTCCACACACACAATTGACATTGCTTCTATCATCAGAATTCTTGCGGTTATATTTCCTTTATTCTCATAACTGTTTACTAAGGTATGTGTTTTATTTTATAACTTCTTCCCACTATTCTAATTCTAGGTAAATTAGAATAGTGGGAAGAAGTGGGAGGAATTAGTGGAATAGTGGGATTAATTTCCAATATCAAATTTGTAACATTCTCCATCATCTAATGATGTAAAGTATTACAGATGGCGATGGCATAAGACACAATACGGTATTCACAACACACTAATATTTTAACATCTGCTTCAGT
>BMAW01085476.1:150562-190562 GCA_019974015.1 Nephila pilipes | reverse complement strand
TTGAATAATTTAATGATAATCATAAAAAAACGCACCTTGGATGGCTAAATCTGTTCTTTGTAAACTTTTTTTTTTGGAATTTTATTTCAGTTAATTTAATCATTTATTACACACTTCAAATTATTGAGAAACTTAATTATAATAAATATATCGTAATATCATATTCTCTTTGTTTAAATTATATTATATACAGTTTAGACACACTTTGAATTTTCAATTGCATTAAAACTCATATTCCAATTATTGATAAAGGTTTCATAATAAACAAAGGTAAATACTGTACATCATGTATTCAGCAAGCATGCAATGTGGGAACTTTCTCATTTAATTCTCTAATATGATTAATATTTTAATATTTTATGAATAAAAATGTTTGCATTTTAGAAGGAAGTTTAAATAATAGTTCCTTCTGTTAGTAAAAATAAAGATTTTAACAGCTGGAAGGACTGATTAGAAACATGCAATTAAATGATGCAAAATAAAAATAAAATAAAAAAAAAGGAGAATTAAGTCTCCAATTTTTTCTATAAGAGTTTCACATTTTGATGGTTGTGTTACGCTGTGTACGAAGAATAAACAATAAAAATAGCATATCATGAATACTTTTCATACCTTAGGTCATATTTTCTCAACCTATACAACTTAAATAAAAACAACTAAGTAACATTAAAACTACTAATTAAGTTATTAATATTATTCTATTTCAAATTCTCTATTTCAACAAGTACCAGAGCGCAAAATGTACTTGAATATATAACAATTATAATTACAAAGGCAACTTTCACATTACTAGGTGAACGTTAAGGAATTCAGTTAAAAATTATATTACACAAAGTATAAAAAAAAAAATATTTTAAACACTTTATTTACCTCAGTATCCGCCGCTCGAAACAATCCAATTAATTCTGACGCTAGCTTAGGAAAACAGAATTAGAACAGTAGAACTTTCTGGTTTCAGCAGCTGAAAATGAAAGAAAAATCGTTTTATAGATTTAATGATAAATTTCAACAAGCGAAATGTCAACGAGGTTGCACTGAATAAACAATTCGAATATCTTCATGAAAATATTTGCAGTAATTAAAGATGTTAGTTACAGCTGTACACGATTATCCACTTTAAACTACAAACAAATTTAAATCTCATTAAGATTCATTTCTGAAAATGATAATATTTATCGAAATGAATACAGAGATACAGAGAAAGAGAGATTTAAATGCTTGAGAGAGTTTACTTTCTAACATCTCTGATTAACACATCAGGAAACACCAGCTTGTTTCTCAATTTTTAACAAATTGATACAAAATTATATTTTTATTTTGAATTAAATGTATGTACGTTGATTAATAAATTCTAAAATTAATAATTCTGTTAGGAAGCAAAATTTTTAGATATAAATTGTAACAAAGTGAAATGCATCTCATTATCGCAGTTTCCAATTCCAATAGAACTTACAAAGAATCAAATTATGAATTGATGATGTGATTTTAGTGAAATAATACATATCGAGTCCGTAACTCAGACGATAAACACTTTGAGAGTGAATTAAAACAATTATGGTAATAATGCTAGATATAATCAATATTTAATAGTATAAAATAGAAATAGAATAACTGTTGAATACGAAACAAACAATACCTTACATTAATGGCTCTTAAAATTTAAAAATAACCACTAAAAATTTCAGTCGTACCTGTTTGAATTGGATGATATTTTAATAATTGAGAAGATAATATATGAAATTTCTTATATAACTTTGGCATAATTACGGAAAAAGAAACAAGGAAACACGATTCAAAACACTTAATTTAAGATTTCCAAAAATAATTCCTCATTAGAAATAAATCGTTACTATTTCTCAAGAACACATCAAATTTGATTTCTCTTTTTGGAAAAAAAAAAAAAAAATGCTTTAATAAAACTAGGCAAGGTATTTCAACTTCAAAGATAATTTCTTAAAAGAGAAATCTCTCTCAACTAATTTTTAAAGAATAAATCTTAATCAGCTCCATAATTTTAAAACAGAAACATTCACACAGTCATTTAACTATGTAAGATTTTGTTTCGTATATACGCACAAAAGTAGACAGCCGAGTAGTCACGGCATTGAACGCGTGGCCGGTCTGTTTAAATCGAGTCGCCTGTTTCGAGTCCTGTTTCCATAAAGTACCATCGTGTAGAGGGGCTCAAACATGTAAAATGTGTAGAGAGCATGTGGAGAATAAAATCCAGCTCAGGTGCCGACCTCGTCATCTGACCGCGGTTAAAATTACTAGGATTATTGACTGTGATTAACAAACCTTGAGTCTGGCTGAAACGGCAGCCAGAAAATGTTCAAAAGGCATACGAACAACACGAGTTTAATAAAACTCTAAAAATTCGTTTATTTTCGAAACTGCTTTTATTTCAGAGTAGGAGCCTTTTACTACACATGAACGAAATTTTGCTTCATTTTTTTATAACACCTAACGTAAGTATTATAAAACCATACATTTTGTCCCCAAGAGACTACCGAGTTTTTCAACAGTTTTTCAAATGTCTGAGGAGGTTTTTCATCAAATTGCGCCAAGCCTTTGCAAAGATGAACACTTCGTTACGCAAAAGCGTATGAATCTAGACTTATAAAACAACACGCGATATCTTCGCACTTCGAAGGTTCTTGTCACCGTGTTTTTAAACCGCAGCACAAAGAAGATACTTTTAAGGATGATTCCGCAGAAATGTCTCTAGCTGGGAAGGAAGAAATGATTGGATCCGAAAAAGCTTTCAAAATGTCGATGTAAAGAAAAATTTTGCGCGAGTGGCGTTTCCATGAGGGTAATTGAGAAAAGAAAGAAACCTCTTTATATAGAGCGCACTCTCACTTTCGAGAAGAGCTTGTTAGAGAAAACTTGCAGACTGTCAAGTGGAATTCCAGTTTTTTAGAATCCACTTTTCCCCCAAATAAAATGGTATTATTATTTTTGAAAGTAATCAGGCTTTATAAATATATATTTATATAAAATTTATTAAATTATTTTAAAGGAGCAGCCTCACTTCAGATCACAATTATTTTCGGCAGACAGATCAAAAGTATATTTGATCGAAAATCAGATTATCATTTATTTTACATATATATTTTATTTATATATATTTACTGTTTTATAAATAAATATACAGTCTTTTTACTCGATTTCCTTAATAATTAAATTTTCTATCTATATTTTTCTCGGAAAATCGGAGGTACGTAAATCGATGTTTAATTGTAATATAATTGAAGACAAATGAAGGAAAAATTAATTAAGATATTATCAAAAAAAGTAACGACTTACAGAAATGCTATTGTTTGAAAAGCTAATAGATTCGCATAAAAAACGTATTTAATAAACTGTAAGACATTGAACATGTGTATTTACGATGTGTGTAATATGAAAATCCTAACGACGGTACTTATCATACATGTCCTATGAGAGTCTGAAAACTACTATATAATGTTATATAGATTTTAGAATAAAAAATGGCTGAAGAATAAAAAATGAAGCACTGCTCATTAAATAAATTTTTTCTCTTCAACGATGATTCTATCAAAACTGGCACTCTCTCAGCCAACATGAACCATCCCTATGTCACATTTTTAAAACGTTTTTATGTATTTCACTTGGTGTGTGTAGGTCATCAAATTTTCGATCGTTAATTTAACCAACTTCTCATCAAGCTAGAGCTCTGAAACTTTGGGAATGTTCTTACCTAACAATGCAATATTTAGACATTTGCGACAAGTTTTAATTAATATTTTCTTTAATAATTCAGTTTAGCCCAATCACTTGGATTTCAAAAATTGGCCACCAAACTTGCCGGATTTTTTTTTTTTTTTTTGACTCAACGTTAAGTCCATAAAACGGAACAGGGTAGCCACATTTGGCAAAATACCGCCAAATAACTCTTGTCTCCAAGGGTGGTTGGGTTAAACTGCATTCCAACCATTTAATATACCGGATGAATTAATTAATTTTAGTTAGTTTTAACGTTTTTTATGTATTTCACTTGGTGTCTGTCTGTGTGTGTGTGTATCAGTGTGTCATCAAATTTTCTATCATTAATTTTACCAACTTACCATCAAGCTAGAGCTCTGAAATTTTGGGAACCGTTCTTACTTGCCTAACAATGCAACGTTTAGATATTTGCTACCAGTTTTAACTAATAATTCAATAATTTCTTTAATAAACTTTGCCATCATATAAAAACTTTGGTTTTTATCTCGAATTATTAGATATTTATCCATCTTGAAAACAAGTGCAAAGTTTATATACACAAAAAATTCATCATTTACAGTGAGGTGCATAAATATAGCAAGAAGGAGATGCGCACGTAACAAAAGTTTTGTTTTACCACAAAATTTCCACGCAACATTAGCCCACATGATTACCCAGTTGAGTATCGCTAATGACGTATCACAATACATCCATTTAGGAAGAATAGCCGTGTGGATGAAAAGAAAAGTTGTTTGAAAATTCCCCCCTTCCTTTGAGTCTTAAGAATTAAAAAAAAAAGCTTCTCAAAGGCAAATGATCTTTTTAAAAGTTGATGGGAGTTTTTGAATCAGTAGAACACATTACCTGATAAAATACATCATTAAAAAAGCAAATAAACCTAAAAATCAAAGGAAAAAACGCGACTCTTAAAAATGAAGGCAATTTAGAGCTTCAACCCACGGCATCAAGTCTTTAGCTAATTAGATCGTTAAAATAGGTGATAAGAGTCCTTTTCCAAAAGTAAATAAAGTTTTCATTTAAAAGTGCACACAAACGGAAAGGGAAAATGAATTATACGTTTTCTCTTATTATTTGGAGTGTTTTTCGCAAATTTCAATGTTCTTTGGATAATAAAACTATGGATAATAAACAATGTTCTTTGGATACTATGTTTTCTAGGTAGCTTTTCAGCTGAATTGAGGTTCACCTTTCGTTAAAATTAAAAAGTGCTTAAGTAGTTCACCTACATTTGGACTATTTTTCTTTTTTTAAAAAAAAAAGATATTTCTCATATACACCATATGCTTTTAAATCAATTAGATGGTTAAGGATGAAAATGAAGATAAATTTCCTTATACGTATGGAACTTTTTGAAAAATAGAATTTTTAAAGCACTTTTTACTGAAATTTAGTCAAAACGATTAACACTCGAGATGAAATTGAAATGGATGTTCTTTAGGTACAAGGCATAGAGCTACTGTCTAATGAAAAGACCTACAAGCTAAGAGAAATTTATGGAAAGGAACAAAAAAATTCAGGCGATGATACATGTGATCATCAGCATTTCTTTTTCTTTTCTGTTTTTTTTAAATTTCGCGTGAATTTTAAAATTAATATTCGTATAAAATGAAAAATTCATTATTTTCTTTTAACTCTGAAATCCTCTAATAATCAAAAGTACATGACATACACATAAAAAAACAATATAAAAATTCGAATGAATGAATTTGATTGAAAATATCAATTTGACCAAACATCGGTTTCAATAAACAGTGTACTGTATTGTAGACTATTAATAAAGATGACTTGTTTTCAGGACATCACATTTATTTGCGCAAATCTTTTCAAACAAAAATTATATACACAATTTTCTCAAGCAAAATTTTTCAACATTCGTTTTTACATCTTGGAACCAAACTCAATTCTATTTTTTTGTTCGTTGCCAGTAAATTTTCTAAAAACAAAAATATGATCTGGTGTTGCCAATAGCATGTTTTTATTTCTTTGTAAAAACTTTAAACATTTAAAAAAATATAGCTTAATAAAGAATATTGAAAAAAAGTATAACTTTAAGTTTAAATCGTTTTCTTTTTAATATTGAATATATCACAACAGTTTAAGGAAATGATTATTTTGAGCTGTAAATGTAAAAGATTAATTTAATGATGATAAAAATAGGATAAATTTCGACAATTCCAGAATACCAAAACCGCCTGGTATATTTCTATAAATACGAGTGTTAAAACATTTCACTGAAATGTCTTTCTTTTAATTTGATAAAAAATATTAACAATAAAAACAAAGTAATAGCATGATTTCTGCTTCTCACAGATTTTCAATAATGAATATTTTTATTCTAACGATCAGTAAAAATTTTGAAATGCTTAAGCATATACAATTTGATGTTAATTCTTTTAAAGACAAAACATCCCATATAAACAGGTTTTGTTCAATAAGTATTAGGACTGATTTTTTTCTGGCCAGTATGCAAGGTTCGGAGTGTTGTCTTTATGGGTGCCAAGGGATTTGACATAAGAACCCTATCAGTTGTCTCCAAATCATTGGAGAGCGTAGATCTCGACCAAAGTTAAAGTGTGTTTAGTATTTGCACCGAAACATCGAGCAGCACTGTAACATCAAATTTCCCGTTAAACTGAATGAATCATACTTTCGATAGGATCTGTAAGACTTACAAGGACGATGTCATGTCCAGATTATGTGTTTTGAGAGGCACAAAAAGATTCAAAGTTAGCAGGAAAAACACAAAAGATGAATTAACGAGCTGGATGTCCAATATCGATCCGAACCTATGAATATGTGACCAAAATTCGAGACCTTTTGAGCTATGATCGCAAGTTAAATGTTAATGGATAGCAAAAGACTTAAATTTGACGAAATATACTATACCACTAATTTATTGATTTAAATTTGCCTAAATATACTAATTTAACCAATGATTTGCAAATGCGAAAAGTGTAGGCGATGTTTGTGCTAAAGGATTTTGTCAGACGAGCAGATGAAACACTGTGGGAAGAATCGTCGTGAAATGTTGGAATGTTACGAGACCGATCTATATCTTTTGGATAAAAAAAAAAAAGAAGGAATAATAAAAAGTGGATTTTTTATTACGAACGGAAGACCAAAAAAGGTAAAGTGATGAATGGCACTCAAGCACCAGCTCTCAATCAAAAATGGCGAGCATTAGCAAATCAGGAACGAAATAGATGCGCATGGTCTTCTTTGATATGAAAGGCGTGGGCCACAAGGGATTTTGAAACCGCGACAACCAATTAATGGTGAACTTGTAAAGCCTCAGTTTCCCTTTTATCAAGATTTTAAACCATCGCTACTCAATAAAAATACACGTAGGATGAGCCAGTAAAGAAAATCATACAGATTTTTTTCAGTTCTTAAAATGACCCCCAAATCGATTATTACGAACGTGAAGCAGAGCCCTTCACACGTCATCGACAAAAGATTATCAGAAAAATTTACTTGTCTTGAAAACAAGTAAAGGTGCGTCCGAGTCGGGAACGGATCCAAATTGAATCTTAGTAAATCGACAATATTAGAATCTCTCGACACTGAGAATCGTGTGCCAAATTGCTCTGTTCTCAGCATTAAAACACGCCCAACCTTGCTATTCAAACTTCCCGATTTTGCTCTCATCCAACCTCTATTTCTCATTCACCAACACTCCATTATGTATCAATACCGATTTACACGTCACGGTACTCAAATCAAATAACGTCATATAGAGTCTCAAAACGTTAATTGAAGGGAAATATGCGAGAGAACCCCGTTACAAATGTTACTCAGAAGTACTTAGAGGATTAGGATCCACCACGTCCGAATAGAAATTGCTCGTACCTGGATATGCTCCAACGCAACAATACGCTCAGTCACACTTCTGTAATTGTGAGGGAGGCCAAACCGAACATGTCGATACTGCTCCAACCACACTGCAGTTCAGATCTGGTCTCCATAGACTTCTCTTAGTTTCCTCGGCCAGAAATGAAGCACTTCAAGATACTTTAAAGGGTTTCCTGAAGAGCCTTGCGGTTGCAGACTTCTAGGGTACTTATGAAGACTAGAAAAAGAGCTGGTAAAGATGTATTGATGCAGGAGGACCATAATTTGAAATTTATTAATTCAATGTACATATGTCTTCAATAAAGCTCTTTTTATGACTTCGGTCCCGATACTTATATTAAATAAACTCCATATAAGAGAGGCGACGACTTTTTTCTTCATTACAAAGTAATGATTTCTTAAATTTTTTATATTCAGGATGATAAATAATTTTACAAGTTTATTCATTTCGGTCTTACATTTATGAAATACCAGTCCAAAAATTAACACATACATACACACATAGTTCAAAATATATCAATTGTTTGATATTTGATTAAATTTCACCGGAAAGACATTCATTCGTCCTTCTTTGAAATAGGAATTCTAATTTACTACTAGCTTTAATTTAGCTAAACAGTTGTCGCATTTAAGAGAATTGGGAAAATGTCAGCAAAACTTTTAGAGTTTTCTCGTCCATTATTAAGAATCAGTGAATAAATCATACATTTTTCTTTCAGAGGATAAACTTCGAGAACACTTTTTCAAATACTGATAGCACAATGGAATTTTTTTAAAAAAAAATCAAGAGTTTTTGCATGAAGAACAAAAATTTAACAAAACAAACAAACGAAAATAAGGAAAGCGGAAAAAGGGAGAGCTAAAGTAAAAGAGAACGCAGGGAAAGTAAATAAGTATAAGAGAAGAATACGTAAAAATATTTCATGCTTGACTCGGTTTTCTACACCACTTTAAATAAGAAAAGAGGTCTAGACCCATGGTTAGAAAACCATGTTTATAAAAAATACAGCAGTCGTTTCCTACTAACACATTTCTCAATAGTATTTCTGTTCCTCTTCAGAGAAAAGAAAATATCTGCATTTTTCGCGAAGAATTCGTTCAAGCAATAGAAGAACAACAGTTTGAAGACACCACTTCCGTGTTTACGTGACCAATTGCAAAATAACACGCATTTCTGTCCGTCAACATCTCACAAAAACACACGTGTTCTTTTCCAGTGGGTGGGTAGAATACTTTCCCTTCCGATTGTTTTTTCGCCTATTATTCGAGATTTTCACAGAAACGTGGCCACATGGAACATTTTAAAAAAGAATGTCATCACCTCAATCGAGAGATGTCTGGAAGGATGCCACCAAAGATGAAGGAAGATAAACAGAACTATTTGCTGTCAGGGATTTTTATTTAGAAGTATATTTAGAATGTTAGCGCTTTTAAACTGGTTATTTAAATAGAATGGCATAAATAGGGATTCTTGAAGCCTTACGAGCACCGCAGAATCGAACTAATTAGTTTTTTAGTAAATCTTTATTAGTGATGTTTACTTGAAAAATTCGCTTAGAAATTAACATTTCATTTCGTATTAAATTTTGGAACATGTAACGAATTTTTCGGTATAAGTCGTATTACACTTGATCTCAGCTAACAATCAACATATTTATAACTACTAGAATGTTATTTGATGAATACGCATTGTATCAAATAAAATGGTACCGAAAATGTGGAATGAAAAATGCAAAGTGTATTCATATAAAAACAAAAAATAAATAATAATAAAAAAGAAACAAAAAATAATTCAAAAAAAAAAAAATAATATTTCATATTTTTTTTTTATAATTTTCAATAACTTATCATTTGGATAGATTCAATAAATTTTTATCCTTATCAGTACTTAATGCTAATATAATTCATATTCGAGAATAAGAAATGATAATTGCTCAAACAGAAAAAAATCACAAGAAGAGAGAGGAAACTAAAAAAATCTATCATATATAAGCTCCCATAAATATATGACAAATTAATTAATAGAAAAATTATTTTTTCCATTAGTTACAAATGTACTATAATTATGCACATACAAAAACAATACACACATATTAGGTCTTAAATTATTATATTTATTTAATAAATGAAATTACAGTTAACCACATTTTATTATTATGTATAATTGCAAATAGTTTTTAAGGTTCTCAAAAATATATTACTTTAATCATAAGTATCAGAGTAAAAAAAAAACAATTTTTCTCTTTTAACCATCATTCACATTTGAGAATCTATACATGTACACTTTGATCCAATGCATTGTCACCATAATTTTTCCGGACGATGATTCTTAGCGGCACCAACGAAATTTTGATTTGGCAGAAAATGGTTTCTAAATCAAAACTAATCAATGGATCAGAGCCACTTTTATTTTGGCGTCGTTTAAAAGATGGCAGCACACAATCGTAACACTATCTTGTCTTAAAAACATCTCCTGTCCTCAAACACAGGTACTTTTTGAGCTAGCCTCATGAATACAATATACAAAATGAGGAAAGTTGATTTGAAAATTCTTTTGAAATTCTTCAAAAAGCAGCAACTAATAATTTACTTATTTAAAGTACAGAAGATTAATGGTAACCGCAAATAAATAATGCATTGCAAGTTCTGAACGCGTCAACTTCAGGCGAGATAACTAATACTTCCCCATTTGTACAATGAAGCGATATTAAACCACTCTACCAGCACAGAAATAGCAAATCGATTGGAAGAGGAGCGAATCTATTCTTATTTTTTTTTTATTTTCCAACCCTCCGAGAGAAATTCTATGAATAATCTGCTCCGAGTCCAGAAGGTGTCGGAAGAGAGTATCTGCGATTCGTTACGGAAACATCTTGCAAAGAAGTATTATACTCGGGAAACTTCACTGAAATCTCTTGGAAAAGTGACGGGCTCTTTTCAAGATGTTGCGCAAGATTTTCCAAACAATGCGCTCGAGGAGCTCGGGGAGTTATTACGGAGGCGGCGGAAGGTTTAATTTTTCTTTCTTCTTTCCTTAAGAGGTGCAGATATTTTGGATGGCAGAAAGTTTGCAGAAAGTGGTGCCGGAATCTCTGGGCCCGAATACAAAGGAAACTATGTGTCGCAGTAATTAGGAATGATTAGTTAGAAGTAAAAGAAGGAATGAATTTGTATTTCGCCGTTTGGTATATTAAAATGAAAGTGGGGATTAAATTAAATGTGTAGAATTATAATAAAAATACATAACTTTACTTAATATTTTAAGGAATGGAATAAATTATGAAATGTTTAAAATTTTTCACATTTCTTCGTTTTTAAATACATACAATTCTAATAAAATATTAGTAAATCATTATGTTATATTTCATCGGTTGATATATTAAAATGAGAGAAATGGGTATCGAATTAAAAGTGTAGATTTTTTACTAAAAATACATTAACCGATCCACAACTTTACTGAACATTTGAAGGAAAAGAGTAGATTATGGAGCATCTAAAAATTTACATCTTTAAGTTTTTAAATATAAAAGTACTAAAGAATATTAATAGTTCATTATGTGTCCCTGTTTCGGATTTTAAAAGTGTAACAAAATATTATATTAAAAAAAAAGAGTTAAAAATTTGAAAAATATCACATCATTATTACCCACCACTAACAAATCTTGATTTTAAATCCTTTTTCATTGCACACGAACCTAACTTTTACATTGCCAATGGCAAAAAACTTCTAAAAGGGTAATTTTTCATGAGTTTTAGAATCGCTTGACAAAAAAAAAAAATCATTTGGGTGTATATTATTTGAAATAAATCAATGTTTGAAAAAATGTTTTACAAAAGCAAACCATGCATAGCTCTTTTTTACGATACAACATATAATTGCGAGTAATAAAATATATAGCACTTTGCTTTCATCGAAAAATAGCATATGCTTTGAGCGTAGTAATCAAATATAAAATTTTTTTACTTCAATTAGTTATTAGAAGTCGTTCAGTGTTATGAACAGACCCGATTTACATATATTTTGAATGATCACATAAGATATTTTTTAAAAAGTCAGTTAATGGCACGTAGTTATCCTTTTTGGATTCAAAACAGAAAAATTCACTTAAAAAGTCCTTCCATTTTGCTCCCTCAGGAACTTACCGTCTTCATGTGAGTAAGAGAATACATGACTCCGAAGTGCCATTGTGATCTCTTCTTTTCCATTCTTTTTCTAATAAACACGAATGTCGCACCCCTGTGATACCCTAGAGATCCTTCAGTATTTTCGACCCTCCTTTTAGTCAATCATTTCCCCCTTTTTCTTCTTTCATACATCTAGACTACAATTATAAATGGGTTGGCGCAGCATAGCCAGATTTGGCTTTTGTGTCACACACCCTAAATTTCACTCATTCAGCCATTTTGCATTTAATAACGATCAATTCATGGAGATACTTTGCTTTTAGTAATAACATATATTTAATTCGTAAATATATGCGATACTAGTAAATGATTTATTTCCCCCCTACAATTATACATATCAATCCTAAAGAGAAGAAAACGCATATAAAAATCAAGTACTTATGATGGAAAAAAGTTTCCATGTCCTGGAACCACATTCAAGAGATTGGTATTGGATCATTGCCAACAATCCATATATTCAGCAGCGTCAATATACCATCTATTTTCTATTAAAAACAATGTTTTTCGACTTATTAGTAAGTAATTCGCCTAAGGGCTAGCATAAAGTTTAGATCTATTTATTTCTTTTTCCATTCCATAATCAAGGTTTTTGCGTAATGATTATTCATTTAGATGTCAATGTTTTGAACACAATTTTAACTAGACAACGATGAATATGATTTTTGGTTAGTTTTAACAACATAATTCTATAGATTTAACAAATATGTTTCACAGAATTGACCCATCACTGTAACAGCGGAACGTAATTGATAATTTGATAAATTATTAAACTAGATCTACCCTTACATGTATTTTGAGACTTAAGATTATTAAATAAATATAATAAAACTACTAATTAAATACTGTGTCAAAACCGACACAAATGCCCCTTTTTAAAATCGAACACAAAAAAGTGTGAGGAAATCTAATATATTTGTATAACAATAAAACCTGTTTAATTGAGAAATAACAAAAAATATTTTATATTGAAACGCTGGTGATTACATTGAATTTTTAAACATAATATTAAACTGATACAAAGCTACAGGCAGCGTTTTCAGAAAAATTCACGTACCATTTTTATTTGTTAAAAATATTAATTTTCTGGTGTTTGTTTATACTATCTATCGAAAAATGAAATTTATCTCAATCAATAGATATAACAGAAAAAATAATTGTATTTGATTCATTGAATTCCCAACATAAGTGTAACAAAATCAAATAAACTGATTCTGTTATTTTCCTCTCTTTTCGTAATAGTGAACATGAAACTATAAAATTTATTTTATACTTTATAACGATTGCATCTTTTCGTTACAGTATTGGAAAAATAATTCTCTGTGTACACTCTAAATTTTTTTTAACTAAATAAAAACAGATATTTTGACAAAAATACTTTTAATGCAATAAATATAGTTACTTTACGTTTTAGAATAAACACCAAACATTTTTGATGAAGTTAAGTTTTAAGTTTCGAAAAGTTTAAAAGTTTCTTGCGAAAAAAGTATTTGTACATTTCCTCAGTAAGATACGTCTGCATTTATACTGTTGATGGTTGAAAGAATTATTAACATAATAGTTGTAAATAATTATTGACTTCTTATAATTTTTTAAGTCTGACATTTTACCTACTATGTCTTTGAAGTAATTGAGAATAACACCTAAAACTAGAGAGGTGTCTCTAGGCATGTACATGAGAGAGAGTAATCAAGTCATGGTGCTCCATAAAAAGTGAAAATTATTTCGAGAAAGTGTAAAAGCGGTAAAATTACTATTTACAACTGTTGGATACACAATGAGAAAGTATAAAGGAATTAGATACCCAGACCTGGACGTTCCAGCAAATTAACAATGAGGGGGGAAATAAATGTTGTTCAAACAGCTTTATAAAATCCCATGGGTTCAGTTCAAAAACTTGCTGAAGACATTACAACATCTTAGAATACCAGAGTGACATCTATAAAAACAATAAGAAACGTTTTCTACAATGGAAGTTTAAAAGGGAGAACCCAAAGGAAAAAGCTATCCGTGTGAAACAAATAGGAGAAAATGCCCGGAATTTGTTTAAGCCTACAGAAATAAACCAAATTTTTTTTTTTTGAAAATAATGATTTTTTTTCCTAATGAAAGCAAGTTTTAAATATTCACTAGAACAAGCATTCTAAAAATTTGACGTTAATATAAACTGCGTTAGATCCAAAACATAAACTCCCATTTTTGAAGCATGGAAGAGAGAATGTTATGGTTTGGAGATGTATGACTTCTAATAGAGTAGGAAATTTGGGTTTTATTGACACTGCACACTATGCCAGGTTTTACATGTACTGATATTTTGCTGTTGATGCGTGTAGTTGTTTTAAATTTTTATTATTATTTATTTTATTATGTAATTTAATGCGTATAAATAAATAATAAATAATTAAACGATAATGCAAACATTTGATTGCTTGTTGTTTTTCGCATTTTCGGCTCTATATTTATTCAAATTAAGTTTGCTAGACGTACTTTCAAACTGTAAACGAACATATCGCATCAAGCAGACATAAACAAAAAAAAAAAGTAATACGAATATCACAGCGAATATAATTAAAATCTCAGCGGTGACTAGCACCGAAATAACTTGAAAACCTTCCGAAATGTACTTAATGGTGGTGCATCCCATGTTTGGCACCCAAGTAGCCATAAAACTTTCATCCTCTTTCACCCACCCAGTACAGAGGAGGCGAAAGAATATATCCCTTCCTCCGTTTCATGGGTCGTCAATCTCTCATTTTTAAAAATTAATGCGACTTCTCGAAAACATGCTTTGGCTTTTACAGCTGAGAGGACACAGAGCTTCTCGCGACGGGGATCCTTCTTTAACTAAGCGGAACTCTCGTTTCAAACTAGCGGAACCACGAAGCATTCAAGGGTCCTAATAGTAAGTGAACGGCTGAACTCGTTCGTTTAGGTCGCTCCCTCGAAGCTTCTACCTCACAAATTGCGCGAGTTGGATGCCCCGCACTATTAGGACGGAACGATGCCGTAAAATGAGACCAGATGTCGGAAATTGTGTAAGGAGTATTAAATGAATAGCGCTTTGGATGCGCGTCGGGAAAGATACTGTAACGACCACATCCCTAATGCTGTTTGAGGGCAAAACGCGCTGGAATCAGCCTTTGTTATTTATGATAGTAAACTGATGGGGAAATTCCTAAAGAGAATTAAGAGTTTGGGGGAATGAAAATGGAAAATAATTAATTTTAATTCATCTATCGGGAGAATGGAAGTAAAAAATAAAAATAAAAGAGGTAGGATGCGTTGTTGTTATATTCGACTTTATTCTAGCGGAAAGCTCCTGTCGATTGCAGATGACGAAAAATGTTAATACAATTTCAAGCATTGAAATAGAAATGTATTAAATTAATTTATTTTATCGAAATATTCCTTCGAAACGCTAAGCAAAGAAAATCTGAGATATAAATACGTAGCATTTCTGATTCGTTAACGTTTCATATTTAAGAAAAATTCATTTTACCAAACAACGTTTAAGAATACAAACGAAGCAATTTTAAGAGAGGTTAAAACGTTTTTAAGAGAAATTACATTTTCATTTCTTCTCTTTATGAAATTTGTTTTCTTTTATTTCAATATCAAATAATTTCTTTGAGTTTTGCGTTCTCAATATTTTAAAACTATAGATCTCTTAGAACAATAATATAAGGTTATATCGTTTAAAGAACATTTTACAGAACATGATTTTTTGACAAATAAATAAATTAAAGTATAATGTAATAATATTATAGGGCACAAATATTTTTCTTTAAAGTGAGAAAATACTCTCTTACACAGCATTGTGAATTGATTTATTTTCAATCTTTTCACTAAAATATTTTTCTATTCAAAGAAATTGAAAAAAATGGACAAGACTTCATTTGGGCACAATGGGGGGGTGGGGATTTACGATTTTTCTTTTTCCAATACATATAGCTATCACGGAGCATAAAACCTACAGAATGCTGTACATGTAAGTATAATAATATAATTAATAATTTTCTTTTCGTCACATAAAATTCCCGATTGCAAATGTATCATTACGTTACAGGTGTTCCGCAAATTTTAAGAGAGCACGAATACACGGATTTTTCAAAAATATGCATGATAGTACAGACGTGAAACTTCTAATCTTTTCATTATTAGCTGATTACACAATATAAAAAGTGAAGCAGGATTACGCAAAGCAAAAAACGAGGGAAAAAATATTTGATGGTTTACAATCACTTTTAAAAATTAATGGGATTATTACAAGAATTTTATTATTTATGTTATGTTATAAATATAACATTATTATATAAAGTATAAAGTTTAAATTATTATATATTTCGTTTATGTTATGTTACAAATATAAAAAGAACAAGTATGATGCACCGTTTCCCAAAAGGATCACAAACTGATAGGTTTTCATTAAAAAAACCATCTAATTCTCATAATCACCCTTCTTTTTCATTGGATAGTCCCATACATATTTCTCTAATCATTTGCAGGAATGAGCAGTTTCCCTCGCTCAAATGCAATATTGAAACACAACAAAACAGTACAACTTTGAATTCGTTGATAAAACAATATTTGCTCTTCACCAAATAACAAGCGTGATATCATATGCTTGTGACGTAGGGCTAAGCGCAGTTTTCCCTTCACTAACCTCGGGGACTTTTTAGTAATTTGAATTGCATAATATTACAATTTCTAAAACGTGATTCGGTAAATTAGAGGAAAAGAAGAAGCGCAGAGAATTGAATCAGAGATAGTGATATATAAATAAAATAGAATTGTAAGAAAGAAGATGGAGATAGAGGATAACCGCAGGCTGATAGTAGTAAATTGGATTCAAGCATAAAAATTAATCTTTTTGATTGAAGTGATTCTTAGTCCAAGCGCTAAGTTACGAATCTGTTGCCAGTGACAAGTGTTTGAATTAAAACGAATGATACGGTAACTTAAGATTTTATTCATAGATCACAATCTAGGAATGACGAGTTAAGTGGGATTCGAGAAAGAGCTACTTTATCTACTCCTTAGTGCCCAACAAAGTATTTTATCTCACTCAAACGTGTCTTCAATTGTAGTCTAGCAATTATTGATTCTTCAATAAGACTGAAACATGGCGGTAGAATTAAATAATGAAGGATGGACGTCACAAGCTGACAATAGAAATCAACAATTTAAATCGCAATACAATATTTTTAGCAATAAAATAATTATTATAAAATTGTTTTCAAATGTAAAAATGAAAATGTTTTTGAAAATTATGTTTAAAAATATTATGCACAAAACATTTTTTTAAAAGTTACCCGTACACAAGCTCTCGCAAAATTATAACAAAAAAGAGAGAGAGAGAGAGAGAAACAAAGTAAATAAATAGAATTATTATACAAAAACAACAACTTTAAAATCTTCATTAAGGCGGTCAAAGCGAACTGTTTCAATCCGTTATATAAAAAAAGTAAACATTTTTGTTATTGACAGTTTTCACAAAAAGTATTATTGCAATACAATTTTATTTTTTAATTTACAACTGAGATATATACGAGTCAGTTGCCAAGTTTAGCGTGAATCGAAACGCTAGAGTTGGAATAGAATGTCATTGTATAGTTAGTTATCAAATGGATTACCAGACCATGTTAATTGTAGCTCAGAAGCCTTTAAACAACACCTGCGGTGCCAACGCCTAAATAGGTTAGTAATACTTTTGACAAGAGTTCATCAGGAAAGTTAAGAATGGCACTGATTGGTAATCCTACAACTACAAAATACTTATTTCGTGTCTTTTTTCATGAATCATTTTTTTTTCTTTATGAGACAATATGCATGGGGTTGTACGGGTTTATGTGTCATGTCCTTAATTGGCTGGCTCTAAGGATGGCTGACGAAAAGACGATTTGTAGGTTTGTAATGAATGTATTGATCTCTTTCGGAATGCCTGCGTTTCTCGGTAATTAGGATTTAGTGGCTTAGTATTCTGCTTTAAAAATAAGAAGGGAAGAGGATTTTGCGGTGTTATGACATAGCACTGGTACAAATTTAGAGTAATGCAGGTTATTGTAAAATAATGAGAGATTGTCACTGAAGAATTGAGAACAGATAGAAATAATTACAATAAAAATGTTAATGCATTTGACCTTTTAAATCATAACCACAAAGATGAAAAATTTGGCCTTTTTTTTTTAATCAGCAATAATGAATTATTTTCAAATTGCTTTATGATTTGTTTGAAATATAAGGAAGGAATGCACAATAAAAATAATTTTTTCGTAATTAAGTATTGGAATTTTAAGTTAAGAACTTGAATTTTTTTTTTCATTTTTCGATACATTTTTAAAGCAGTGTTTAACAAAAATAAACTTGTTTAATTTTGAGCAGTTCATTCTTATTATTCTTTTTATATATTAATTGTATTAGATATACACAAGGAATATCTGAACAAAAACTTGAATATTTGAAATTCCATTTTTTCCAATTTGAGAAAACTTAAGAGAAAATACAGAAATTAATAATAAAAAAAATAGATTTCTACTATTTCTAGCAAATAACTTTTAACATAAAAATGGTAAATTCAATCGTCTGCTAACAACTTCTTGAATATTTTTAAATATATGTATCAAACATAATTCAATAGTTTAATTTAGATTAAAATTTCCATATTTCGACAAATCTGCATTTTATTTCAAGGAAATATTTAAACTATTATCAATATTTCAAGTTAACACAACAAATAAAATAGTCCCAAAGCGACAAATGAACGTACTGAATAATCACATTGAAGTGCAATTAAATTATACATATGAAAGCGTTTTTTGTTTTTATTTTGCGTCACTCAATTTTCAGTTATCCAATTATGAATATTTTTCAATATTAAACTATATGCAACACTGATACTACAAACTGACCTCGAATTCTCCAAGAGAGATTAAAAAAAAAAAAAAAAAAAAACCATCTGAGTAGGAACCCCCAAAAATACGATCATTGAAATGAAACAATTTTTTTTTTTGTTTATTTATAGCATATAGAGGTCGAGAGAGTTCAAGTACCGGAAGACCTCCTGCCACATTCTTTTCAATTAAGACGCTTCACAGAATTTTTGCAACTCATCCAGCACTTCAAACAATGTACACATCCTCGCCTGAATCTATCTAGAAGCCAATCGTCACACCCCACATCTTCCAAGATTCCGTTAAGTGTTTTCATGGTTACTGGTCATCCAACTGAGAATGTCAAGAGCATCTTTTTTTCACCCTCCATTCGTCTTCTAGTAAGACACCCATTATTTACTTCCTACGAGAAATTATGATTCCTTGCACACTTCCGAAGCGGTTCCTTTTGTCTGGTTTCCTTGTTTTTACTGCGTCTGCGTAAAGCAGGAAGTCAATCGCCAGC
Source organism: Nephila pilipes (assembly GCA_019974015.1). NCBI lineage: Eukaryota > Metazoa > Arthropoda > Arachnida > Araneae > Nephilidae > Nephila > Nephila pilipes. Next base: position 171,383 of record BMAW01085476.1, on the reverse strand, counting down.
ATCACTAATTGGTACGTTTGTAGAACTGCTATTCTACAGGCTTCTCTCTATGCCTGCAATTTCAATGTCAGCAGTTGCGGTGGGCAATGGGGAAAAAAAAAAAAAAAAAAAATGAGGAGCTACCCCGCCTTTAAGATTACCTAGCGTTCCAAGAGATTTAATTTAAAAAAAAAAAAAACTGATGATATTCTGGTCAAGTAAGGTACTGGACCATGGTTCAATCGAATCTCGAAACAAAAGTCAGGAGTAAAAAAAAAAAATAAAACTATGTATTCATTTAAGTTCTGCTCTAAAAGCATTATATGAAACGATTTGTCTTTGCTTATATTATTTTTACATTCAACACACAAATATTCTAAATAACAACTTAATTTTTACCGACCATCGCTTTCAAAAGGATACAATAAGAGCAGTTTCTTACATGAAATTTTAAGGTTCGCAAATACAGATCAATTGACTTAGTTTTATGAAGTTATTTAGACATTTCAAAGATAGAATTCACATAGATACCACAAGCATTCAAACTGTAAATTAAATGCAATGAAGTTTTTTCAAATTGAAATATGAAACGAACAGTTGATTGCAGGTATAAATTATAAATAAATATTTTCAAGAAGAAAAAGGAAATTTATATTTTAATAAGGAGATAGTAGAAAAAGTGTGGCATAGAATACTATATTATTTCCCCGCTTCATTAAAATGCCTGCTCAAATCCCCTAAACGTTTTTTAAAATTAAAATAATAACTATTACTACAGGATTTCTGCTCTCTGCTCGCAATTGCTATTGAATTCATAGTGATTTTCCAGTAATCTTGCGTTTTGTTTTCGATAATCCGGCGGTTCCCTGGTCCAATATCTGCCTGATTATTTATTGAGAGAGTATTGAATTATATATATATTCTTTCTCTCCTTTTTTTTGAAAATTTAAGAAAATAAGATTTTTTCCGATCTATTCATTAAATTGTCAATAAAAAAAGTAATGTTTAAATTTTTCGAATTCTTTTGCATAATATTTAAGTATTTTTTTAAAAAAAATTCATCAAAGTATATTTTTCAGGAAATGTTACTTCATTTTTTCCTATTAAAAGGTATTGAACATTTATAAAAAAATTTTAAATTACAAAAAATATTATTTTCACTTCTTTCTACGTTTACTTGGCTAGTTCTATATTCTAAATAATTTTGAACGTACCCAAGGATTTTCAAGGATCTTAAAAAAAAGAATTATTATTTTCATCCAGGAATGCTGGAAAATTCAAAGCCGATCCATATTTCAAAAACTGGATATTCAGAAAAAAAATATTCCTATAATATGCTATTCAACAACAACATATATAGCAACACAAATTAAACATTATTTGTATTAATATAAATATATTTATTTTTAGAAATTTCATTTCAGATAAATATACTTATGTACTACAGATAAATATTTTCCAACTCCCGTGTAAATGATTACTAAAATAATAACAATATATCTATGTTACAGAAAAACAAACAAATTGAAAATTCAATAATTTATTAGCTTGTCACGAATTGATTGATTTGTTTTATTAAAGTCGCACTTGGAAGCAACATAAGAATTATTGACGACGGACTTTTTAATTCTAAGCTTTGAGTAACTGACGAGGAAGTGACCTGAGCCGGCACTCTGCTCTCCAAACATCTACACCATTCCAACGCGAGGATTTTAAACCTCGAAAGATGTAAAGTGAATCTGCCGGGATACAGCTTGGCATGAAGGCCAAAGCAGAAAAAATAAAAATGACTGTTTTAACAAATGTACACTTTTTAATTTAGAAAAATGAATATTAGCTTTTATATTTTTAATTAATCTTTCCACACACACATACATGCCAAGCCATTTTAAGATCACACTAATTAACCATTATATATATATATATATATATATATATATATATATATATATAATTACAAATATAACTATCGCACATACACATGCATAAAGCGTGTTAGTAAGTTATATAATATTTCCTATAATCTATTTATATTTTTAAAAATGTAAATATATTCATAGTCATAAAAACACAAAACTTACCCCTAAGAAGTAATCTGTTTCGTAAATGATAAACGATAAATATCTAGTAAAACCAATACGAGATAAATATCTTATAAAGGAGTGTCTAAAGTATTATCCATGCGACACGTTATTTAGATTAAAATCAGGTTGGAAACAAAATCAGATGAAAGCCTATGTTCATGTTTCGGCAATTTATCAATTTCATGGATGCAACGTACACAACTCCATATTATAGCAAAATTTCGTTAGGTGACACATAAATCTAAGATTGAGAAGCTATAATGAAAAAAAAATGTTCTCAAAGGTTGTTACATATATTTTTCACAGAATCAGGAGATGATAGACCTCAAAAAGCGGAAGACTAGGCAAACCTCCTCAAAGATCCAACAGCTTCCCAGTGACGACGTGGGACAAATCGAATTATCTACCCTCCCGAAGATAAGGAATAGTAACTACTGGCATTTCTCCGTAAACAAGTCAAAATTAATTCTGAGATTCTTTCCAGTGAGAGAGAATTATCAGCGGAATTAATCTTCTTTCTTCCATATCCAATTGCCTTAGGGACGAGCGTGATCAAGAGGAGAAAAATGAGTCTTGATAGTCAAGAGGAATAAGTACGATATTTTTAGGGCTTTCGATTAAAAGATAAAAGCGATGGATTAGGTTCGAGAAGACACTAATTCGCTTATTAATTTTCGTTTTATGATGAAGAAACGATATTGCTAAGTTCTCATAAACACATTCCATAGCACTTTAGTTTTTACGGTAAATAATTAATATTCATCGATATCTATTAGTTTGCTTTAGATTATACGAAAATAAAAAGATTATTACTAGATGGTGCTTAATTTAGATTTAATCATCTTATTTTTGGATACGTGGTTCTTTAAATATATTTGTAATTAAAATAGTAAGTTTAACAGACAGAGCACAATTTTTTTTAAAAAAAATATTTCAATTAGTAAAAAGACGAAAGGAAAGCTCTCATTTTTAAAAAATAATTAATTCACAAACGCATATATCAGTGATTCTCCAAGGTGGCTGGGGGTTGCTACCTGTGTTATTTCAGAGATGTAAGCATCCAGATATAAAAAAAATATAGTAACATATTTCCATTCAAACACTATTTTCATTACTAACAATTAATCTTTCTGGGTGCTTTTTTTCCCCTTTCTTCACATAAAAAGTCGCCAAACAATAATAATGCGCCAAAGAAAGTTGCTAAAAAACAAGTAGCGGTAACTTCCATGACTGTCACTAGGAGCACTAGCGTCTACGTGATTTTCAATGGTAAAAACATTTCAATTGCAACCTATGAGGAGTAATCTGTAAAGTTGACTATCCGAATACTCAGCTATGAGGCGTTGGTAGCGGATGTGATATTGTTGTTATATATATTACTTATTTTGGAAGATCTTTTGTGCATATTAGTTATTTTCAGATAAATACACACAGATGAACTAAACAGTTCGCAAAAAGGATACTGAAGTATTAGAAGTGAACAAAAGTTAAAGCGCAAATATAGGAAAGCAAAATCGCGGTCTACTCGCTAAAATAATAAAATTTATTTTAACTTTGGTTTCACTTGGCCAGGAAATGAAGATCATTCTTTGCTGCCATGTTTAGTATGCGGCTTTAAACTGGCAAATAAATCATTACTTCTTAGTAAATTGAGTAAACATTTTAAAATTATAAGCACTTTAATTTACTAGATAAATCTGTTGGTTTTTTCAAGAGGTTATCTGAATAGCAAACAAACGCGACAAATTCTTTTAAAAGTATAATGACTGTGTTTCTGATAAGCTTAAATCTCTTCTTATCAAGCCTAAGAATTGGGCAAAAAATATGAAAGCTCATACAGTAGATGAGTCATTTATTTTGCTTGCATGAAAAAAATGGTCCTGACAATGTTAGGAAATGAAGCAGCAAAGAAAATAACCAAGATTCTTCTGTCCAAAAGTACAGTTCATGGGTGTGTTATAGAAATGTCTTCAAATATCGAGAAAAATGTATGCAGTCATAGACTTCAGTGTTCAAATTTTGCTTTGCAAGTCGATGAGTCAACAAACATGATGAACAAAGCGCAACTCTTAACATGCATCCGTTTCATTAATGATCACCAAATAGCTATATTGATAAATGGCAGTTAACATGACAGTCGAGAGTGGGCATTTGTATAATGGAGCCATTTCCATTCTAGGCTGTGTTAAGAGTCTAACATCTTTTGTAAAAAAAAAAAAAAAAAAAAAGGATTACGAATGCTATCGTAACTCATAGCTTTCTTCTTAGTGAGGTCTGAACGGCACAAACAATGGAGAAAAATTAAAAGAAATTTTAGACCAAGCTTTTTTCAGATGGTAAATTTTATTAAAACAAGATCTGTCAAATTGCGTTTGTTCGAAAAGATTTGTATCGATGTGGTATCTATCGCAACATAGACTACTGCTGATTGAAATGAGGTGGCTGTCAAGGGGGAAAGTACTTACCTATGTACACGAGTTATGCAGAGAACTTCTCGTGTTTTTGAAAGGATGAACCAATTATATTTGTAATTTAATTGGGTGGTAATTTTGGATTGATAAGTTACAGCATCTAGATATATTTCAGCCAAAGGGGGAAAAAAACCAAAAATATTCTCACATTCTCTGACAAAATAAAGGAGTTTCAGAATAAGTTACATAAGTGAAAAGAAAAGCTGTCACAGATAATTTGGAAATGTTTCAAAAGGCAAATAGCATTGGCATAAAAGCACCACCTCCAGTAATAGTTGGGTAGTTAACAAATTTAGAAGAAAAATTGAGTTCTTTTTTTGAACCCACTAAACACTAAATACTGAACAATATGATTGGACAAGAAATCATTCACGGGTCCTTCTAGCGATTTTGGTTTAACATTAACAGAAGAACTAGTTGATATATCCACTGATCGTGGACTGATGATTGAACATAAGGAATTGCCTCTCACACTCTTTTTGAATTTTTGTAAAAGAACAATATGTTTAGAACAACATTTTACAACAAATTTTCAACATCATATTTATGTGATATAGAATTTTATACCATTACCACAATTAAGTGTAAAAAAATAGGAAATCTTCAATGTATTGACGAAGAAATGAGACTATCTTTCAAGTATATGCCCAAACATTGAAAAAATCTGTACGGCACATCAGACTCATGTTTCTCATAAACACAGGAATGAAAAAAACTTAAGTTATGTTTCATTACATTTTTAATCGCATCATTTTCTTCTGTAATATTAAGATTTAATTTTTTAAAATATATTCTGGAGAATTTGTATATAGTGCGCATACAATAATTTGTAGGGTTTTAAATTCGCTCCAACTTTAAAAAGTTCGAGAACCACTAGTACAGAAGAATAAATTCAAATGAAAATAACTGCACTGAAAAAATGAAATAACTGCCGAGTCGTAAGGCAAGGGTCAAATTATTCTAGAACTATAAACATTTACAAAGTGAATAAGCCTTTTCCTCCAATATTCAAAAAAAATTTGCTCGAATTTTTGATAAAATTCCTTCTCAAAGATAACAAATTTGTTCCGAAAAACAGAAAGAAACTGATAAAGCTAATACAAACAGGAAATTCCAATTGAAGCAAACATATACAGAACAATGCTCCATAACTTTTATACAAAACAAACATTATGCAAAAAAAAGTTTTAAATAAGAATTATGCCAAATAATTTCTATTTATTTTTATCATTTTAAAAAAAAAAAGTGATTCAGTTTCCAAAATCCATGCGTATTAAAAAACTTCGCTAATTTTTGAAAACTGTTCAATAAAGCAATAAAATGAGAGATTTAACCATAACTGTTAAATGAAAGAAACACAAATTGCAGTTCCATTATAGTTAAGAAGTATTATAAAAATTAGCATAGTTTATACAACGTAATGCAGTTCGCATAATATAAAGGAGCATTTAAAAGGGAACGAATTTTAAACTCTGGAAACTGCGGGAAACAAGAGAATAGTTACCGAGCAGCGCAGCCCGCGTTTATGAAGTCTGCATGTTTCTGTCGATCGTGCATAAAATTAAATCCGTTATCTGATTCGAGATGCCTTCTGCTGCGGGAACGGAGTAACCAGCAATTACTCACGCAGTCAAAAGCATACATTTAAATTCATTACGACACTTTCCAACAGAATGTTTTACTTTCGAACGGTATTCTCTTCTGGAAAACATGAAAGGATCTCACGTTCAAATTTCTTGCTGAAGAATTTTGCTTGATAAATGATAATTCTCCTTTGTTTCTTGGATGCTCATAACTAACTGTATGTAATTATAAAATTATCATTTGAGAGATATGTGTTTTTTATTAACAACACATGCAAAGCTAAGTTTTGGGATAAATTAAAGAACACACGGAGTATAAAACCGAAATTAATATCATGGAAATTGGCAAAATAAAAAAAAAATACAAAAGACAGATAGATGAATTCTAATTACATGGCAATTGGAATTCTACATATTTTAAAACTAAAATATACAAAAAAGGCAAAAGTTTAAGTATTATGATTGCTAGGTAAAAATAACTATAGTCATTTAAATTAATTTTAGCATATAAACTATTTTTACAGTAAATTCAATGTAATTGGATACTATGAATAAAATGAAGTTCAAAACACATGGAAAACTTTAAGAAGCCCTAACATTAGAATTGTTTCAGTAAGTTTAAGTATTTTATAATCCAGATATAAATTGTAACAGTCAAAATAATTTCTTGAGATATTAATTAAAAGAAAAGAATTTAAATATTAGAATTATGAAAAACAAGTAATAATTTTTAAAGACAAAATATAATTTAAGTTATAACAGAAAAATCATAAATAAACCAAAGTAAACTATTGTTCACACAAAACAACTCGAAAACGCAATACATTCTAATGCAAGGAATATATTTACTAACAACTTTCGAGTCGATGTGTTCCGACAATTGAATTTTAAGATTTCAGCCCATAATATTAAATATTACTACTAATACAAGCACAGAGAATTGAATATTCATTACGAGTTAAAAAGATACATAAAAGAACCCTATTCGGAACTATTCTTCTCCTTAGATATAATGCTACCCATTATTCTCAATCCATTAATTAATCACGCAATTAATCGATTACATATCACATGATTTGAAAATAAAAGTTTAAAAATCATCAATGAATTATGACTTTAAAAAAAAACTTGTTTAGTCTAGAAGATTATAAGTTAATTCGTGATAATATATTGTACGATATCTTACAATTACTGAAATATGATAGCCAATTATAAAAAAAAAAAAAACCACCTTAATCTTTTCAAATTTCCTTTTTATTAATAACAAACACTAATTTATGTACTGATATACATTCTATTAAAGAGACTGAGAAAGATAAACACCTTTTTTCAGTTTGATATCGATACTTCACAAAAAAAAAGACTAACAGTAACATGAGATTAGTAATAACATTGATCATAAACATATTTAAAAATAATACAAATGAATTAATCACTTGTAGCAAAAAAAAATCTCACACAAATGAAATAATTTTTTCCCTAAAAAATTCAAAAATGAAGGACAAAAGCATTTCGAATAACGTTACCAAGTAACAGTAAAACAACATTAAAAATATTACAAGAAATTAATAATAAAATACATTTAATCATATAATGTCTCCACATAATTTCTAATTAATCATAACTTTATTTTAAAAATAATAGAATCAGCCATTTTAGTAAAATTTTTCATTTTCGAAAACAATGAATAAATTAAGCAAATTCTTCTTTGCAGTCAATGAATCTCGTTTTTTAGTTAAAAAAATTATTCGATTTTAAAAGAGTCGTCTACTTTTAATATAGTTAAAAAATCCCTAATTAAATAAATGACCTTTAAAATAGCTTCATTTAGCAAATTACTCAAAAAAGAGAAAAAATACTTTATAATATCCATTACCTTCTTTACTCAACGAGTTCTAATTATAGAAGATTCTTCGAAAAGGCGACATTCCCGACTGAATTAGCATTATCTTAAAAATAGCAACAGCCTGAGTCATAAGCGTGTAAAGTTAATTAAAATCAAATTACCATTAACTTTAATGGTCGCCGAAGAAATCACAATTCAGAAAATCTCGAGCTTAGTAACAGTAAAAATAATATACAGGCTTTAAAATCTAACTTTTCAGCAAATTAATAAGAAACCAATTTCACACACGCTCGTAAAACAACAGCATTTTTTTTTTTTTCTTCTTCTTTTGCGATAAAACCAAAATTTAGAATAGAAGGAAAAATATATACTAAGCCGATTAGTTACAATTTTTTTTTATGCGCAGAATACTTTCAAAGAGGAGGAAATAATAAAAATACATGCGAAGAAAACCTAGAAGGAAAAGTAGAATTGGAAAACTCAGTCGCAAAATTATCGAAAACGATACACGCACATAAATAAGAAAAAGGAAAAGACACGGTGGCAAAAAATGGCAACTTCCAAACGATCTCGAAGCACTAAAAAGACGCTGCATCAGCAATGAAAAGCCGAAACGACCTACATCAAGCGAGAAGCACAGTTCCTAAAATTTTTCGCAAATGACTTTTCATGCAAATCGCGACAATCCCCAACTCGCCTTTTGCTGATGCGCTCCCATTACGTTGGAGATGCTCTTCCTCTCTCTCTCCGAAGATGAAATGTCTTTGTCTTTTAAAAATTCTTTTCTGCCTCTCCGAAATAGATTGAGTTATGTATTCAGTATCACTAAATCACATCCAATTTTAAACGAATTATGAATAGGAAATTTGTAAGCGCATATGTAGTTGTCCCACGAGTTTTTCTTATTTCCGCCAAGTCAATTAATCAAAGAAAAAAACTGGAGATAAATATTTAGAAAGATCATACCTTTTTAAGAAACGTGACTGTAATTTCTAGTATGCTGTAATCCACATAATTATTATAAAACGATTTAAGATTTTGCAAAAAGATCGAAAAAGTGAATTGCATTAAGAAAATATACGATATAAATTTTTGCTCCTCATTACAGCCGTACAGTACTGACTGAAGACATAAGACAATTTCATAATAATAATAAATTAGGAACATTCCTAGATTAAATTATCAATCATCTTCATCAAGCAATATAAAGAACTTAAACTTACTTGTTTTAAAGAAAGATTTTCAAAACTAAATAAATACGGAAGGAGAAAACTTAATTTTATATTTCCTTTAAAAGTTCACAATTTAAAACTTATATTTTGAAAATTAAAAAAAAAAAAAAGGCTGGAATATTTTTAAAATATGAGATTCTAAAAATGACATGAAAAGCACATTCAAAAATTGAAAAAGTAGATAATAAAATATAGCATTACATAAAGTAGAAATAAATTATATGACATAAAATGAATAAAAAAATATTGAATTAATTAACACATAGATTAAATTTGGGAGTCACAATTAAGAATATTTTGTACAAAATCTAATAACCAACAACCATCAATTAAAAGATAAGACGTTACAACAATCTGACTCTAGCTCATTACATGAAGTAGTAAGTATACTTAAAATAAAAATATATTGGACTATTTATCATTTTTATTTGTGTGATAATTTCTCAAGTCAATCACTAAATGCATCTTTTTTTTATACTGTGCCAAAACTTTCAAATAGTGAATATATTTTTTCGTCCCTTTCTCGCTTTTTCTCTAAACTCTTTTCTAACCCAAAACAATAATTTCTCCGTACCTCTATTTCGAAAGGAATTCTTGGAATAACTTGTAGAAGGTGATTGAAAAGAATTCGAAAAGAGCTTAAAAGGTCGGGGAAAAAAACGGGAGGTACTCAGCAGTTACAAAGAAGAAGGTTACGAGATGATTCATAAAAGCTTAACAACGGGTTTAAAAACTTTTAAACCTCGAACAAGGAGTTACACAAGTAAACCGAAGAATAAAAATAACAAGAGTGGACTTTTTTTTTTTTTTTTTTTCATGTAGCCTTTCTAATTCTTTTTTTTTCTTCCTCTCTCTCATACGCGCACATATGCACAATGCGTCCTTTCTATTAAAATTCTGAAGGAAAATTAGTTTAAATTTGGTTTCTCGACAATTTTTCAATTGAAAATTGTATGAATATGCGAATTTTTTTTTTCGTTCCCGTGAATTTAAAAAAAAAGGATTGTTAAGTGAAAGTTGAGAAGATTTCTACAGCTCATAGAATTCTATTTGTCAGAATTCATAGAATCAGAAAAAAAAAAAAAAATTCTAGGGATAATTAGAAATCGATAAAAGTTTATGATTTCTTCGAATTATAGGTACGATTTCCAAAACTAAATTCCAATTTTACTCGAAAGCAAATACTTACTCCCGTGACGTACATATATGTTGTATATTATTCTTAATTTTTTTGCTGCATTTTTTTAACGTGTTATGATAAATAACTACTACACTGAATAAATTAATTTAAAATATAGCTGAAACATTTAAGAAAAGATTTATTGGTAGAAATGAATATAATTTAATTTTGGAAAAGTTAATTCTTTTTAATATTTAATGATATTTTAATCTGTTTATACCATGTGCAATTATTTATCTCGCACATTTTTTTTATTAATAAAATAAAAAAGATTCAAATCAAACACAAAACACGTGTTTCATTCAAAATTCTTTTATTAATATTTTACTTACGAGGTTATATAAAAGCATTGCACACAGTGACATATTTTTCAGTTCTGTTTTAAAATTTTATACTTACCAATTTTGTAAAAGTAGAATTGTTGAATTTTCCTTAGAAAAATGGTGCAATAATTGAAGAAATATTGTTTAAGAGATTATGATTTGTAGATTAATTTTATCATCGAGTTATTGATTTACACTGAAATCGAAACTATTTTTAGAATAAAATATTGAACACTCTTAACATAAAAAAAACTTCCTGCTATAACATATGCAATAAATTAAACAAATAAATGAAATGCAAGCAAACCCATTTTCTGTCAATTTAAGTACCACTGAAATGATCTAAAATAGCATGATATGAGATTAATAGAATAAAATATACTACTATAAAGATATCAAGGTAAATTCATAAGCAACCTTATTTTTATAATCCTTTTCATTTCGAAAAATCACATTTTATTTTCACATACCGATGATATTCTTTTTTAAAATTAGTCCTTAGACATATGATTATTTTTTTAAAAAAAAATTAATACCAAGGAAAAAATGAGGTAATCCTATAATCGACGAGGAAAATTCCTTTGTTGTCTAAATATAAGTAAAATCTACAAAATATATATACAAGTCTCCTAAAAAAAAAACTTCATTATTTATAAAATCGAATACATATCGTCCAGCAATTCAATTATGACTGAGTGAACTAATGAGACTTCTTTGAAATGACCAGTTCTTTTAGCCCTGGGGACATTATGATCTATCCCAACTGGCCACTCCAAAATAATAGTGAAGAAACTCGAAAATATTTCGAACTTATTCAATATTCCATTATTCGGGTCATCGTGATTAATGATGGTGGAATCAATAATCAGGCCTTGAACAGCACGAAATGGAACAAGATTCTCATGGCAAAAATGCTACAAATTTTCCCATCCCTTTAAGGAGTGTGTTACGAATTCAGGGTGCGTACTCCCTCGTAATGTCCAAGGTACTTAAAGCATCCAGCACGCTATAGCGAAACCAGAGTTCAAGATTTCTGTTTCCACTTCAAGCACTAAAGTAATGTTTGATTTCAGCTTCATTAAATCTTCTGTAGGAAATAATCCTCAAAAGGACACGCGTCCGACTTCGTACCCATATGTCATCCGTGAAGGAACGTCAAGCGATTTTGCCAACATTTGCCAGAACTGGATCGACAAGACAATATTCACGGTTCAGAGACATCAGGAGAATGGTAATCGTTTAAGGAAACGTGTTTGTAGATAGAAGAAAAAAGGTAGGAACACTAAATGTAAGGCTGATCTTGTGCTGTTAAGATGATCTATTTGTTTGGAAATCCGTCTTAAGCATCATTCATTCTCACAGACTTGATTTTAAATGCATATTTAACTGTTTTGATGAACAATCGTTTCTCACCGCTGAACTGAAACGGAATTAAAATCGACGAATTATTGTATCATTTCTTTCAGATATGTTACGACATGGAATCATAATCTGACAATCAACGTGGGAGGCATAGTCTCCTATCATTAGACTATGAAACTAACTCTGGGCTTGGTGATTATCTCACGAAGCATCCAAATAATCTCGTGAAAGATTTATCAATATTTCCATACAATTAAAATATTTAAAAAATAACATGAAAACTTCACAAAAAAAAGGAAATAATAAAACGCTAATATTGCTGCGTTTTTAAGATTGGGGGAGGGGGGAGTTGCATGGTTATATGAATGATTTTCATTTTAAAGACTAATAAGGAAAAGTTAAATATAAATTAATAAAACACCCTCAATGCTTCCATGTAATACAATACAATATGAATATTTTATAAGTTATTTATCAAATTCAAGATTTACAAATAACTGCGTTATTATTTTTAATTATTAGTTTAATCTATACATTTGAATTGGACAAGAAAAACACCTATCTAATTAAAATATATTTTAAAAAAATGATTTTGATGTATATTCATTTCAAATCATTTAAAAAATTAGATTTTTAAAATTCGAAATGATAAAAAGTTAAATGATTCTAACTATTTTATGATATTAACTACTTTAAAATTTGTACGACATCTGTTTAATACCAAAATTATCAAAGCAAAGCCTACTTATAAAGAGAAACAGATTTTATTCACACTTTATACAAAAAAATGCAACTTAACAGTTTTCAGCCTTGATAAAAAATTTGTCATAAGGAGAAATAATGATAATGTGATAACACCTCTCATCCCTTTTCTAAAAATGGATTAAAAATCGAACCCAATATCAGAAACGCCCCATACAATACAAGAAAAAAAAGCATAAGTCATCTTATACGAAACTTATGCCAGCGCAAAAATCATCCGTGTGACAAGAAGATTTTAATAAAATCTCTGAATAAAGAACAGTTCCAGTTCAGAATTTTAAGCTGACTATTAACTTATATTTTATAACCAATATAATATAAACTTTTGCTTATCATTGCACATAGGACAGACATAAACAACCACAAATTTAAATTCATAGGGTTTAACCACTGTCAAACCATCTTCAATTATATCCTATTTTGGTCCAAAACCAAATATCTTCTAGACCCTATTTACTTTTCAATTCGAACATAAAACTGTATTCAGGGTGCATAATCAACCGAATTTATGCATTTGAATTACTACGAGAGAAGCATATGTTTATAACTGCATCAGCAAACAAGACAGAAAGTATAAAAGGCGCATAAAATGATGGAAATTCCTTGTACCCTGACGTCACGAAAAAACCCCGGATCACGTAATCTATCTCGTTAAGCGCTGGATTTTAGTTCTCTCCAGAGAGAGGGACGGTTCCCTAACAGTCATTTTGCAACACTCGGTGTAGCAAATAAATTTATATGACATCAGGTACGTAATAAGCTTAAGAGAGGAAAACGGAAAGTAGTGACAAGAGACAAGTTTATACGAAGTAGTATAAATAAAAATAAATAAATAAATAAAACAAGAATAGGGGTTATTTACAAATTTTATGACATTTAAGTAATAATGACACTCGAAAATTTCTGTAAAACTATTGATAATGTATATATTTTTCTAAAAATAAAACACTTTGTTTTCCATTTTAGCACATGCATTTATTACTTAATTTATTTTTATCATCCATTAATAATTTTCTAGTGATAAAATATGTAGTAATTTATTTTATGATACAACCTAGATTTTTCGAGAAAATAATTTCTTTCCTTAAAACATAAATTATTTTTTTAAAAAAAGAGGTCAAAAAGAGTACATTATAGAATCTCTACAGCTTTCGAGGTTTATTAATTTAGTTGAAACATTTTACGAGGGTATAATTTTCAGACTTTTACAAATTTTCACAATTTATATATTTCATGCATTTAAACAAATTAATTAAGTTATTTGATAGCTTTTGCACAATACTAAATTATCCCGAAGCGTTTAAATATAGAACAATGTTGTCCAGCATATTTATTACAATTTTATACGAAACTATAAATGGAGTAGAAAAAAAGGACTAAGCTATAAAAAAGAGAAAAGACCCAAATGGAGTTATTTAATAGAACATGTAAAGACAAAACTCGTATTTTAATCACGCCATGCAAATGTAATCATTAGAAGAAATAATGTCGTTACACATTGCTAAAGCACATGTTTCATTGTGACTAACTTGATAGTTTATTTTTTTCCCCTTTAAATGCAGACATGCTGACTTTTAAGTTATAGTACTCGCATGTGTATTCAAGAAACATAATTTGTCACAGTTTTTATACATTACTTAAAAGAACACGAATGAAACAGTGAAAATAAATTATTTATACTTTATCATTATATTTTTCAGAATAAATCTGCTTTATATTGTTTGGTGTTGATTTCGAAAACGAATAAAACTCTTTACAGGAATTTCTTAAATTTGCTTCGCAAATCAACACAGCTTTATGAACTACAATTTGTAAGTGTATTTTTTCGCTGGTCCACAACTTATTTATAAAAAAGAAAATTCCTTTTTACGGGTGCATTAGTACCTATTTTTTAAATTGTTTCATCAGATTACTCTCTGAAAAAAGAATATTTCGGCGATTTGAATCCATGCTTGGGAACGATGGGGCAGACTTCCTAAAAACAGGATTGGTTTTATTAACGTCGCATTAGAAGCAACACGAGGGCGATTGCGACGGACCTCGGTCGAGTGACGAGGACGACACCTGAGCTGCCCCCCCCCCCCTCCTAACTTTCACACCACACCATCGGGAGGACTTTAGGCCCCGACAGATTTAACATGCATCAGCCCCGGTTATACGGCGGGTCTTTTGTAGCATCAAGGCTAGAACCCCGGACTCGACGAAAACCGCCGGCCGCGTGTCCGATGTCTTAGTCACTAGGCTACCGCGGCCCTAAAGACAGGATAGTCCTGATGTATATATACACACATATATATGATGTATATATATCAGGCATATATATACATCAGGACATATATATGCACACACACAATCATATATATATAAAATACTTTTTATAATCTGGCACTTCCAGACAGTAATCCGGAGCTTTTACATAAGCAGACAAGCTTTACAGGCGTTAATTTATGGCATCAACTTCAACGGAATAATCAAGGCTATTAACATAAAACGGTACTTTTTTTGAAGGTTTAGTTATTTCTTATATTTAACACTTTATTTGTATGTACTTTATTAAATTTTATATAGTAATACACAGCTTTTGATATTTAAATTCATTATTACAAGCAATTTTCCAATAATTTGGCGTTTTCGGTAACCTGGTAGTGCTAGGTCCGATGTCTGCCTAATTACTAAGAAAGAGACGAAAAAACTTCATTTACCATTATTTTCTGACATTCTTCATTTTTATCTTATTTCCCGAAGAAAAAAAAAGACTACTTCTAAGGACTTTTTAAGACTTACTAAATATGAGTATATTTCTTGAATAGAGAAAACATTGCTGTTAATTGTTTTTCAGTTTTCTTCATGGTAATGATTTGAATTAGAGAAACTTTACAAAAATACTATTAATTATCAATAACGCTGAGAGAAATTACTAATTTGTTATAAAATACGATTATTGACCTCATATAGTACTTTATTTAAAACATTTTTAAAGCTATTTTTAATATTTTTTTTGGATTATAGATCCCAGAACTGGTAAATGACTGCCAGCAATTCATTTCACGCTTTGCTGAGAGTTTCACTAATGTATTCTAAATGAGAAAATTTTGCAATAAATCATTCTAATTATGAAAAAAAAAAGTACTTTATTACACAAATAAAATAATTATAAGTGAAAAGTATACTTAATTAATTTTGTACACACTTGGAAGTAATTTAAATTCTGCACAAGTTTAAACCAAACAGCTCTTAAATAATTAAACACTAGCAACTGCTCTCTTTAAAATATCAACTATTTGATCGCATTTCCTGTTAAATTATTCTGAGAAACGCATAAATCTTAAAAAGAAGCAAAATGAATGCAGGATCTGAGGAGTCATTTCAGTACTGTAATCAACGCATAGCAAAATAAACATTTATGATGTTTTAAATAATTCATCAAAATTTTTATCATTATAATAATATTTCTGCTTCTATGTTTCAAAATTAATTTTTGTTACTTACAGCAATATATTTGAAACACAACAATGAAAGCCAATGAAGTTCCCGAGGAAAAAAATTTAAATATAAATGTTTTGAAAGAAAAAAAAAACTAATTTATTGAATTTCATAACAAAAAACTAAGTTTAATAATAAATATTTGAGCAACTCTACTGGAGTCACTTTCATCTCATTAAATAAAATACGAATAAAAAAAGAATCAGAAAATGGATTTATTCGAAGTCAGACAATACAGTCTTTTTAAGAAAAGAATATTTAAAATTCATTTTCCTAATACTGTGTATTTAATTAAAGACTGACAGCTGTTTTATGGATCGAGCAACACTAGCAAACTAATTAAAGATTTTTCGAAAGACAGGAACTGTTCCAGCCCTGATGTGGAAGAAAATGTTAAATTTTTAAGGATGGAAATCATTTAACGGAAAAAAATTCGATCTTTTAGCTAGAAAACTTTTAGCAAAAATCTTCTGCTAAACATTTCATAAGATAAAACTTTATCAGCGGTTTTTATTTATTTAAGACGCTAAAATGCAATTAAAACTTTTAAAACATAAAATGAATTTTCTGTTATCGTACTTTTAATTTTTTACTTCTGTAATTATAGAATATAAGGAAACTTTAATCTTTAAAAAAATAGTTTATTAAGCATATCTCAGATGTTTAAAAATATAAAAGATCATGATTCGGAGCGAAAAAGAAATTGAGCTACTGAAATATTTTAAATTTCTAAAATTCATATAACAAATCAAACAAAATGATTAAAAAGAAAAATTAAGGAGACAATATAAAAAAAAAATGTCTACTCAATTTTAATAATAAACTTTAAAATTGCGTTTAAAGATATATTCGGGGAATTACGTCATTATTTAATAACAATTCTATGCACACAAACACTATAATTACTATACAACCTATCGCAAATTAAATACGTATCTATTTTTAAAATTATTACTAAGACAATTTTAATAAAGAAAGGTTAAATTAAAAATATTTTAAAATTAATAGATATAAAACTATACAAATGAAGATAAATTCATCAAATCTTAATTTATTTTTATTATGAACATTTGATTCCTTCCAGCTTCTAATAATTAATATTCAGTTATGCCATCACACTAAGCAACGAATTGACAAATAATAAATAAAATGACCATCGATAGCATTATTTTTGCTTTCCTTGAGCAATAATTAATACACATGATATTACTGAGAGTGACAGAGATTATAGCAATTTGTAAACTCCCCATTTTTACACAATCCAATAAGAAAATAAAAATCTGGAATCCCCAGTTCACATGTTTACATAAATCAAATAACCAAATATGTCTGAAAAATATACAGCATGAAGTGCATAGTATTTAAACCATAAAATACATAAGACTGAACACCATTGTTAACGTTTGATGTTTCATTTATTCCGAGTACAATGGTTCTAGAGGTCGGTGTTCTGTAGAGATCCAGCCCACATCAACTGACACATGACGAATTCTTCACTAAAAATGCTACAGACAGGTGGCATAAAATATCCATGACTATAGATTTCTTCCGGTCCGTATCCACACAAATAAACACACAGCTGGTATCCTCTCAGTTCAATATCCTTCGCATAATTTCGAACTAAACACGGTTCAAGTTCGACCACACAAAGTTCAACAGCTTCAATTTTTGTAACTATTGAAAAGTTCTTCACGGTATCTGTATCCCGAACTACTACAATTGGAGGTTATAACTGCAATTTAAAATTTTCTATGGAAAAAAGCCCAGTATTAAAATAAAATGCATTCATTAACAGACTTTCCATTAAGGTTGTTTCGTGTAACGTTACAGAACAGGACTCAAACTGGAAATATTTTTTCCAAGTACACAACAAAATGTTCCTAAATTAGTATTACAGTCTGAATTCCTTAACTTGTAAAGAAGGGTCATATTTCAATATATTGCTCCTCTCGGTTTGAATTAATCCCTTTTTCCTATATGCAATGTATGTCTTTTTTATTCAAAAAGTGTATGAATAAAAGAATCTATTTTGGATTAAAGTAAAAAAATGAAATACTGAACATTTCTAAATTTCAAGGGCACCATGTAATAAGCCGTGTATAAGTATAACGATCACGTGAATTTATATTAATAATTAGAGATTTTTCTACCCTAAACAATTCTGAGTTTGGGTTATGTTTTTCAACATTGGAAAATACAGCTCAAATAAAGCCGATAAAATAGCAGTAAATAATTATTTCAATATAATTTTCATTTTAAATATAGCTATTAACCCACTTAAAGTAAGTACTATTCTATTAGAAAGTGTCTCTATCTGTATGTTTCTACAAGGAGAATATTTCTGATAGCTTATAAATCGCAACAAATATATGAAAACTTTTATTTTTGTATGTTGCATTTCTTAAAGCTTCAAATAAACTTTTGAGATCTAGTTTCAGATCTACTGAAGCAGTGACTAATTATTGATAAGTATAAGCTCTGATTAACTGATGACAGCTACAACGTCTCCGATAATTAATAAAAAATAATAAAACCATATCTAGAAAACTCTAATATTCTCAACAAAACAAATAAAGAACGTTTGACTAATTGTATAAGCATCTTAGTTAAAATGATAATTGTTTACGCATGAAATGTAACACAAACGGTAGAAAATTAGGTTACGTTATGATGATTTGCCAACTTATAATAAAACATCATCGAATGCAAAGTAAAAAAGAAACACATAAGGAAAATCGTAATCCGTATAATTTATTAATTGCTAATCCTTTAGAAAAAATAATTTTTCTAAAGGAAAAAATATGCAGAAAAATTTCTCGAAAAATTGCATAACATTTTAATTTCATTCTTCTTATATCCTCCCTTAAACACTGGGGATTGAAATAAAACAAATTGATGAATTTTATTTAATTAATAATAATTTTCCTATACAATTATCGAGATCTTATATTTAGTAACAGATTGAATCTATAACAGATCTATCTTTTATAAATTTATTAATTATTATTTTCATTTCTTCCTCTTTGATATGACTTTTCATTTTTTTTTTTATCATTTTTCGATAGACATATGAATGAAATACAAATATATAAGTAATATTTTTGTTTTGTTTCATTTCTCACTTTCCAAATATATTTCTTATAACATCCACAAACAAGTATTGTAGTGATGTGTATGTTGAAAATATTGTTAAATAAAAATATTTTCAACATACACATCACTACACATGTTTAAAAAAATATCCGGTTTCATTTTCAATTTAATACTTCTATAATATAAATTAGTTTTCCAAAAATTTTTGACGGAACATTATTTATATCTCATGGTACTTCATCCTGATAATGACATCGATTTAAATTAAATTTATTCAGCACTTTTCCCAAGAAATAAATATGTTAATATTATTGAGCGTAGCATTTTATCGTATTTATTTTTTGATTATTTTCCGTTTTCTTGAGATGAAAATATTTACAGTTCAGTGTAATTAACTTGATGAAAAAGCCATATTATGCATTCAATATTCCTTCAGAATCAAAATAAAGTATTCGTATTTATCAACAGACAATAAAAGATGAAAAAATTAGAAGTAAAACTTTTGAATTGAAATTTAGAGACATTTACGTGATATACATAGATCAATATAAGTTTATGTAAATTTGGTACAAAATCTAATTGATCAAGATAAAATCACGCAAGGAAGAAGTGCTCTTAAATAAATATTTAAGCTTTATTTTTCGATAAAACCTTTTAGTAAACTAGCTTTCTTAAATCTGATTTAATAAATCATGAAATAAAACATGTATTATAAAGATGAAATTTTTTTAAAAAAAATAAGAAATCATCTGTAGTCCAGAGAGAAACTTTTTAACATTCTAAACAAAGCAAAGTAATCTTTACTTCACCTTTCGCAAATTCTTTCAACGGAATGATTACAAAGCTTCTTTAGAAACAACAAAGACTTTTCGAATAAGCCTCTTTCCATCACTGTTAACATCCACAAGACATGACCAATTTTCGCAACCCGCACGGCAACCTCGAAGTTCCCCAATGTACACTGCTCACGGAAAAGGAAACACTTTGTGCCCTTGGTCCCCTCGCGTGAATTCGTGACGCACCCTCTCTCTATCAGGGGGTGTGTAACGTGAGAAAAAACATATGTTCAGCTTCGCTTAGAAATAAAAAAGATAAAATCCCAAGTTTCTTTGGACACGTTTCCCTCTTCAGCATGGGTTGCCGTATTTTCTCGATATGTTTTTACTTACAAACAGATCCCGCTCTTCAGAAGTATTAATGTTTTAGGGAAGCCATCGCTTCATTTAAAAATAAAAGTTTTAGGATTTAAAATTAATATTCCCCCCCCCATGCCATGTGCTATTTAACGCCGCAAAGTAAATGTTTTTATTCTCGAAATTTTTTTCACCATTGTTAACGGTCAATCGTCTAATCTTATTATCATCAACCCCTGACTCTTTTCTGATATTTTTACTCTATTATTTTATATGTAGATATGTCAGAG
>BMAW01085476.1:97152-140804 GCA_019974015.1 Nephila pilipes | reverse complement strand
AAGTCCTTTAGTCAAATGTATGAAATTTTGGTCAAAATTTGTTAAGATCATTCACATCAATTCTGTGAGAGCGTGACTGATTAATTGTGAATGATATTTCGACTTCACGAACTTTAATGAAATTTTAATTTTGGCGTGAGTCTCTAAAATTCAATTATAAATTATATTTGCGCCTCTGATCCTATTTCATCTCTAATAACTCCAATTCGTCGGCGGCCTTTCCAACAAGCATTAATTCAAACTTTGGAAATCCACCTTTAATAATATCACAAATAGAGGTGTTCATAAGACTTGCAGAGGTTACAAACATTTTAAAAATCTAGTATGTTTGAACTCTACTTGAAATACGTCACAATTTCTCTTAGCATTCGTCCAACTTTTTTTTATATGAATTATATTTGTTTTTACTCCATGAAAATGATTAAACATTTTGTTCTTAAAATCTTTCACAAAATGCCGGAGCTTAGCTTTAAAACTAAATGCATTTTGTAACAAACCAATAAAATAATTTTAGTTTCCTTTAAAAGCTAAATCGTTTACAAATATTCTGGAATGTCTGTAATGAGCATTAAGTCAGAAAGTCCAGTTTCAATGCCTAATTTATGTATTTTCCAGCGTTACTTTCGTAAATCTGAAACAAGTTCTCAAGTTAATTTCACTTTAACTACTCTCTGGGGCTATTTTACTTCTATATTTTGTATGACAAATTCGCCAAGTGAAAGTACCGTAATATAAGTAAATGATTCTTCCTTTATAAAAAAGAAGCGTAGTGAATAGGATAGCGTAGATTGATGGAGTCAGGAACACCAAAGAGGTTCGAATAAATTTGAGGCGATATATTCCGTGTGTATAATCGACTCAGACCCTGTCATTAGAAGCCTACTTGAATCGAATCCAGTTATATTAAGTCTGTTGCTTAGAGTTCCCATGATAAGTATAATTCCTCAATATCATATTTTTTTAATGACGCGTTAAGTTAACCATTTCACCAATGAATTTAGTTTGATATTGATTATTCGAAGATTTACTAAAATGGTTAAATATCTTTGGCTGATTATTATTGCATAAACATATTTTTTAATGACAACGAAAATAATGCGTCACTAATGTTATAATAGATTTAGAAGTTCATAAAACGGCTCTAAATATTGTAAATTGGCAACCATCTAACACAGCAAGTTTCAACTAATTAATAACATTTTTGTTTCTAGAACTATTGAAAAAACACGAAATACAGTACTTAGCTGCGAAACTATCATTGAAATACACGATCATCTATAAATTTCACAAATATTCTGTGCAAGCCATAGTATTGCATCAATCCGCTGATAATGCCAGCAGTGTATTAAATGTGCTCGAATTTATTTAAAATAAAAATAGGTAACACAACATAAAATCGGTACAAAATATTATTCACTCTTTTAATTTAATAAGATTCAGAAAAAAAAGTCTTGAAATAATAATAATAAAAAAAAAACAGTTTTAAATATTCAATGGGAGTCGCATTCAACGAAGAGCTGCATGAGGTTCTAAAAGTCGCATTTGCACCCTCCTCCCTTTGAAATGTATCAATAAAAGATTTTATTCTTCGTATAAGTACAACTCAAAAGCAGCAGTATCATCTACACATTGTGTTATAATTATTTCAATCAAAAGCATTAGTAAAAAATAGAAAAAAACGCATAAAACATCTTCCGCTTTTGGAAGTACCTGCATTTGTCACATAGTAGAAAATGAAAGTTAATAAAAAAAAAGGACAATGATTTACTAATCACATTTTTATATAACTAATTGATGTTTAAATATTACTTAATTTTAGGGGACATAAATATATATATAAAGTATACTATATCTATATTCTCTGTATCCATTTTATTAATAAGAAAGAGAATTTAACAATTAGAATATATATATATATATATATATATATATATATATATATATATATATATATATATATATATATATATATATGAAAGGAATAGCGTATTTCTTTCGAATTACAAGTGATGTAGTCGTTAAAATAGTAATCTATCGGCATTTTAAAACTTTATTTACGTTGATAATGTCATCTTGTTACACATTATTTTATACACAAAAGCAACATTGAAAGTAATATTCACAAACAGAGCACAAAGTGATGCGGACTAGATAAAGAGAAACAAAGTAAAAGAGGGAGCGCACATCACATGCCAAGCCAAGATGTAGGGCGAAAAAAGAGAGTGAGGATCGAAATTACAGTATTTATAGACGAAAAAAATTTGGGAAACAAAAGAGAAGTAAAGAAATTTCAGAAAAAATAAATATTTTGAAAAGACTTTTTAGATTACATCTTCCTCAATTGCATCAAATTTCCCAGAATTATCAGTTGGAGAATATATATATTCAATTATTTTCAAATCCCGTTATGATTTACTGTTACTTGTGAATAAAGGTTTTAACATGGAATGATTTTAGTACAATATAATAAAACGTAGCATAATACATATATATTTAGAGCTTAAAATAGCAAAAATTTATTTTTACTGGTAAAGAAATGATCAAATTTTTTAAATTACATCTCTTAAACTTTTAAAAATATTAATCTAATAATTTTTCTAAAACTATCGTCAACGCATTTAATTTTTGTCTTGTTCGATGGAAAGTAACCTAGGGTTTAAACAAATCTATCACAACAGTATTGAAATTCAACATTAAAGATTAATTAGAAGATTTTATAAAACTTGATATTACTCATAAATATCTTTTTTATAATTAGTTTTTCAAACCTGACATTTTGATGGTTTTAGAAATTACAATTCTAATTGAATTGCTGATCATACTTCACATTAAAACCCCATGATTTCCAGAAGAACAATACACAGGCCGCACCACCTTTCTAAATGACATTTACGAACGAAAGATATATTAAAATTTAGCGCGTGAAGGACCTTCATGCATTAAAGAGGTCATCACAAGAAGAAAAGATCGCATCGATCGTCGTCCGAAAGCTGACACCCAAGAACTGTTAGAATAATGCATGAAGTTTTCGCAGTAAATTCCCTTCAGAGCTGACTGTCTTGAGATTACAGAAAAATTTCCGGTAACTCTATTCCCAGGGTACTACCAAAGGCCGTGACTCAAAAGAGGGATTATTTACGTTCGATGCTTCGAGTTACTGTCTCGAGAGAGACAAGAGGCAGGAGTATCGCTTCGTCCCGTCCTTATTTTAAAACTGCCAGCAATTGTCTCAGGCATTTCATTTTGGAAGAACTTTCCATGCAAAAAAAACAGAGTTTTGTATTTCAATTTTTTTTACTTTTTCATCTGAAAGTTGAGAGTTTTCTGATTCGGAAAAAAACTCAATTCAAGCCTTGTCTTCAAAAGACAGATAAAAAAAGGCACATTTTATTTTGAAAAAAAGTGAAAAGCATTTAATAATATAGCTCAGAAAATAAAACAGCGTGTTGAAATAGTTCCGTTTACATAGTGAATTCAGAGATAATTTTTTTTTAAAAAAATTATTTTAATTTTCAAGGGTATACTTAATTTTCCTAATACTTTAAAAAATAATACCGATTCAAATGGAAATATTTTCATATTAGTATTATTAAATTTCTTCGAAAATAATACAGATGACAAGTTTAGACAATTAATTTCGCTTTGCTAAAAATTCTAATGCCTTATAACTGATAATACTTTATAATAATTTACTAGCTTGCAGTTGTATCATGCAATTTATTTATTTTTATAAAAAGAAGTGGAAGAAGAAAATATATGTGCTGATCCTTACCCTGATCAGTTTTAACTAATAAGACATGCTAAATGTAATCTAAGTTAACGGGAAGTTATTTTATTTTGCTTATTTTTGATAAGTAAATAAAATATAAAATTTAACAAAACACAAAAATTTTGAAATTAATATTTATTGCTAAATAAATTACTTTCAAATGTTCGTTGCGCATTATTTAAGAAATTATTTCTCCAGTAGCGCACGAATGACTATATACCATTGATTAATTTTAAACTAACGTATGTAATCGAACTTTAATAATAATTGCATCAATAATTTTATCAATTTATCAGTTCAAAAAAATATATCAATAGCTATTTTTAAGTACTTTAAAAAATTCTGCTTAGTTTTCTAAAACTGAAGAATGTTTTTTTATTTAAAATATTCCCAACTTTTGATTTATCAAAAATTTCCTCGGTTCATTAAATTAAAATGTATATATTTGTAGTGATTATTCTAACGCTAAATAACTTATGCTTAAATACAATATTTAAAAAAAAGTATTTCTCCTTCTAAATCATTTATACTTAAAATGCTTGAAGAGAACCAAAAGTTAGTTTCAAGGAGAATAATTCATTTAGAAATCGTTCACTACCATTTAAAAGTTTTTATTTATTATAGAAGCACTTAAAATTTCAATTAAAAATTATCTGTATCCAATTGAAATCAGCATTTATTAAAAGGAACAGATGACAAAACGTCAGTAAAATTGTCAGGTCTTTTAAATACTTACATAAAAAAAATAATGAATAGTTTCACACAAATATAAAATTAAGTTTGAGTCATTTTAAGTGCACTTACATCTTTCAAGGGCAATATAAGAAAGACAAAGATTTATTATTTCATAATCATGAATTTAAAACGCATTGAACAAGAAAATTTACAAATTAAAAGTAATGTAATAGAACTCACTTAAAATTGGCCATCTACATGAATTAAATAAGATGCTTTTAAAAATTCTGGTGAAACATATTTCAAATGATTTTTACAGAACCACTTTTTTTATGTCTTGACAGTTTAATAGAAATTCTAAAAGCACTTTCGCTTTCGTTTCCAATCGATTTTTTAAAACTTGTACTTTTTTCATTTAGGAAGCAATGTTTCTCGCTGTGTTTGGGCAACAATATTTTTCCAAATCTTTGAATACTAATTTCTAAGTAAGAAAACTACCCCGATTTCTATTTTAACCAAATTAATTGAAGTGCACTTAACCAATCATCTCTCTCTTCACCAGTTTTTATACATGCAGTCATTACTTTAATAGGTTAAGCAAAGAAATTACACAATGACACGATTCACTGGCTCACTGAAACAATGTACGAAGGAAAAAACATTAATATTAATTATAGTGAATTGATGTTATTAAAAATCATGTCAAAAGGACAGCTATATGTAATACGATCTGATGACAAATTAATCTGGTCAGGGCTTTTAGAACATCAAAAGCATTCAACGGTCCTGTAATAGGTTTCGAGCAATATTCCAATTCATCGATTCCAAATATACATTAGTATTTTTTTATGGTATATTGTTTACTAATTCATTTTTTTTTTTTTAATTATCGCCTTTTAATATCTTCAATTTATTTTTGAAGTATTGGTTTTTTTTCCTTTAAATAATCAGCAATACTGAATTTAAATTTCATTTCCCTTTGAAAAATATAGAAGCTTAAAATATATTAATACTGCAAGGGAGTTATCGTAAAATATTATAATAATGTGACTATTGTCACATAAAATGACTTTTTGCTGGTGGATCACCATGTAAGAACGTAAATTTTTGCAACAATCATTTAATGTTTCGATTTTATTTCGATACGTTAATTAACGATTAGTCGACTTTATTTCAAGATAAATATTAAGTTTGACATTTTTTTTTATATTTTAAAATTGTTATCCTTATCAGGAGTCATTCATTTTATCAGTAACAATTAAATATGTTTCGATTCAGTACAAAACACAATTAATTTATACGTTTTACTGAAATATATAAATCGTAAAGAAGTATTTAATTATGCGCTAAACTGGTCGAAATGGACACTTTGTAATGTTACACAGATCTCATTCAATAATTTTAAATAGTTAATATTCCATAAAGTTAAATATATTTCCCATTCATCACGAATTATTAAATAATAAACAAAATGAACAGAACAGAAAGAAATATACATAAATCAAACAAGACATATATCTCATTAAATTAATAATATTAAAATTGTAAAATCCTAGATTTCAGAAACACCTATAAAACTTTTAACCAATTCCAAGACGAAAGGACTTTCTCAAAATTTAAGATATACGTCCAAAATTAACATGGTACATGAATTAGGTCAAAGAATGAAAGTATTTTATAACCGATAACTAAGGTTTCGTTAGTTAAGAAAATTACCTCTAATTCTAAGCACTCATGTAAATAATAGAATAGCTTAATCAGCAAATAAGTGTACCTTAATTTTGATCATTCGATTATAAAACTCATTTTCAATGTAGAATTTTAGATAACCATATGGAAGACTTTTAATTTTGCAACAATAACAAATGCATCAAAAGTCAAGGAAGAAGGTAATATTTTAATAATATCATTTTCTCAAAACATAGTAAAACATTAAAAAAGAAATAAGTTTTTTAAAAAATCACAAAATATCTTTTCCAAACCTACTCATTCATTTATGCAAGTGAAAATTTTCATCCCATTCCAACCAAGAATGTTAACCAGGATTACTATAACATATGAATCTACAGTAGAATTATTTTAAAATACTTATATGTAGATCCTATTTACTTAACTAAATCTTATTCTCTACTTTACGAGTAAATGAAATAAATTTCCTTGCATATTTTAACATTTACAATAGTTTTTATATCAGTTGCTAAAATCAGGGATAAATAAAAAATACAATTACATTGGTACTCACATAATAGTTTTTTATAGTTCCGAGTTCCCAGAGAAATTTCTTCCTTCAACACCTGGAATACAAATATAGGTATAAAATTATTTTGAAAAAAAGGAACGTTACTTAGTGTAATGTTAATGTTTCACAAATAAAACTGGAATCTTTAAATATTTTTTTTCAATAACGCTTCACAATATGAACAAGAAAGAAAAAAAAAATTCTTCAGTAATATATAATTAAAAAACTTAATCCCAATTAAAATGAGTAAATTAAAAATTAGTGAAATAATTCTCTGTTTCCTATAAATAATTCTTTATATTTCTCAATAAAATAAAATGGCAATGAAAAAAATTTAACCGACGTCATTTTTTTTCTCCATATTCACAGAAAGAAAAAAATATATTCCTCACACATTTAATACATTTCTGCTCGGAAAAAAAAATAATGCATTGCAAAATACACATATTTTTTTCAAAAATTGCTTAAAAATTGTAACTTTTTTTTACAAGCAACATATATAAGTCACTTTTAATATTTATCCTTTCTTATCACTACAGATCTTTTCATATAATGATTAATATTAATCGCTAACAATTTTCCGATTCCTTTTTCTATCTTTTCTTATAAATCATGTATTATTTATCAATAAAATAACTGCAATGAAAGAAGAGTCTAATAAAGCAATAATATATATCTTCTCTAATTCTTAACAATACAAATAAATTGTTTTCCTGAATGATAAAAATTTTTTATTCACATCATTGTCTCTCAAATACGGTGATATTATCCTTTGTATAAACATATTAAGGAACATACTTTACATTTGCTTTAGAAAAATTACGAAAATAATAAATTACAAAAAAAATATAACTCACATAAATTCAAAATACTACAGAATATTTCTTGGTAATAATTTTAATTCAGAGTTTTCGAGAAAATATTCTATTCAACTGACATTTTGCACTTGTTAAATTCGTCAAAAAACATAAAATTTCATTGATGATTCTGTTTGTAAAAATGAATGTTTGATCAAAAAAGTTACGTGAAAAATCTATTAAAAATCACAATAGTATTGTGTTTCAAAATTATCGATGAGAAATAAACACACACACAGTTCCAGTATATTCTTCTAGAATTTAAAAATTTACTCAATACAATGGTATATTCTAAATATATCAAAATACAATACTTCAGGAATTTTTTTTTTTTTTTTTTTTTATATCAAAATTCAAAACTAGCACATACATGAATAATCGATTCATTCTCGTCTGAAAAAAAAAACATTTAAAAACATCTCTATTGGATAAACGAGTTGAAGAAGGTAAGTTAAAATCGGAACAAGGAAGATTTCTTAGGTTACAAATGCAATCTCTATCAATCTTAAATACTTCAATCAGGGACATGAAGTGAATGGTTCATCTGACACAAAACTACAAAGAAATGGCCAAGCATATTTGGAGAACATTTAAAGTCAGAATTAATGGAAATTTTACTGTAAATGCGAAACATTAGTTCAAAGTTGTTTTTAAAAGTCTCCCAAATTCTTCTTTGAATTTTTTTTAAAGCTTTAAATTTATTCTACTAATATATTAGAATAAATAATATGAAACAAATATTTCATACCTTCAGAAGAATAACTGATAGAAATATATAATCATAAAAATAATAGAATATAAATACAATCCATAAAAAATACTGCGATTTAAATAGGAAATTCTTTATAATGATATGCATATCATTTCAAAAGTAATGAAAAATAATACAAAAAAATAAGTAAGAGTAGAAAATGGGCAAATAATTCTTATATATATATATATATACAAAAGAGTATTGATTAATATTATAAACAACAGAAGATACTTAAAAATAAATCCGTAACATTAGAAAAAATGGTAAATACTACAAAAAAATCAAATCTTTTTTTAAAAAAATTATTGGAAATGTTAATTATTTCCATACAGATTTGACGCAATTATTAAATTTAAAAAATTACTATCATATTATATGGCAATATTTTTGTTATCAATTATTTTTATTAACTTATTCTTCACTAAGAATTTTGCTTTTATAGTATAAATATCACCAGTCACTTTGAAATTTTTGGTATTTTAAGAATTTCATGTTTAAATTGTATGAATTGGCATACATTTGAATTTCAAGATATTGTTTAAATATCGTTCATTATCGTTTGTTTAAATATCGTTCATTATCGTTATCGTTATAAAGTGTTTTTTTACAGCATAGTATTAATTTGTACATTTACAGTTGTTTGATAATTTCATAGTTAATTATTTTTAAAAAAAAGAGTTTATCATTAGGTTCAATATTTTAAATAAAATTTATAACGAAAGATTATTACAAATTATTTTGAAAATTAGACTTTTTTACTGAGCTCACATTGTTATTTAATTAGTAATTTGAACAATTCACTTCCCTTATTTAATTATTAAATCGATTCACTTATTTAAAAAATACATTTATTTGGAAAGGAAAAAAAAAAAAAAAAAGCAAACATGTATATTGACTCTAATAATGGACACATTTGTACATACACATTTACAAAAACATATAATGAAAGTTAATGTTTTACATAGTGAAGAAATTATGGTCCGTGGAATTCTAGAGATTTTTGTTTTTGCTTTTCTGTGTGTACAAAATGTGTTAGGATTGAAATATGACAAACACAAGGCATCTATAAAACTGATCAATTTTTGTTACTACACATGGATAAATAATTTTCTTACATTTTTAATTTGTCACTTACATTTTTTTAAATTTACAGTTATTTATATTTTTTCTCTCTTAACAGCACTTATTTCCGATACTAAATACTTAAAATAGGCAAAAGTTTCAGAGCTAAAAAAACGTTTCCTTGATAATGTATCTTTCGTATCTTGTTATAAATCATTCATTGTTAATTTCCTCTGGCAATAAAAATCTGTTTTTATCGGTAAATAAAAAAAATACAAAGCGTATTCACTGATAAAAATATAAACACAGTCATTCATACAAACCAAACTGACTTTATCTCGAATAATGTCATCAAATTATATTTTCTCCACTGATAATTTTAAGTACAGTTCAAGACCCGATAAGGAATAATGAGCATATATATAAAATCCAGTTTATTTAATTACTTATAACTGATATGGTATTTTTTTTTACTTCTTTAAAATCAAGCACTCGTTCAACGAAATAAAAATGAGTTATGATAGTTAAATATTGTAAAAAAAAACTCCACTTCAATTGATTTTAAGCACTTAAATACAGTAAAAAGCGTTTATTTAATATGAAAATTTCGAACTAAACGAATAAAAGTTTTCTTAAAAGTGTTGATTTAAGTTTATTCTAACAGTGAAATAATTTTGTAAGGGAAGAATAAAACAAGTTCACGGTAAAAATAAATATTTATTAGTGAACTGTACTTATTGTATAAAGTAATACATTACTTTTTGCTATATGTAAACTAAAAATTCAAAAATAATTATTAATCTTTTCAATAAAAACAAAAAGAACGCAAAGAAAATTTATAACTTTAACATAAGGGCAAACAAGTGCTTTTATTCAGAATTTACTTCTATAAAAGTGATTTAAATCCATTAAATAGCCTCAATTTTTAAAAAAAATCATTTAAATTACATGTAAATAAAATTATATATATATACAGCTAACCATTATAAATAAGTCTTCATAAAAAAGAATTTAAATGACATAACCAGACTCAATACATTTCATTTTTTCCCACTACATTTCGACGAATATATGAATATTAACAAAACGATTTTTTTAAAAAAATATTTCCGAATATTCTCAAAGTAAAAAAAGTTAGCATTCACGAACTTGAAACTTATTTTTGCAGAAGACATAATTTAATTTACAGAATAAAATTAATCACAACACCAATACAAAAGCCTGATTTATAAATATATGGTTGCGTTAAGTTTAAAATATACGCAGAAAAATATTTGGAGAATACAAGTATGTCATCTTGGTAAACAGCCAAATATCTGAATATCAGTTTGGTAAATGACCACGAAAAAGAAACAGCGACATTCCACTTGACCTATAAAATTTCGTAAATCATCCAAACAATTTAATAAATTCATAACTTTTCTTCCAAAATTGAATGCGACTTCTTGACATAAATACAACAGACTGGAGATCTTATATGAATTCATGTGTCTCATAACGCTTTTGAAATCCTAACACTGAAATTCTTGTAACATTCTATTCTGGCAAAGAATCCAAAATTTATGAAGGACTCTTCTCTGCTTAAGAAACGATTCATGGCAGGTTATAAACCTCAGTGGTGCTAAGTGGGTGTGATACGTTCCCACAAATAGAAGCTCAAGAAAGAGGTTTTCTTTTATCTGGATACAATGAACGGTTTTATTCTAGCCCAAATTTTAAGACTGCTTCAGTTTTAGATGGTTGACGCCAGAATGAAGAGTCCCAATAAAGTTTTGAAAGCGTGCGAGAGAAAAATACGTTCTAAGGTTTCTAAAAAATTAATTCATTTCTGAGTGGTTCGAAACAAAGAGTTAGTCTAATAACCCACGCAGAATTAAGAGAGACGGGTTAAGTTAATAAAGGATGGGATAAGTTTTCAAGTTTTCTGAATTACGACTGGTAGATTTTCCCCGTATCTCATTGTTTACTAGTGCAGAAAGTTTAAAATTCTTGAGTAAAGTGCGTCAATAATCTCATTATTGTTAAAATTATAAATGGCAAGTGAATAGTTACGGCGTTAACAAATAACTAAATTCATTCATGCTCCGGGCGGAAAATACGGGAGAGAAGAGGAAAACTTCATAATTAGTGATGAATATTTTCAAGAATCGTGTATAATCTGATTACGAAATGTTCGAAGGGTTTAAGAATAGTTCGCTATTCTCTAAGAATAATTAATTTTAATATTCTGAAAACTAGGTACGAAATATAAATGACAAATGAAACGAAAAACACTTTAAAACGGGGAATGTTTTTAGAAAATAACATTTATCTTATTACGTTTATCAAATGGAATATTCTTCGAAAAAGAATTCCTTTTCTCAAAATTGCAAACGAAAGTTAAACATATAGTGATAATTTATTGATATAACTGCAGTTTCATTTTCAAATACAAAGAATATCACTTTACAACAAAACTTTAAAAATATATTTTTTGAAATTTTTCTATTTTTTACGAATAAAGTTCTAAAAAAAATGAACAAATAGATTTTCAGGCAAAAGTTTCTTAAATATATTATTTATCGTTAATGGAAATCTTAAGAATTCATACTTTTCAATGGTTTTAATGAAAATACATTCGAAAATCAATATTCTTACAAAACATATGTAAATACAATATAAATTGAATAAAACTAAAGAGCTATGCAAAATTTAAATGAATTTCAGGTACAAAATTGTAACTTTAAAACATATTTTCAATTTAAACGCAATATGAAATGGATAAATTATTAATGAATTTTATATTTGTTCATAAGAAACAATTATACACTAAAAATGGAGTTCTTCAGGATAGAAATTTTCCGAGAATAAATGGTGTTTTCATTTTGGAGAAGCTGAATAGAGTAATCAATTTAATATTGGTATCAAATGTTATTTTTTAAAATGGAATTCTTAGAACACGAATAATATAACTCCAAATGAAAAGAAAAAGTCATTAAGTTTATGTACGTCGTAATCAGAAAATCGTTAACTTACTGATTTCAAATGGAAGCAATCTTTTCAAATTTAAATTAAGATTTCACAGTAAACCGCATAAGATGCACTCCATCTCTCGATATTATAAATCGATTCTCCTCAATTCTATTAACTCTAAAATAGGTTTTCGATTACGATTTAGATTAAAAGAGTTTCGATTAGCACTAGAGCATACTTAAAGTAACGCAGAAAATGTTTCTTAATGTAAGAATGTTAACAAATTTTTAGAAAAGACGATGAAATTTCGTAAGGCCAATTCATCAAGTATAAGTTTCGTAAAGTCAAGTTAATATTTCAGATTTCGATTAATTTGTATACTTATGAAAATTCAATTAAGTCTGGAGAAACATCTGGATTTAGTAATTAATAGCATACGTTTTGTTATATATATACTTATAGTCGAATAATTTAAATCTTAATCAGTTAACATAATTCGTAATTTTTAATTAATTTCGAAATGATTGCTGTAGAAAGGATTTTGGAACAACATCTCCTTCCGACATGAATTCTATTAATACAATAAAAATAACAGTAAAATCAATCTCTAATCTTATGTGAATTATCTCACGAATGAATTTAAATAATCTCAAAAGTAAATTGTTCCTTATAACTGTTTTTTTCTATTAAAACATGAAGGTTTTAATATTTAATTCCATCTCTAAGTATCTGCAACAGTAAATAAACAGTATGTATCATTGTTTAAACACTCATTGTAACGGTAACGGTAACGGCTAAAATTACGAGGTACCTATTTTAAAAATTAAAAACTTACCCTCTCATCATAATTTATAATTAAAGAGCATAATTAGTTAAAGTTTATCAGAATTGTAAAAAGCTATCATAATTAGGATCAAGGCAACAAACGCCTGGGCGTTCGGCAGAGTGAGGAACTGCCGAAACAAAGTTGGAAAGTAAAGTTACGAAAGCGCGCATTGCTTTTGGATGCTGTAGCCGTAAGCTAAGAAGCATATTTAGCAATGGGCGGAGAGTAGATTAAGGGGTGGGACATCAGTTCGAAGACGAAAGCGACTTCGAGAAAGCTGTTGTCCGCGGGATTTTGAGAGGTTATAAAAAGAAAAATTAAACTATTGAATTAAAATGAATTAAAAAGAAATACCGTTTACCAATTTAAAGGAAAATTTAGCTATTTAAAATTAAGGAAGATTTTAAACGCGAGGAGAATGAGTCGAAAACTAAGAATAGAGCAATTAACACTCATTGTTCATTAAATGGTTTCATTAAAGCACGATAAAAAAGAAGGGGGAAAAAAACAGTAACCACGGTAAATATTTTAAGAATGTAAAAAAATGTCATGTAAATATATTTAAATGTATAAAACGTATTTAAGTATAACATACAATATATAATTATTGTAGGCTTTTCACACTTTTCGTTGATTATTTTTTAAAATAGTTTATTTTCGTATTTTTAAGAATTATCAACAAAAAAATTATAACGACATGTGAATCATAATATAATAATAACTTACAACTCTTATTGAAATGAACTTAGGCAACAGTATTAAAACTGTAGTGTAGTGTAAAGTTAGTTCTGGTTTTAAAAATAAGATTTTAGAAACTCTCAGTCACGTAATTGGGTTTGAGTGTATAATATGAA
This sequence comes from Nephila pilipes, assembly GCA_019974015.1. Classification (NCBI taxonomy): domain Eukaryota; kingdom Metazoa; phylum Arthropoda; class Arachnida; order Araneae; family Nephilidae; genus Nephila; species Nephila pilipes. The sequence continues at coordinate 126,816 of BMAW01085476.1, read as the reverse complement.
CTATTTTACTGTGAAAATTCTATTCCAAAATACTTCAAAACAAGAATAAATTTATCAGAAACCTCAAAACGAAAATAAGTTTCAAGATCACAACCGCAACAAGATTGAAGGAAAACTTAGTTGTGCAAGTAGAAATCCATTTCCTCAGCTTACGAACAATAATCAGTTCCAGTAACAAGAATGAGAAAATCTATTATCTTCGTAGTCGAAGTAAACAGAATTAAACTCGTACTGTTACAAGAATCTTAGAAAACTGAGGCCAAGTCTGAGAAAACTTTGGTAACAACGAGCTTTTGTAGAATAAAATTTACTTCACACAAAATAAAAAAAGAGAATATAAGAGAGAAATATTTATTCCGCATCAGTAGTTCTGGGCACATCGCCAAACGATGGACTTTCCTTTTTTTTTTTTTTTTTCTTGCTCATTCGTTCTAAACTTCTTTCGGCATCATTCTATTGTATGGGCTTATTCCATTTTTTGTGATATCAGATATAACGTAAATCACGACAGGCGCAAACAGGCTGCTTTATTGCGTCGCAGACATTTCAACAGAAATCCAATGTTATATTTTTGATGTAAAAAAAATCTATCATACTTTTCCCGCCTTTTTTTTGAAACTAAGACAAAATGGAACATAGTTTGTCACCGCCTATAATGTTCCTTTTTTTTTCTATTAGAAGCAATGCTCCTAATGACAAAGTGCCAGCTAAATTTTCTTTTCTTTTCATTTCTTGATAAAAGAAGGGGGAGGGGAATATGAAAAATCATTAAGATGTTTTTACAGATTCTAAGAATTCAAGGATTTACGTTCTTAAAATAAAAACGTTTTCATGCCATTTTTATTTCGGTAGAATAGAAGGAAAATCATTCTTTCACATTAAAAAAAATATCTTTTAATTCACGAATTTCTCATAACTGGTCGCAAAAAAGCATCTATTTATACTTTTAATTAGATTTTAGCATTGAATAAAATTAATGCAGACAAATAAATGGTGCTAAAATAGAAATTCATGCAGAATAAAAATGACGTTAAAATCATTGCAGACAAATACTCTCACAGAAAATCTGGAGGGAAAAAATCATCCCCAAAACCATTTTTAATTTACTTCACTCAAAAAATATAACTAGTGGTGAACCGTCTTAAAAATGCAAATGAAAGTTATATTAAATTTTTACTTTTTTAATCGTTTGTATATAGCCAAATTAAACACCATGAAAATTTCGCAGTAAAGTTCTATTTAAAATACATTCGAACAAAAACATGCTTGAAAATGGAATTAAGGTATTTTCAAATGTTCTCGTCAAAATAAAATCAAGCTTACAAGACATTCTTTCAAAAGCGAAAAAAAAAAAAAAAAAATCAGCTGTTTTAAATTTCATTTAACAAAAACAAAAAAATTGCCTGTTCCAAAGACAATCCAAATGAAATAATTATAAAAACATAATTACATCATTATATTTTAAAGAGTTTCCTAAGCTAAATTTTCAAAAGTTTTAAAAAAAAGACCATTTTTAATCAATTTATTCAATAAGTACTCAATTGTAGCATTGTTCACTAATTATTAAGTAGGATTTAAATGTCAGTAACAATTTTGCTTTATTAGTTGAATCGAATACATAATCCCCATTTTACGATTGCTTCTTAAGAAGCATACTTGACATTCGCACGCACACACACAAATGCCTTCGATATGATTTAATATGAGATATTTATATAAGATTGCGATGAAAAAAATTACTAATCTATTTAGGTTAAAGAATATATGTTTATATTTCTGATGTAAAGCAAATAATTCAATAAACGGCACCGAAAAAAAGATAAAAATTTAACTAATAAGCATGCAATAAAAATTAAAATAAAATACAAGAATGTCTTCGCGAAAAATAAAAACATAAAACCAAATTCCGAAAAAAAGGAACACTTTTTCAAATTTAAAAATACCCTAAAATTAGTATCATATTTTGACAATAGTATTCAATAAAATTTTCAACTAATATATTATCTTATATGTCCTACAATTTACTTCGTCTCACTAAAATCCGAACAATTTTCCTTTTTTATTAAGAAATATGTACATTAAATTGGAATGAAATATTTCATATGCTACATTACCAACCAACGCAGCTGAATAAGTAACCTTCACCAAACCTCACAAAATTAGAACTCGAAGAACTCAAAGACAGCAACAAACAATCATATCTGAAACTATTATCCATTTACAACTGAAAATAGGCATTGCTGACCTCTTCAATACTTATAATTATTTATCGTGAACAACATAACAGATCTACAAACTACAGTTTCAACACATCTCTAATGAGACCAACCAAATAAAAATTCACCTAATGTCTACACGGTTTCTTTACAATACCGTTCTCGAAGTATAAATCAAGAGGATGATCTTTTACCTCGGTAGAGGAAAAAGAAAGGTGTAATAAATAAAGGTCAATGGGTCTGCAAAAGCCTCCAGGGGGGAAAAAAGTAGAAGCAGGAAATCGAGTATTCTGCCTCTAACTAGATCAATGTCATAGAAAGGGGAAAGGAGTACCTAGATCGGTCAATAGCGTAATTGGGGGAAGAAAATAGAATAAAAAAGAATAGCGAAGCTCGACGTGTTCGAGGCAGGTGGTGTATATTGTGGGCTCTATTAGAAATGTTTCATTTATTTTATTTTATTTTTTTACAAAATTTACTTTTTTATGAATATTCCGTCTGCAGTAATCTATTATCAAAAGAGAAGAAACAGTCTTGTTTGTATAATATTCTTCATGATTTCATGTTCAGTAAACTTTACAGGTCTTCAACAAGGAAAAATGAGATAATTTTATGCCAAGTTTAAATATAAATTACTTTTTAAATTGAAAGTAATGGAAGTCATATTTTAACATTAAGACATCTTTACACTTATGTATTTGTTTACCCCTTTATTTGCATAATTTATTATGTATGAGGAATTTATAATCATCAGTATTTACATTTGTATATAAGTCGTACCTACATTCACATACATCTGAAACATAAGGCTATTCACTGTTTTCTATTCATTAACTTTGGGGACTTCTTGTAATTTAAATTGCATAAACTTCTAACTCCTTTCCAACCAAATGAAACTTTATTAGACCAATTAGAATAATGGATAGTAGTATAGAAGGGAATAAATGCAGAAAATAGAAGGAATAAAGGATAGTAGAACATAATGAAATAAAATTGAAAGGAATATGAAGAGAGACAAATGATAATGAGAAGTTGATAGATGTTTGTAAGTGTTAACTGAAGTGAATTATTGTAATTAATCGTTTGTAGTAAAATTGGTTAGAACTGAATCTTGGTTAGAGTAATAGGAGTCGAACCAGCTGTATTCAAGAAATGTCTCACTCGGTACGAGTGAGTTGATAAGCTAATACTTTATTGTTTAATTATAAAATAGGATTAAGGCAAGTTAAGAAAGATTAGAAAGAGAGCGACCTGACATGTTCTGTGAAGATAATCAATAAACCGTGTCGTTTTTTTTTCTGACGTCTCTTTAATAAGTTTTGTGACCATATATAATTGAGCTTTATAAACGTCTGTACAGTTAAATAACGTAGGGAAGCAGCTATATATATATTGCATAAAATTCACTGTACTTGCAATTTTAAAATTTTGCGGATTACTTGTAAATATAACGTTCAATATACGGAACATAGTTATAACTTTAAAATTAAAATTTTTAAATTTTATGATTCAAATTTCTCCTACTTTTTATACAAATACTACACGAAGCCTACAATTTAAGATTGCTTGTAACAACAAAATTAAATTTATTGTATTAGAAAGAAACTTGATTTTTATAGAGTGGAAAATATCTATACTATGAATAAAATAGATTTTGCGAGTGTGGAAAGCGTACCGGAATCCTAAAAACTATATTTTGAGAGAAACTCAAATACAGATATTTTTTCTATATGGCATGACACGTTTATTTTCAATTTTAAAATTCAATTTCACAGCAATCAATTAATAACAAATTCTTATCAATAATACATCAATGAAATTAGCGAAGCGCTCTTTATTTTTTAAGAGCAAATAAAAAAATGTAAAATTTGAAGCATTTTGTGCACTGTAATGGTCGAGTCTATTGTATAACAGAAGAAATTAAATACTGATACGAGAAGAAAGTTAATTTAATTATTAAATAATAATATATATTAAACGCAAAACAATATAAAAAGACCTTAGTAAGGCAGATAGAATGTTAAAAAAATAACGTGAATTAATTCGTAATAGCAGCATTTACTGTTCCCAACACGACTTTCAGTCAATAATATTTAGCTCCATATCAGTATTTTCAAGACCCTATATTCAATTCAAGTAAATATAAAAAATTAAATTCTAAAAATAAAATAATTAAGTATTAAACATGCACAAAAATATGAAATACACAAAATAAAACAGATACGACTTAAAAATGCAAAAAGAATTACATCTGCGCAATGTTGTATAAGAATTTATTTTTAATAAAATTCTTCTACAAAAGAAATTTAAGAAGCAAATTCATTTTCAAATACAATAAACATTTTTACCTTCAAATTCTTGTAAAAAGTTTGTTTTCCAAGTGTTCTTTATTGTACTATTTAGACAAGAGTTTTCTCCGCTGACACTATCCGGGAAATTTAAAGTCAGCTTTGAAAATCATCTGCGTAATCCAGGTCACAAATTTAGTTTTATATTGCTCATATTTACGACATATCCTCTTCTTCACTGGCAAGTCAGCGCCGAATGGACCTGGCTTTCCTCAGAATTTCATTCCATGCCGTCCTGTTCTTGGCTGACGCTTTCCAGTTTGTCATCTTAAATATTTTTCTTTTTCCATGCAGTCAATCTACCTAAATTTTGTCTTCCTCATTTTCGAATACCAGATGGCTTAGCCAAGATCTTTTTAAAGGCTCGATTGTCATTTAATCTTATTAAGTGTCATGCCCATTTTATCCTATGTAATTTAATAAAATCTATGTTAATTTAATAATATCTGACTCTTCAAATAATTTGTAAATTTCTGAGTTGGTTCTCCTTCCATAATTATCACATTTAATTTCACCAAATATGCTTCTCAAAATTCCTCTTTCAAATGCAGCAAGAATCTTTTTTTATTATTATTCTCAGTCATTTTCTATGTTTCAGCAACGTATGTGAGAACGGAGGCCTAATTTCAAATTTTGTAAATGAATAGTTTGGTATTTCTACCGATGAGATTAGATTTTAAATATTTTTGTAGTTCAAAAAACATCTGTCAGCAGATGTGTCTCCTTTGTTAATCTCTGACGACACTTAAAATAGTAGAGTTTTTGACAATTCCTTTTTTACGATGACCCAAGTTAAAAAGTTACAGTTAAAAAGTTACAATTTAAAAGTGAAATAAAATAATCGAATATTTCGAACAATTCATTTTAATGCGCAAAAAGAAGAAAAGCAAAAAATTCTTGAAAAATTTTAGGCTTTTGAGAATACTAAATGTGCAAAATTAAATAATTATAGAACACTGTGTATTGTCGCAAAAAATAATCAAAATTTTTTATTTATTCCTAAATGTAGAATTGATTGATTGTTTATTAACGTCGCACTTAAATACAACAAGTTTACTGACGATGGACCTCGTTATTTTGAACCTTGTGCAAGTGACAAAGACGACAACTGAGCTAGCTCTCTCACTCCAAACTTCCGCATCACGTCAATAGGATGACTTAGAGCCTCTACAAATATATTGTGCTACACGTTGAAAATCAGGACTCGAACTCGCGATGTGAAACTACAGCCCTAAATGTAGTAAGCGACCTCAAAATTTTTTTTTTTAAATAATCCCGCAAATATTAATTTTGTGAAACTGCGAATATTTTCCAGCTACTCCAATTACATAGCGTATAATAAAGATTAGTAGAGATTTTGTAGAAAATTCCAATAAAATCTAATGCACAATTATTACAAATACAATTAAAAGTTTTCGTCATCAACTGATTACTTCAGTCATATTCATTTATAGTCCCATAGTCATTAACACAATTACTATTAACACATATTTTATATTGGTGTTTTCATGATAAACCTAACTTAGTAAAAATTTATTTTGGTTAACTTAAACTTAAAACCATTTTTATTTAACCCGCATTAGTTTTTGAATTAGATATACTAGCTCTACATCCTCATATGACGTAGGGTGAAAATTTTGAAAGAAGAGTGCAAATTTTCGGATATCGTCCTTTTAACTGGCTGCTAGAACAATCAGTAAAACTTGATGTAATCGTCCTTGAGTGAAATAAAAATTCCTGGACAAGCTTCGAAAATACTCGACAATGCAATTAATTAACCTTTTCGGTTTATGACTTTTTTACAATTACTTTCGTTGATTGGTATTTTAAAGTTGATATTATACATGAAATAAAAATTATTATTATTATTTTTGCAGTGACATCTTGAAAACTGAGCTAGGAATTCTGAAGATAATTAAAACAACATTTCTATTTCCTCAATAATCTTTATCCTACAGTTGAAAATTTTGAGATCTTTAAAGAAAATTCATTGCGTAGTGTAATTCTATTAAAATAATAAACAAAAAAAAATCAAGATCAAACAATAGATTTTCCATTCAGATATTCATAACATCAGAATTCGATTCATCGTCTAGCAATATTGCTTAATGCACTTTTCTCCTTTTACCTTCATTAAAATTTAAAATTCGATTTCGAGTCACAAAATGATCTTATAATTTAAATAAAAAAATAATGATCATAAATATGAAAAAGAATATTGTCAGTTGTAGACAAATAGATTCCCCTTTCAATAACAAAGTTCAGTTAATTCATTCATGATCACCATTGCATAGATCAAAAAAAAAAAAAAAAAAAAAAAATGTGTTCGAAAGACATTATTTTGATGAAGGGGAAATGTAAAATTAATGAGATACGTATGATTATAAGTAAAATATATGCAATTATTAAATTTTAATAGCATTTTTCAATTGCGGAACAAAACAATTTAATTAGAAACGCAGATGCATCTTGAAAATATTAAGGAAAATGCAATTATTCGTCATTACTTATTAAAAAATTTCAGCTTCGATCGGCGAAAGAATATTTAGAATAAATATTCAATGCATTTGTTACGAAAATAGATATGACATTTTTGAAGAAAGATTATGTAAGTTTTTTCTAAAATTGAGTCATCAATTTTAAAAATTTTATATTATGAGAAATTTAAATTGATCTTATATCAAATATTTTAATGCAACATAACTAAATTGTTTGTTACGTAATTATTAGTTACTAATGGTTAGTTACCTCTATCCCCAAAAGAGAAAATAACACATAAATTGAAAGCTATGTTGCTTATCTCCCAAAAGCTAGAATTCACAAACGATGTCTCATAATTACTCCTTACAACATTTAGAATTAAACGAATAAACCTCATTTAAAATAAAATAGTACTAATTTAAGATTTTATCATTCTAAAACAACATCTATGTCATTTATTACGTTTTTAAAAATATCCGCGGATTCCTCAAAATATGCTTTGTATTTCCAATCAATTCAGTGTATAAATGGCCCTGCAAAATTCAACTTAAATTTTTAACAAATTGATGACATTATATAATAATAAAGCCCCTTTTATTTAATCTCACTTGAACATGAGAACACAAGCACAATATTTATATTACTATTTTCTTCAGTGAATTCAAAGACAATGTGATTCAGTCACGATAAAACTGCTATGAAAGTAACAATAGAAGTTTTTAAAAATTATTTATATTACCTTGCAATACACTTCTTTGAAACATTTTCGAAAAAATAAACAAATAAGCAAACAACCGTCATTTCAGCATGAGAACTTTAGAACACATAAATCTTTTTGTAAAATTAATTTTTCCTTCTTTAGCATTATTTAAGAGAGAAAGTATCAAATATTTATATGAATCAGACAGGAAAAACTATAATAAAAAGTATTTTTCATGAATTAAATTAGAAATGGTATATAAAAAACTGCATGCCTTTTAATTTTGCTTCTAATATTGAGCAACATTCCCCAACAGAAGAAAAAAAAAGCAGTTTCTACACATTGAATACAAATATTTATATGATGGCAACAACAAATAATAAATCATGCGAACAACACATTAACGAATTAAGCCTAACTTAAGAACAGAAACGTTACAAAATTCATCGAAAAGAAGACATCAATTGTAACAGTAATGACTTAGTAAAAGTAAGTTAATCAATGAAAAACACTGCCATTAATATCAGATTAACATAAACTGATCTTTACTTTGAATGTTTTTGGGTCATTATTTCGTACGTATCTAGTTTTCAAGAATTTAAGAATCGTTGAAGCTTACATGAGCTTGAAAATTTGATTCATTATTGTTCTTGTAATTAGATATCACTTAGGGTTGAACAAATACAGAGAAAAATATCCATTAACTACTTACTTAACATCTGAGATAAATCGCTGTGGATAATGAATGGTCTTAGAACAATTGCAATTAGTGTTGCAGAAGGAATCAGGTTGGAGAATTCAAAGAGAGGTAAAATGCGAAGGTGTGCAAAGAAAATCTAGAAAATAGTATGTTAGCACTTATTTGTGGGAAAATGACTGTTAATACAGGTCATAAAATCAGATTTTAATTAAAATTTGAAAAGTACATGTTACGAAACTCAAGAAAGGATAAAAAAAAAATATGACATTAAAATATTTATATATTTAATAAATCAGAAAATATGTAGATTTAATAAATTGATAAAAAAAAACTGTACATATATATACTGTCAATCAATCAATCAATAGTTTTGGCGGTTTTTAGATTTGTATTATTCGCTCTTTTGGATTGTGTTGATAACAACAAATATGTTATAGGTAAAAGTTTAACTTTTTTAGATTTAAAAAAATACTTTTCAAAAGTTTGTATTGATGGATATAGATTATTTTTATGCTTAAAATTTTTTGCTTTGGTTGTAATGTATTTGTTTACGAATTTTCTTTTTCTTTTGTTGAATTTCTGTTCGTTTAGGTTTTTGATTCTTCTTGGTCTATATCTTTAATGATAATGTAATTATTGAAGAAGTGATGGTTAGATTCATAAAATTAGTTTAAGTACACATTTTCTACTCCAAAATATGGAACGGTATTAACTTACATAGTCTCCATTTTTTGTTTTGTTATTATTCTTTCCTCTTGACTTGACTTCTTGAAGTTAAAGGTTCGAAAAAAAGTAATTCTGATATAAAAGGGTTTTTAAATTGGCAGCAATTTTTAATTAATGGCTTACATTTATATTGAATTAATATTATAAAGTATAATAGTATTTAACATCAGAATATTGTGTTTATTTTTTAACTTACGACAGTATTTCTAAGTTTATTTTTGGTTAATTTGATAACTTGCTGGTCTTCTAATTAATTCTGCAGTATTTTAGTTTTTTAGTTCTAAATAAATTCGTGATAATATGGTTAGATGGTTATAATTTATAATTTCATATGATTTTGTTTAAATATATATATATTGAAATTCAACAGATAAATGTTTTATTAAATAAATTACATAGTTTCCGCGAGGTTACCAGTTTACTTCAAAATTTCATACACAAAAACTGTCCTTTTAACCAACAATCTAATTAATTGAGCGCTAATCTGAAAAGAAAAAAAAAAAAAAAAAAAAAAAACCAAATGGAGAAAGCTCGATTTTGTTATAAACCTCAATTTTTTTTTAGAAATCCTCTGTTCCATTGAACATTGGGTTTATTGTCACGCAAACGCTTTTGTTTTCACACAGCTACCATAATTTATATTAGAAGGAAAAGGTTCCTAAAATTAAAGGCTTGGAAAAGAGAAAGATCAAAGAAAGATCATAAACAATTAGACAAAGGGAAACCAATGAAATTAATTTTTACTGTTATTTTGAGATGGAACATCATCTTTCAGTAATTCGATGTAACAACTATTTTATTATCCAGGTATGAGTTTAATAAAGCGGTGGCCGATTAAGAAGACCAATTTTAATTATGATTGAAATCCTTTAGTCCGAAATCCCATACATGTTCATAAAGAAGGCAAAAAAAAATCTCCAGTTTTATTTAATTTCTAATATTGTTCTTTTTTTCTTTCCTTTTTAAATTTTATATTAGAATTACTACAAAACTCACACTTGTATGTTCGATCGATAATGAATTAATCCATTTGATTATATTTTTGTAGATAAAAAAATAAAGAACTTTAACTTCATTTCAGTCACTAATATAAAAATATATATCATAGTAAGCTTTTATTTAATGAATTTTTCGACACAAATAAATATTTCATTCATATGTATGGAATATATATATTATTTGATTTTATTTATTATTTGTAAACGTTGTACTTAGTAGCAATACGAAGGCTTCTGGAGACGGACTTCATAATTCTGAACCTTTGTCAAATGACGAGAACGACACCTGATCTGGCAACCGTCACTCCAAACTTCCACAACAAGCCGGGGATGAATATTATCAAAAGAAATCTTTGAATAATTTTATAAATCAATACTTAATAATTAAATAAATAATATGTTTATGTAATTAATTTTATTTATTTAGAATTAAACTGAACCGAAATCACAAAATAATATTAAATATGCAGCCTATTCATGAGTTCAAACATCTGTTACTCCAATTCAGCACATTTCTTCCTCTGTGTTCTCTTTATAAAAATCAACAACATTCATTACTCGTTTCAAGATAATTATTCTATCAATATTGACAAATGCTATTTGAATTTGCTTTCTTATCAATAGAAATAAATGTAAATGAGGTTAAAATAATTCCAATAGCCGTATCTAGTTTGCTTCTGCTGCTTGCTGAACAAAGAAACAAAAACAAAAAGTCCCATTCAACTGCACTGTAATAGAAACAAGTGCTGGAAAGCACTTTGATTTATTTACATAGAACACACATGGAATGCAATTTTATTGATAAAAAAAAGAAACCTAGAATCGAGTTTTATCTTAAATGTTTCGGTAAGCAAAACACTTGCCAACTAAAGCAGATGTAATTGTGTTTTACCAAAATACTTGATGCAGTATGTGCGTTTCGAATAACAAATAACAGGGGGTTATGATGGAAAGAGAATAAGATAAAATATCAGATTAGTGGTATGTTTAGTCGATGATAGAGTTAAAGAACTTTTAAAGGATCGATTCCTATTCAAATATTTAGTAAATGACCATTGCATCATATGATTAAATAAAATCTTTAAAATTCGTTTTGGTGTGTAATTTAAAGAAACATTCCGTAGAAATAATGGAATATTTTATTCTCTCTCATCAATTTTGTGCCTCTTAAAAAGAAATTAGTATTAGATTTAAAACTACGGCATCATTCAGATATCAAAAGTATGAATTTAGGGGGAAGATCCAATTTTTAACAAGACATTATATATACAATTTAAACTGTGACCTTTTTTTCAAGCAGATTTGAAATACAGTAGATCTTATATATATATATATATATATATATATATATATATAAGCAAGCTTTTAATGCAAGTTTTAATGAGGGTGGCAAGCTCTAAGCAAGTTTTTAATGCGGGTGGATTTTAAAATTTTGGCATTAAGAAAATTTTTCAATAATTGGAGACTTAATTACAATAATTAAAGATGTGAATTTATTTGTCGCAATATATTCACAACTTAAATTATTTATGCATCGGATCTCTCTCTCTCAAAAGTTTATATTCAGGCATTTGACACAGAGTGATTTCATGAAGCAGTAATAATAAAGAAAACAACGTTCGGTTCGGCATAATTTTCACTCAAAGACAAACAAACGTAGTCCAATCACGAAACACAACATAAACGTGGCGTCATAATGGGCGTTATTTTAACTGGCCAATACGGGATCGTATCCTGTATCCTGATAACGAAATGTCTGATTAAGCCGAAGTCATGTGAAATATAGTACATCCTTAAACTACAATAACTGAGCAGACATAATAAAAAACAAATTGTGCAACGCCCGTTCTTCATTAACCAGGTCTTGCGACATATCTCAATCGAATGTATTACTTAACAACCCCTGAACTCCAATCGAAGACACGCAAGAGCAAAAAAATTACTTGACCAATTATCACTATATAGAGAATATATATAAAGTTGCTCTCTCTCTCGGAATCCCAATTAATTTCACAATCTTATAGAGTATGATTTAAACATGAAATCTTAGCTTACTACATCACTCGTTCTGCATTCAACAATAGTAGCCTAATACTTTAACAAAAATTATCTTCCATCCACAAAACTCATTAAGATGCTTTAATACCAATTATAAATCTCTATCAAAAATCGTTATTCTCTATATCACCGCATTTCGATTTCATTTATATATCATTATCTTTAATTCAAATCACTGCACTTCTTTTACCTTCATATACTTTGCTCAATCACATTTCATTTTGGTTGGAAAGAAATTGTAATTTCGTACAATTTAAATTATTATTAAGTCCTCGAGTTTAGTGAAAAGAAAATTGCGAATTACCCAACGTCTCAACACTTCTCACAAAAGAATATTAAAATTCGTAAAATATAACAATTGCACAAATGAATAAATCACTTAGCAAAAAGTTGGGTGTCAACAGATCCCGATTGTTCGCATGTTAGAAACAAACTCAAAAATAATGGACCGATTAAATAATAATATCAGATTTAAACCAATGAAACAGGGCCGATTATGACAGCTTCAACTATTAACATATTGGGGAATGATACGGTATACAAACTCTAACAAAGGCCCTTTTAACAAGCAATTGTCTTATCGTTCATTTTATTACAACCACCAAATCTGGCGTTCAACACAAAACGGAAGTGGTTGAAGTACTCAGCCCATGACTTAATTTCCAAATGAATTTCAAGCAGTATGAGTCATCTACATTAAATATTTACAGAGTCGGAAAAAATAAAAAGCTTACGCTGTGAGAAATAATCATTAAGCAATCAATGAAAGAGATAAGATAGACTAAATTAAGAGAGATAAGACAGAGAAACTAAATTGAGAGGGAACAATGGTGTGCTTGATGATTGCGGAGTAAAACACACGATTTAAAAGTGCAAAAATAAATTGTAAAGCTATATTATTCAAATTACTTTATTCAGTTTATTAAGAAATTTTCTGAAGAATGAATTGTTTATACCATATCAAGCACTCAAGTGGTTATTTATTCACATTTCGTAAACAAATCATGAAAGCTGCATTACGAAAACGATAAATTTCATTAGTAAAGATCTTGTTCAAAAACCTAATGACTGACGAGGGAATTCATACCAAATTTTGTGAGTACATTTTTCAGTCTTCTTTATTTATTTTCCTTATCGCATTTGGACTGAATGCGTTCAGATTATAGTTTAGTTTTAACTATTCTCAGACATGTTGTCAGCCGTTTAGGCTCCCGTCTACCCGCCATTTTGACTTCGTGGACGTTATGTTAATCCTATGGAATTTCGACTTCAATTCTCACATCTTTACTATTTGAATTTAATAAAGTGCATCTGAAAGAGCAAAAAATAATGAATGCTTCAGCGGAATTACTTTTTCCCTCCGATTTTTAAAAATATTTTTGTTCCTATTTCAATGATTGGTTTGCGAGTTTTTCGGTTTTTAAATTATTTTTAAATACTTTTAAAAATCAGAGGAAAAAAGTTATTCCGCAGAATCATTCCTTATTATTTTTTTTCCTCTTTCAGATATATTTGATTGCTTTCAAATAGATCAAATAGTAAAGATGTCTAAATTAAAGACGAAATTCCATAGAATTAACATTACGTCCACGAAATCAAAATAGCGGGTAAACGGAAGTTTTCAAGTAGTCTGAACTTTAAACAGCTGATAACGACGTATGATTTAGATAATGAATGTTTTTATTTCCAGAGAAAAATTTTGAAGCTTGTACTACAAAGTTAAAAAGATGACTGAGTTCACAGGCGAGGGAAAAAAAAGTCGGTTGACTGTGACTGACGGGCGATTCGAACCTGATTTGCTGGTGTGGAGGAAACTCGCCAGGTCTTCCTCTACAGTGCTCTTAACAACTAAGCCAAAAGCGATTCCCCTTAAAATTTGTTATAAAGACACTTTAACTTCTGTTGTTATAGTTGAAGAGAGCTGCCGCAATACTATTTATATCGACGATTTATTTCACGCAATAAATAAACAAGATTTAAGAAATTGTTCAAGATTATTGCTTTGTTGAAAGATTGATTTCTAATTCAAATGAATTCTTACTCAGTATTTTCTATTTTTAAAATAATTCATTGAGTTTGAAATAAAAATCATATTTAGTTTCAGATAACATTACCGCTTCGTAATAGGAATACACAAATAAAGACGTATTATTTCATTACAGCGAATTACACCAAAGGTTAATATACATATCCTTCTATCAACTTATATCATTTGCAACTACACGATTATGTTTCGCTCTACTGACGTCCAATATTAAAATCCCTTCGGATCCAAGCGTCCTTCGAATTATGAAGTTGTATTCGGATTATATGCTCATCTTATTGTTAAATTTTGAAACCCTAGCACGCAGAATGTGATCCATTTTGAAAACCCTTTGTACCATGACGTCATCGTTGTTTACAATGGTTATGACCACATTAGACCTTGAAAATATTGATGACGTTTATTTTTATTGTGTTTTTGCGGATAGTTGTTGGGATATTTCATCTATTGTGTACAAAAAGAGCGAATCAAGCGTACATTTCTATGTAAATATTCCTTTTGTGCGGTATTAGAAATATTTATGAGCAGTTTATTAGTATAACTTATTCGTTGTTTATAAACAACCAAATTCTGTTCTATCTATTTAATTACCATTATTTAATTTAATATGTTTCATCGAATTTAGTTTAGTTTTATTAACGTCGCACTAGAAGCAACACAAGGGCTATTGGCGACGGACCTCGTAATTTTGAGTCACGGTCAAGTGACGAGGACGACACCTGAGCTGGCACCCCCCTCTCCTAACATCCACACCACGCCAACGGGAGGACTTTGGGCCCCGAACAGATTTAACGTGCATCAGCCCCGGCTACACGGCGGGTCTTTGGCGACCAAGGATCGAACCCGCGACTGAACGAAAACCGCCGGCCGTTAGTCCACGACCTTGACCACTAGGCTACCTCGGCCCATGTTTCAACGGAATAGAAGTTGCGAGATTATAATTTTTATCTTTTTGATTAATGCTTTTAGACATTTTTTTAAAATCCTCCATGACTTACTTGGAACTGAGATTAAGCATTCAAGTCACATTAAAATAATAATGGTACAGAAAAGAAAAAAAAAAAAAAAAGGAAAAAAAAAAAAAAAAAAAAAAAAAAAAAACTATTTAATTTATTTATCATCACAAATGAGTTTTGAGCTTAAGTGAGTATTATATATATATATATATATATATATATATATATATATATATATATATATATATATATATATATATATATATATATATATATATATATCAGTTTAGAATATATTTAAAGAATTAAATATTTAAAAAAAATCAAAAGATATAATAATTGATGATATGCAACGTATTGTTGTTTACGCAGATATAACTTTTCATAATATTATTCAAAGACTTTACTTACCATATATAAATATGATTTACTCATATAATCAATTTAAAGGATGTTTGTTAACTTCGGGTATGTATTCTTACTGTGCTTCGAATTTTTTTCGTAAATAATTTTATTAAAGATATTAAAAAAATTTCCAAGAACACTGGTTAAATTTATATAGGTAATATATACTAATTTGATAATTTTCGTTTAAAAACAGAAGAAATTTAATGATAAAATAATCTAATTGCACTTCTTCACGATTCCACAGCAATACAATCAAATAGCGAAGCAGATTTTTTTCTAATTCCATATTTGATAAAAAAAAATCTTCCGCGTTTCTTTGACTTATTACAAGTAATTAAGATTTTGAAAATGCTAAGTAATTTTTTAAAAGAAAGAACAAATGGAAAAATTAAGAATAGAAAAAGTTGGTAGAAAGGAAAATAACATAAAAAAGGTAAAAATTTTATTGAATATTTTTATTTCAGTAATATGTACTTTGTACTTTTGAGATATAGTAGAGAAGTTCATTTTTTTAAAGAATGTGATCAATTTTACCAAATTAAAAAATGCTGTATCCTCTTTTTTATATTTCTTTTCATATTATTGCATCAGCTTCAATACTTTAAGTAAGATTTTACTCTTCTCGATATTACTATTAAGACTCCCGTCTACCCGCCATTTTGCTTTCATCAGCTTAATGTTAATCCTATGGAATTTCGACTTGAATTCTCCCGTCTTTATTAATTGATCTATTTGAATGCAATAAAGTGCATCTGAAAGAACAAAAAACAATGAATGCTTCTGTGGCATTACTTTTTTCCTCTGAATTTGAAGAATATTTTCAAATATTTTTAAAAATCGGAGGAAAAAAGTAATTCCACAGAAGCATAGATTATTTTTTGCTCTTTCAAATGCACTTTATTGCATTCAAATAGATCAAATAATAAAGATGTGAGAATTCAAGTCAAAATTCCATAGTATTAACATTACGTCCACGAAATCAAAATGGTGGGTAGACGGGAGCCTTAAAGTCACGCAATTATAACAAATATATCTGTGCATCCTACCTTTTTTTTAAAAAAAAAATTTAAAAATATTCAATAAATATGGAATTTCCCCCTTTCATACGTAAAATTAAAAAAAAAAATATATTTTACAATACAATATAAGACATGTAATGTAATACATATTTTTATAAGCGAAAAATTAATTCAAATATATATTGACATTAGAGTAAAATCGTGATACTATTTGAATGCAACAAAAGTCAGAATGGTTTTTTTTATTAATGGTAAAAGCTGTTTTTTATCAGAAAAGTGTTTCGAGTTTAGGACCATTATTTAACTTAAATAAAGAAAGTACTAAAAACAAATCTTTACTAAGGCTTTGAAAAGTATCACCTACAAAATCACGTTATCACATATTTCGTGAAAATTGTAAAATTTATCTTTATTAGTTATTGTAAATAATTTTGCGATGTCTTTCACAAGTGAAATAGGTACATATTGTACATCTCACAGAATATTTTCTATCTTCTTTCCTTGTATATGTACATCTTCCTTGCTGAGATGTGGACGGTGGTATTGGCATTGTTCCCTCAACCATTTCGTCAAGTATTTCTAATATTATTTTCCTCCGATTACGAGGCAAATTCTGTATTTGTAATCGTTCTTTGAGAAATGATTCAATGAGAGAAAATACTAATTCTAACAGGTAATTTCCCCCTGGTCATGTTTCCGATACCATTTGCAACATTATAAAGCCCAAGAAAGATATTCGAGTTCATATCCGCTGCGTTCAGTAACTTATAAAATAGTCAAGTATCTTCATGGTAATAAAATGAATAAAAACACTTCTAAAAATATTTCCTAACCTCTCAGCTAAGAATTGTTTTATTAGAAATTAAAATTATAACTACGGCAAATGAAAACTTCACGAAGTAATTTAAAAAAAATTTACAAAAGTGAATTGTTTTACAATGACGGTATACCTACAGACATCATAAATGATTACAGGAGAAATCCATGTAACCAGTAATTCGGTTTTTTAATAATATTAGAATAACAATTAACTAGGAGTGATTTTTGACTCATGATAGCTTTTAAGGGTTAAGTATGAAATATTTATTTCACATAAAAATCAAAAAATAACATAGCCGAAATAAATAATTTCGCGTAATTTCGAAATCAAGTATTACAAATATTACTAAAAGAGAGGACGGCTTTTATTTAAAAAGGTCAATTTGAACATTTACTGACTTTTCTCTGACAGTATTCCAAATCATCTACCCAAATAAATTATCTGTTCTCAGAATCTCTAATCACATTCAAATGGTAATCACCGAAATACCACTGATTCCATTCAGCACCGAAGAAACGCCCTTTCACAGAACTTCCCATTCAATGAATAAGTGCCTAAAATCTCATTCCAAAATCGAATCACCACACAGACTAATTTAACGATTAAGCGTGTCCGAACATTTCTCAGCCACTAAATGCAGCAAAGATTAGGCGAAGATCTCTCTCGAGACTAATCAAGTCGGTATCTCACACTCACACACATCCCTAAAAGTAATCGACAAGTGGAAGATATTTATGCGAAAACTTGCCAGGTGGCGTTGCAAGCTACTTAGTCAAACGAATAATAATTTATGAGTGGAATGAGTGTGTTAATAAGCTACCAGATCTTTCTAATACGTTTGCTTTTTCTTCTCTTTTTTTGGTTTTGTTTTTGTTCCTTCCTTATTTTTTTGCTACTTACGTGGTTGATGGTATTTGGCCTTGGCCTTCGAGTAGCTAATGTGACCATTTCGAAGACGCTTTAATTGTAATTTTTTTGGCAACAAGCCAAACCTTCTTCCACTGCGCATTATTATTGGGCAATTTTCTGATTGTTTCGAAAGCACAACAATGCAAGGTTAGGAATATACAGCAGTAGTTTTTAATGAAGAAAATTACCTGTAGAATGATTCATAAAAGAGGGATGGAAAGCCATAAATCAAAAAGAAGCATTTCTGAAGTATTAAAACGCCATTTAAGAATTATGGATGCCATGAAATATGTGTTTATTTTGTTACTTGGAGAAAGTATTTATATTGAAGACATTTGCTTTTAGAGGGTCCAATTTATTCTAATGACCATGATTTTGAAAATCTTGTCAATGGAAGTGCTTACAACAAATAATTATGATTTACATCAAGATCGTTCGTTATTTAAACAGTGTAATGAGATTTTCATTAGACCTTGAATTAAAAAAAATGTAGAATCTTAATTATGTAAATGGATATTGAAACTGTTTCTATATATAATTTATTTTGTTAAAAACTTTAGATGCCATATATTAATTACATTTCATATTTATAGTGAAACAAAGATTTCATTCTTTTTATGTAAAAGAAATATTTTTTGAAAGTAAATTGCCAAGACAACATTATGAATGTCATAACATTGCCGAAATAAATAATTTCGCGTAATTTCGAAATAAAATATTACAAATATTATTAAAACAGAGAACGGCTGTGAATTTACTTCATAAAATACTAATAATTCTGTTTTATAAGTTAAGTTCCTGATTTAAGAGCTAATGATTTGGTTGCTTTTTTAATCGTTTGAGACAAAATTCTTATTTATTTAAAAATGAGAGGCATATGAATTTTAAAACATTATTTCTTATCAAAGAATACACAAAAATAATATGGTACTTTAAATCAAAAATATTTATTCTGATGTAAAGGAGCCATTTAATTAACTTTGTTATAATTTCTCAGTTAGGGTATGAAATTTACTTTTCATTACAAACTATGGTATAACAAGAAAAGTGTTAATTTTCACTAGTTAAAAAGATGCTTATTTTATGGAGTTTTTGCGTCGTATCGAAAACGGTTCTTTTTTCATGATACTACTTGTATGAATATAACTTTTTTTTTTTTAAAAAAAAAAAAGAAAAAAGAAAAGTAGAAAATAATGAAAGTTGATTGATTGAAATGTTTTCGAATACAGTTATTCAAATTTTATAATTTTTGACACAACAATAAGCGTGAAACATCTGGCATAAGAAACGAAAAGCATATGTTTCTACATATAAAAGGGTTATCCGAATGCCTAACAAGATGATACAGCCGTAGAGAGTTTTAATGAAGTGAAATTAGATTGGAATACTATGCGGAAAAATCCTAAATGAAGACACCATTAATTGACAAATTAGTTATGATTAATTGCAAAAATTATTAATCGCAAAAAAATTTCAAAACAACAAAAACAAAACAAAAACCGCATAAAAAAAATATATTTGTCAGAACTAATCTTGTCCAATATCAACTTGTTGCACGCGGAGCTAGGTCAACTGAACAAAAATTCAAACTTTTATTATACATTAAATTACCAAAGAAAATTCCACTATGAGTTGTTCGTATAATAACCCCAATACTATAGGGCAATCGAAATTTTTTTCAAAAACAATTAGAAAGTTGAGCTCATTTTAAAAAGCGCGCGGGCCGTAAAAAGCGAGCAATACGCAACGGACACCTAACCTGCAAATCTACTGAAAGTACGTGTGGGCATTACTAGAAGCGGAGAGGTGATGCGACGTGCGGATCATGCGAAATAGCAGTTGTCATTCTATCTACAACAAACCTAATATATTTGGCGGAGAAACGGATTGTTCCAGACAGTTTGATTTCTCGGTGTTTTCTGATCTCTAATAATTAGTGTTGGAATTTCAAGACAGTTTTTTTAAATTATATTTCGCACAAATAAATTTGATTCAATAAAATATAATTTCCCTTATTATATTACAGAATAACCTCAGTTTCTTTAATGGGGTTTGGAAGGATCAATCGCTTCCTGAGACTCGAGAGGTGAAAAAAGTAGTAGTTTTTAAAGAGAGAATTTAAAATGGCGTTAAAAAAACTAACATTCTAAAATCGAGAGTTCTGTGCAAAGTTTTGCAAAGAACAGATTTAGTAACCCAAGATGCGCTTTTTTATATAATTATTATTAAATTACTCAATTAAATATAAGAATTAAGATATCGAGAAATGGACAATAATAGTAAGCTTTTCCGATATTAAAATCAAAGGAAACGATAAATTATTAAATTGAATATTACATCAGCTACATGTGATTAAAATTAAAGCAAACGATACATTATTAAATTGAGCATATTTAAGCTAAATGTAATTGAAATTGAAGCAAACGATAAAAAACTGAAGTGATTTGGTACGCCAATATTGATCCACCTAAAACAATAGCCCCTTGGGTGGCTAAAAACAAAAATTAAAAACATGGTGATAAATCGAATGCACGACACACACGAACACATATATATAGTCGGAATAAAATGCATTTCAAAAGCAGCCCGCAAAGTCTTTTGGGGTTGAACAAGCCTGGCTTGTAGAGCAAACCCCCACTCCCGAAAAAAAAAAGGATCTGGTTAGCATTTGAATTCTTTGAAATAACACATGTCAACTTTTCAATTGTAAAATACATTTAAAAGAATAGTGTAAGAGATTATAAGAATTTTTATACGCCGCTAACTTTTTTATAAAAGTAAAAGAACGATCCATAAAAAAGTAGATATCGAAGCACAGTGGACATTAAAAATAATGATATTCGTTTTTAATTCGGCTTTTTTACATCAATTTCAACGACCCTTCATCAACTACAACTGTTCAACATTGTACAATATGAATTAAAATCCTCCTTGTGAAATCCATCATCCTCACCTTGAACTAATGCTGCACATAATGACAAATGATGGTTCGACATCATTATGAAAGCCCAGAAAACCGATTAAGTCCACTTTTTGACGTGAGAACCAACAAAAGCCTTCCATCACGTGTCACCCGATGTTTAGACTGGGGGGGGGGAAATATGGTCCGAGACGGGGCAATCAAAGACAGGTCACTTCCTTTTCAGTTGTGTCACATGGATGTCTCCGTTGTCAATTAGACGGATGCAGTCTGGCAGCAAGCCAGGCAGTCACCTAATAGCTCTAAATTACGCCTTTGACATCCAAAGGTCACAGCTTCCAATTACCAATGACAATCGATTGTCTTTTTTTCTGCTTCTCTCAGATTGCCAAGAAGTGATTGCACACTTATCGCCACAGAAAACTCTCCCATTGGATGAAAAAGAACCGGTGTTGCTTAAGTGAAGGCAATTTAAGTTTCATTTCAGAAATCACAGTTAGGTTTTTGCGTTCAACGGCAATCACATCGAAGATCAAAGTTTAAGTCTATTAAGTAACATTACTTAGAATGCGTAACTGCGTGAATAAATTCAAAAAAAAAAAATGTTCTTTACCGATATCATGGCACAATCGAAGAATAAAATACGTTAAAAATTAAATTAAAAAAAAAAAAAAAAACGGATGCAATTTTTGACGATTAAGAGATCTGGCGTTCAATAGTATGAGGTAAAATACTAAGAAAATTCGTCATCAGCTTCTCAGATATATTTTGCATGTTCTGAGACTCCAGCATATAAATTTATTATCTGGGATTAATTTTTTAACTTCTTAGTTTTTGATTATTTGTGAATGATGCCTCTTTATTATCAGTTGTGAAATTTAATTGGATTAGTAACGTCATATAGTATACAAATGGCGACGGGCCTTATAATTTTGAATCGGTCACATGTTGAAAATACTTAAAACTTGGAATGGAATTTCATCCTTCAATTTCCATAAAACGCTTCATGAATGATTGCAATAACTAAAATCGTAACAAGCAGCAATCTATATTATTCCACATGAAGTAACATTCTATACTTAAGAACAAACTTCTAAGCCATTCGATTATTTCAAACTACGATTCTTTTCATAGAACATAGATACAGAATAGGCTTTCTCAAACGTAATCTCGGTAGAAATTTAACTTATTAAAAAATTTTGTGATATGTTCCCTATTCCAGTAAATCTAAATATTTTTTTTAAAATTTAATTTTGTATATTTTTCTTAAACAATATTAATTATAAATCTTAAACAAATAATAACTCAATTGTTAATAATTTTTAAAAAGAACAGTCAAATGTAAGTTAAAATCTTACACAGCATTCTCAGTAGCAGTGCTTTTCTTAACTACAGCACACAATTGAGCGATCGAAGTGATAATCATCTTTGTTTTTCGTGAAACTGTACTTTAACAATTTACTAAGTATTGCTTATTTTTTTAATATTAAATTAAATGACACTCACTATTATGTTGGAAAAAAATGAGCAGATATTTTAAAAATAAAATGAAGTGACATTTTTTTCCTCTTAAAATCCAGAATTCATTCATAAAGAGCTGCAGAAAATAGTCAAAAATGCGGCAGTCCTCTTTCTTCCATGAATCAAGTTAATCCAGGACGAGGTCAGTCCTATTAGAAAATCCCCAAAAATATGAAGGGACAAAACTACATTTATGAAGGATTTTTCAACTGAAATTACCTCCATTTATGAGGGATTAATCTTAATGATGAGAATATGGATTAACTGGATAAAAAAAAAGTAGTATTAGAATATAGATATTCTCATGCAAGCTTAAGAATGGAAACTAATGTTATGTAATGAGTTAATCCATACAGAAGCAAACAAAATTATTTTCATCATACACGATAATTTTTTTTCAAACATATCCATTAAAAATAAAAATTAATAAAAAGGATTATTGGAATATTTAATCAGAATGATACAGAAGCAATCTGCTAGATTAGTCAATTTAATCTCCAGTGATAGTGAATTTAAAAAACACATTTTTTTAGTCATATAACAATAATACTTAGAGTTACTTCCCCATTTAAATAAATGTAAATGCAAAAGACACTATAAACTTCCCAAGTATTCCTTGTAAGTGCACTTAAAAGTTGTTTAACATATCGGAATATTACCGGTTAAATCCATGAAATAAATTTAAAAAATGAAAAGTAACATTTTATGTCCATCATTTTTAACGATGAATTAACATTTATTTCGTGAAAATTATCCTAGCAGTTTCTTATACGTGATAGTACTTTTTTTTTTAAAAAAAAAAAGTTGCGTACAAAATCATTGAATAAAAACATTTATTCTTTACAATCTCATTTTAAATCGAAATAATTTTAACTTAAACCCTAATCACCAGTTCAACAGCTTTACTAATACAAGTCGTCCAATATCCTTGATCTAGATAAATTTAAGATAAACTACTATCATGTTTACATTACTATCATTTTTATTTTTAAAAATTACAGAACTCGTTTTTTCAAAACTGTAATGTTAATCTAGACACGAACGTTGGAATTACAACTCGGTTATCGCACTGTACCCATCATTCATCAACGTATGTTTTGCGTGTTTATCGCACGCACGTAAAATCGTTCAGCTTTTTATCTTATGTATATAAAAAAAGATTCTGTGGTTATTTATTGAGTGCAAATATCTTCCTACAGTTACAACATATTTGCACGTCTTTATCCTGTATTTGTCATATAGGAATCATTGACATGTAGCCATTAAATAGGTAATTTATGATTTTTCGAATAAAAATATAATTGACTAAAATTAAAAATAAAAAAAAATAAAAAAATCGAAACATTTTCTACCTGATAAAAGGTTCAACATTCTTCGATATAATATTCAATAGGACGGAACATTTATTTTTAAAAATGTGTGCTTGAAATGTTTGTCTGAGTCGGAAGAACCAGTTCATTTCCTTATACCCAATTCTTCAGTTTAATGTTCTTGTTCGTTTAAGAATGATTCTGGCAGTTTCGCATGTTCGTTCAAACAAATAAAAACAAACAATAAATATCATTCAATATATGCAGTTAATTTAAAGTCATTTATCTTAATCATGGTAAGGTACGACCGACCAGGTATTTTGCTTTTTATACGACGCCATATAAAAATCTTGAAATTTTGCCAGACTTGACATTTTTTTATTGCAAGAACTGTGGTTGGCTCAAATCTGAACTCTCCACAGCGACTTATCCAATCAGCGTTTCGA
The DNA here is from genome assembly GCA_019974015.1 of Nephila pilipes. NCBI lineage: Eukaryota > Metazoa > Arthropoda > Arachnida > Araneae > Nephilidae > Nephila > Nephila pilipes. The sequence continues at coordinate 102,236 of BMAW01085476.1, read as the reverse complement.
TTTCTTTAATGCATTAGAATCTGTTTAATCTTCAGAATATAAGCATTCATAAGAGCCATAAACAAGATTTTGTAATGAAATCGTATATATTTTCAAATATATTCTCAGAAGAAATACATATAATTCAATAAAAGTTTTCTTTTTCTTCTCTTAATTTAATAAGAAATTATAACCTACAAGAATTTATAAAAAACATAACACAATCTATTTTTCTTATAAAAAGTGACACTCGAATGTAGTACATATTTCAAATTATATTACATGTTGGGTTACAATATAGTTTCATGGTAAATTAACGAACATTATAGCTGTCGGATCACGGATTTGAGACTCAATTTCACCAAACATAATGAGGAATAATGGGCCTGTTGCTCGCCAAAGCCAATTGACATAATTAGCAGACGCGGCGTGATATATAAATTTGATGAGAGATTGATTTAGGTGTTACTGACTTTTCACAATAGCAACACCAGCACTATTCGCGACGAACCACATAATCAAGAAATGAGAACGACATTTGAGATGGTACTTTCCTCTCTTAACTGACACACTACATAACAGGACAACTTTGAAACCTAGTTCAATTTAACTTGAACTAGCATCCCTTATTATTACACGGAGTGAAGTTGAATAAGGACTTAAATATCTCCAACCATGAATTCACGACTGTGACCACTGTGCTGAAAAAAATATTACGTTTTTATATCAAGTAGATTCTGTTATATATCCGTTGATAAGGATAACTTAAGAATAGTTTTGGGTTTGGTTTGAATTGACTTTACAGTTACACGAAGGCTACTAGCAATAGATCTTGAAATTCAAAGCATCGGTCAGATGACGAGGGCGGATACCTGACTAGGGACCTCATTCTTCTCACTTTCATTCCACACCACTTGATATGAAGCTATTTCAATTTACGCTGCCTTCTCGTCAGTCAAATAACAACACACACGCTCGGAATACTCTTTCAGACAGAAAACTGTCCAAATATCTATATTAATTCAGGTGATTATAATTCAAATATCCGATAATATATAGTGGCCCTAAAATTCAGAAATTCTTAAAACTTAAAACTTTTCACTTTAACAAGCAAAGTTAAAATTCCATTTGGTATTAAAATAAAGGTAACAAAGTGTAAGACTTTTTTTTTTGTTTTTTTGTTTTTTTGTAACGGGTTATCGAGCGTTTTCCCTTTCAATTAACTTCTTTTAAACTACTTTATGACGTTTTTTGATTTAAGAACCTTGTCTTGAGGAAAAAAACCGTTATTTATGTAAATTCGCATCGCTCTGTATAAAATATAGTGAATAGGAATAGGAGGATGATAGTGGGCATATTAGACTATTAAAAGGAGAAAGAAGGTTAGCAAGAGCACACGAATTTGGGACAAGAAAGTTAAATGAACGTCGGATAGTTGATTCGGACTTGGACGACCCAGTGTAAAAGTATTGTTTACTACACTAATTTATTTTTGCGACAAGTAGAATTTTCAGACATTCGTAATAAATATTTATTTTTGATCATTCTTAGACAAAAAATAGTTATGAAGATTTGCTTGTCTATTTTATTGACTGATTACTTAGCGAATTTCGACGGATCAGATCCTGAAAAACGACGCGGGGATGTCACAACTTTTTCGGTGAAAAATTGCTTGAATCGAACAAATATTAATAATATAATAAAACCTAACGCTGTCTATACTCTCGTGAATCCATAATACGATATTAATAAAAGGACATTTTCTGTTTATAAACGTAGCCGTGTTTAAGACACATTCTTTAACATTAAATGAAGGTATGGTTAATGTGCAGCTGGATCTATTATTTGAATATAATACTTTAATATCGTTGGCCAAAACTTTGGAGACCTTGACTACTAGGATAACTTGGATCCGTTAAAATTAACAGTTAATAATTCGTAAATAAATAACAATGTTAGTTATTAACTATTGCGTCACACATTTCGATAAGACAAAAATAACTAGAAGCAAATTTATAATTAAAAGCATAACGTGAACAATGAAATATAATAATAGGAATTCTTAAAAGAAATTAGAATTTTTTAATCCGATTTCTTATAAATGGAAATAAGCTTCACAAAGTCGGACCGCATGTGGATTGAAAACAGTAGAAATGTCGCTAAATACTACCTCCTACACGTGGGATAATATTTCCATTTAAGAATGTGAATGACGTGCTCATCGTAAATTATTGTATCTGATTTTAAACGAAAGGTATAAGACACTTTAAAATAATTTTTCAAGGGGAGAAAATGTTCAAATAAACTGCGTAGAACTTGTATTAAAATATTTCTAAATAAATTAAAGGAAGGACAATAACTTATAGTGTAGATCTCCATAGTTCCATCTCAACTATATTTCTAATTTACGAGGAGATACTTATTTCCTATCATTATAATATACGGAATATATATAATACATCTAATACCTTTACCTTCCAGATAATAACTGAAGAATTAAAAAAAAATGGTAATACATATTTCAGTATAAATATTTTCTTGATGATGAACCACGATACATCTTAATGTTTATTTAGATTCTTGTAGCTAATGGGCATATCAAGTTCGTCTACATACAAATAAGTCTGACATTTTAACAATTGTAGTGCCCTAATTTTCTCCTCATCCAAAGCACTTCAAACAAAAACAATGAGAATTTAATGACATATTGTTAAAATTCAAAAATAAACACAGTTTCTTTTAGAGAATTTAATGGTGCACTGTAAAAACAAACAAAAGAAGAAGCACAACTGTTTTTTTTTTTAACTGTCTTCATGTATCTAATTCTCACAAAACCTGTCACTTATTTTTAACCATTTCGCATAGAGATCGACACGTTAAAAAAAAATTAACTGCATTAGAATGCGCGAGCCCTAATTTCAAACCCAACACCAGTAGCCAGCAATAGGGAACGACATTAGCAACCACGCTACTCAGAACGATTATCGCAGCGGAATACTGTCATAAGCAATTGGAGAAAACATTTTTCTCTCTCTTCCGAAAATAAAAAAAAAAAAAAGTAAGAAAGAACAGGTAGGTAGAAATTACAAACAACTATTGGAAAGCGTCCAAGAAAATGAAGAGGAGAGCTTGTCTTAGACAGGCCGAAATTATGAGTAAAAAAGAAGACGAGGAAAATACTAAAAAGAAAAAAAAAAAGATGGGGATGAAAGAAGATAAACACAGCATTTACTTTCTTAACCCCTGAGAGCATTTCGGACCTAAATATGGATCGCCGAAATGAGGAAGAATTCCTCTTTTTCACGCTATGTTTCCGTAAAACAAATAGCTGATTCATCACAACTTGAATCCAGATGTTTGAAATATTACATATGAGTTACGAGATACATTTTTTCAAGAATTTGAGGGTGAGTTGTTTTAAGCAATTCTAAGTTAGTGTTAAAATAGCTGATGTTGTCTTAAGAACTACCAGGCTTTACTTTGCATCAGTTAAGCCACGGTACAATGTTAAACATAAGTTTAGATTCTGGCGACAATAAATTTCGTACATAACATAGGAAAATTGTTTAAGGGAATTATTTTAGTATTACATGAAAAATATATTATACGAAAAGGTAAAGAGTAAAAAACAACACTAAACTTTACCATATTTCACACAGTTATATAATTTAAGATTTTACATTCTTCAACGTTCGGAAAGTTCCGTAGTGGAGACATATATTAATGCTACAGAAATCGGAAGGCTCCGCTACGGAGACATGTCTGATATAATAAAAATAGATAAAGAGCCGTTTTTATTACGTAAAATAGATGCGTACGTAAGTTTACGACCCTGCGATAAAACGTCAATGATAGTTGCAAACCGTCACCAAACGGCCTCTAAGGGGGAAGGGGGGTCGGAAATTTGTGCAGTTAATGTTTATATTCTATGCAAAGAAAAACACGAAACACCCTTAAATCATTTCAGATTTGTAAATCGGTTGGTTTTCCAATGGAGAGCGGATTTAGGACTCCCGGACGTTTGATAAGGAAGAACGGCTTGACAGAACACTACACATTTTACGTTCTGGAGAAATTAAAATATTGTCGAGTCTATTCCTACAGACAAATAGTTGGAGGACGCAAACAAACCTTAGCATAGTGTTCAAGATGTTCTGGAAACTCTTCGCTTTGCACAGGGGACTGTTTTGAAAAATTTCATAAAATGAAATATTATAAAAATTGAGAAATAAAGGATCAACATTTCAATGTTCAACTATCCTTTAATCCAAGTTTACGCTCACTTTATAATAATTATTATTATGCTCATAATGTAACATTTTAAACACGTAAAATTACAGTACGTACATTACAATAAAAAAAACCCGTTACAATATGCACGTACTATAATGTTTCATGGCTGCACCATACTAATTTTACCACAATACTTCGATCTGTTGGTATATATTATAATAATCAATCTCGAGCATTAAAGATTAATATATGATAAAAACACAACAGCTGTTAATATTAATAGAATTAGCAGAATTATTTGATAAAATAATATTAGTATTCATTAACAATTAGTTACAAAAATGAATTAATACTAATGACGAAACATATGAATCTGCAAAGCAAAATTAATGTCATGAAATTAAAGAAAAATACTAACAAGAAAAGAAAAAAAAGTAATCTCCAACTTTATTGAATTAATATCGTTACAATATTTCATACTAAAGACACGAGAAATGAGACATACAAGTTTTAAGTTTTGAATTCAGTCAGAACACATACACACAACACACACACATTAAACATTAATTTTAAAACGATTTATCTTTAGCTACATTTACACCGATTGCGTTGTATACAAAATAATGTGGCAACTAATCAAAATTAAGTTTTTAGAAGGGGCGCCAAATAACGATTACTTGGCCTTTTTTTTCTGTGCGATAGCGATGATCGAAAAATTTTAACAACGAAAAGTTGCAACGGCCATGTGAAGAAAATTTAAAGATTTTTGAAATAACTTAAAAATAGCATTAAATGCAAGAAATTTAAAGAAATTGTCATAATAATTAAAAATTAAATTATTAATAGTCTTCAATATATATTTATCTCAACAT
>BMAW01085476.1:43668-97142 GCA_019974015.1 Nephila pilipes | reverse complement strand
TAAAAATTAAATTATTAATAGTCTTCAATATATATTTATCTCAACATTTTGCAATACATACACATAATTTTTTTTTTTTTACTTAAAATAAAAAAAAAAAAAAAAAAAAAAAAAAAACCCGCATTATTATAAAACTGGTTATTCATTGAAATCGAGCAATATGCAAGGTCTCGATTTGCAACCGAGTTCCGATTAATAGGTCGTTAGCTAGATTTACATTTTTCAACATTATTTTAATTTTAACATGTTATAAAAATTATATATATATTCACAAAAATTTAATCTATATAAGTATAAATCACAGCGGGAGGTCCATGGAGTAGACATGGGAGCAAGTGCCCCTTCCCCCGTCATAATTTAACTCACAGACAAAATAACATATCTAAACAGGCAATCCCAACCAAATTGTCTGTAAAGAGTCGATATATTTGCTGTTTGAAAAATAAATACAAGGGGGGGGGGGGGCCCGAAAAGTACCCGTGTTACGAATGAGAAATTGGAATGGGGTAATTCTTTGTAGTTTTTTTTCCCAACTTATATGCTAACGTGTTTTCGAACTCAAAATCTTACATTTTATTTAGGAATAGGATAGTAAAAAAATCTGATTTTTTAAAGGTAATTTGATGATAGCCAAAGAAGAGAAGGCGTGAGGGCAAAAAACGTGATTCTGTGCCCCTTCCCCTCATCTATATTTTCAGGACAGACAGAGAATTAACGAATGTAATGCGAAAAATAAATACAAGGGTGGTTCAAAAAGTACCCGTGTTACGAATGGAAATAGGAAAGGGGTAATTCTTTGTAGTTTTTTTTTTTTTTTTTTTTTTTTCCAACCAACGTTTTTCTCTTTCTTTCTTTTTTAGTTCCTTCGTTTTCTAAGAAGCCCAAAAGTATGATCCCTTCGCATCCCAAAAAATTAATTATCGCCACAATGTTGTCAAGCGTCTTCGCCTTCTTTACTGCAACATATTCATCGGAAAAAAACCTCTATTGTTTTGATTGTTGCCTGGCTTCCGGTGCATGATGATGAATCCAGATCTAACAGACGTTGATAACTCGTCGCAAAATGACGACCTCAACTCGACGCGGCTACAATCAAATTTTGATGAAGCAGCATATGGTTTGCCTATTCAAAATTAATCTATGAATTGGTGTCAAATTCGTTTTGGTGCCGTTTAACAGAAGGTAACACAAACTTCCCCTAGCAATGCCATCGGTCGTTAAACAGGTACTTTTTGAACCACCTTTGAAAAAGTAGCGTATTGTACATATTGTACACACACACACAGTTTTCAGTGAAAAATTTAATTAATTATTTTTTGTAATCGTAAGAGCGGATGAATGCCTAGATCTTAGGCCGAGGAAAAAATGTTCTTAAAAATCTAGAACTCCGTAAAATTACCCTCTAAAATAAATTTTCAAGGGAAAAAAAAAAAAAGAAATGCAGGGCCAAACACGACTTTCGTGACAATAAAACCAACCAACCATTAAAAAAACTCTCAAAATCCTAAAATATGATACAATTATTATAAAAATGGCGAAAATAATTTCATAAAGATACATTTCTTCGAACTGAAACCATTTATCAGGATTTCCGTACAAGTTAACAATGTCTGCAATGTATCAGAGAAAAGATAACGCTTGAATCCGGGCCCTGATGATAAGTAGATAAGCATAAGAAAAAGAAAAAGAAAAAGAAAAAAACTAAAGGATTAAACCTTTTCTACTTTGGGAGAAATAGGAGTTTTCCTGCAAATTACCCAATAAAAACAACCCCTCTTCAAACCACTATTTACTAAAATCTTCGCGATTACATTGTTGTCGGAGCTTAATTTAAGGATTTTTTTTCCCCCAGAAATAATGATTCCATAATTATACAGACAATATTTCACAGATCCGAAATTTCGAGCAGATAATATACTTATTTGTAATTTACAGATTATGACACTTAAAATTTCCAAATGAACGTTTAATGTTTCAGTTTTTGGAGTTCGATTTTTGTTACTACTATAGACAACAAAAATATATTAGTGTCACCTCCGTATTTCATGCATAGCAAAGTCTTTTAAATCATGTTGAAAATGCATAGAAGGGTCGCTTAAATCATTTTGAAACACGGATATAAAAATCCCTTCAATCATGTTAAACCAGGCATGAGGCTTACCATTTTTAAGTCCTGTTAAATCATGTATAAAAATCATTGGTTTGTTATTTATCGAAAACAATTCGTTCCTACACCAATTGTTATAAAAAAAAAAAATTCTATTCTGAGCAATGTTTTAAGCTTTTGAGAGTTTTCATTTTTTTTTTACCCTCTTTATTTCCTGTTTGTATGCAGAACTAGAAAGAATTAAAGTAAAAACATTTTTGAAACAAAGGGAGATTCCCTCAGTAGAGGTTACAAATTATTAAATAGAAGTTTTGTAATTGAGATAATGGCTAGCAAATTTATACATGAAAGCCTTCTATGAGTCGAAGTGGCCGCGGTAGCCTAGTGGTCATGGTCCCGGACTTGGAGCCGACGTTGTTTTCATCAAGTCGTGGGTTCGAGTCCTAATACCGCATAAGACCCGCCGTGCAGCGGGGTTGAGGCATATTAAATCTGCTCTAGGTCCTAAGTCCTTTCGTTTGGAAAGGGAGGTGCCAGCTCAAGTATCACTTGACCATGGTTCAAAATTGCCAGATCCGTCGCCAATAGCCCTCGTGTAGCTACTAAGTGCGACGTTAATAAACAATCTCAATTCACGTCACATTCGTGAGTCATATCTCACGATATGGTTCAATATGTAATACGTCATCATTTCATACAAAAATTATTAGTTGTTATTCATCAAAAACAAAACAAAAAGGAACGAAGAAAATAGGAACGTTAATTGCATTCCTCCTATAAAGAATAGGAAACTTGGAACAATTTTTTACGTATCAAATATAAATTTAGATGTAAAAATATAGAAAATTTGTTACATAAAATATAAATATAAATATTTCGACTTCCTTGTTTTAAAGATAGCAACATATTTTAATGTGTTATTCCTATCATTTTTTTCTTCTTTAAAAATAAATTCCTTGTTATATTTCCCTCACTTAAAAGCCACACGGATCTTTCATACTGTGTATCAAAACGAGAAAAATCTGCAAGTCATAAAATGTTTTAAGTTTTAAGAGCACAATAAAATAAAAAGAATAACACAAACATTCAATGTAGATCCATTTCATTCTCATAAACTTATTAATAATTTAGAGTTCGTGTTATTTATCTAAAAATGTCTTTCCCAATTAAATCCTGTTCTTTTTCAAACTAAACAAAGATATTTTTAATGCATGATGAGCTAATTCACAAATGTTATCAACATCCGACAGCATTCTGGAAATGTGAAGTTTTTGTCTGCAGAAATATTTATAAAAAATATATTATTGATCACGCAGAGTTTTTGATCAAACGCTCGCGATTTTTTTTTTCTCTCCCAGTGAAATTTTCAACAATAAACGCTGCCCAATCAAATGATTCGAAATATTATGCGATAAGAGAATCAAATAATTAATAAATGGAATCATTGAAAGGCACCAAACCTGAATGCAAATTAATTTAAACTATAATAATTTCTTATTACGAAGGTTAATAAATAGAAATTATCGATTAATTTTCAAACATGACTTTTAACAATTTATTTCAACGATGTAGTTCTCTGCACAGAAATTTTTAGTTCCACTAAAGACAGAATTTACTTTTACTAATACGTATTTATAAGTATTAGTATGAAATTACTCTGATATGACTTACATCAGATCAGAAATTCCAAGCCAAAACTATGATGGAAAAGAACTAGAACTTTCGATTATTCGATGGCATTTATTTTCTAAATATTCTTGAATTGATAAAAAAATATTTCTTTTGTTAAAAAATTTCAATTAAAGAATTATTTACATTTTTAAAAATAGCACAAAGAGGAAGCTAAATCTATTTTAAATAAGTTTTCCTAATATTTTAATTTACATGTACTTTAATGCACGAATGAAAAGACTTAAAATGCTCAATTCTTTTTTCAAAACAAGGACAAAAATCAAACTATTAAAGAGGATGTGAAAAACAACGAACAAATTAAATATACATAAAAACATAAGTTTTTAAAACAGTAACTTCCACAATAGAAATAACTAACACATACTAACACTTATTGCAAATTTAGAACGTTAAAAGAAAAATTTAGGCAACCAAGAAATTATTCAAGATATTACACATTCATTGATTTAAAAAGTTTATTTAGTTTCCATATTTGATTACTCTCTCTACAAACAAAGATTGAAGAGTAATTAAAAATTCTATACATTTTAATAGTCTCAATTAATACGGACCACAAAATATACAGATCACACAAAATTCTGCGAACCTACTAGAAGCCCAAGTTCAGAATTAGAATTGAATGAAGTAGGATCCTCTTGAAAGATGTAGTTAAAGTTTCATAGTAGCAAGCTTATAATGCATTAAATACATTTATAAAAATTTTCTGAACCCGACAAAGATTTGAATTCTTCATAACTCATAAATTTGTTTAAAATCCAAACCAATTTTTTTTTTTTTTTTTTTTTTGTAAAAAAGGAACCAGATTATGGTAGCGATGTAATATCAAACACTTTTTTAAACAGTAACTCTGTGGTATATTTTTTGTACAATGTTCGAATTCAAATTTGTAGTTGCTTAATCGACGAACTACGATGTTGGATATTTAGATAGTTCACACAGGTTCAGGTTGTGTGTGCAAACGCATTAAACAGTGCTTTAATTGTTTAAAGATTTCTAGAGTGATTTCACCATGGTATCCGTTATAATTATATTGACACTAGATTTTTTTTTTTTTTGGCAAAATCGCTGATCCCGAACGGTTGCGATCAAGAACGCGGCGAATTAAAGAACGTTTCCTGTATAACAATAAACCAAAAGTAGAACAAATAAACAATTCAAATACATCATAATTTTTCTTTCATTAATTTCTATCGTACAAAAGTTTATCTTATTACAGCAAAAAATTGTTTACTATTCTTTTCCACCAATTACGCCAAAAATTGCTCAGGAGAAAGCATTTCAACTCGGCTAAGAATCAAATAAAACCCAAATTAATCAGACGAATAAAAAAAAAATCAACATTTTTTACTGAACGTATCACAAAACAAACAAAATATTTAAAAAACAAAACAAAAAAGATCGAATGATTTTTAAAATAAAATCCAGAGACAAAAACTGTATCAAAACAGTTCATTTTCTTTGTTTCAGATGACGTATAAAAATGAAACGAACCATCTGTTCCTCTCTCTCCAACTGTCAAGAGAATTTTTCGTCGTTTTTTCTTAATCAAATCAGAGTGAAAAAAAACCTGTAAACGACGTAAATAATTTATCACGCGTATTGGGAAAACAACTGGAGCGGTAAATCTACAAACTTTTGTCACTGGAATCTTCAATTTAGTTAATGACGTAAACAGAAAAAAGTTACGCTCCATTCATAGCGTATTGTAGTCCGGAGATAATAAATATCGTTGGATATAAGGGGATTTTTCCTCACAAAAGCTCTTTTGTTCGATGGCAGTGATTTTTCACTAGCGTTGGAGATAAAAGGACAACTCTAGATTTCGAAGGAACCACAGAATTCAGCTCATCAAAGTCTTCAAATGTATTCATATGGAACCAAAGTATTACTGTATTTTGCCAAATTCTAATTCAAGTTTAAAAATCAAACTTTATCTCTTGATTACAACCATTTTCTAAAAATATAAACAACCAATCCGTTAAAATCAGTTAAAAAAAAGGATAATTAAGAAATAATTATAAAAAATAATAATTAATTGCGAATTTATAAATTTTAGCATTGAATTCAGTATTATAAATGCAACATTTATATGCTACAGTGTAAAAATAATGCAAAAATCATAACTCGTGACGAGATGAAATCTTTGAATTTAACTTACTAGAATAAATTTCCAATAAAATAGTCAAAATAAAATAAATGCTCATTTTTTTTTAAAAAAAAATTACCATTTAAAAGCTTAAAAATCAGAACAATTTCAAAATTGATACATTATATAACGTAAATAGAAGTCCTAAACCACTATAATATTAAGAGTTAACGGCATTGTAACAAATTTCTTTACAATCAAGACGAATATTTCATTTTTAAATAAAACAGAAAAAGCTTTGCTTTGAAAAAAATATGCCGTTCATTACCACCAAAAACTCAATTTATTCCACATTTAAGAAAAAAACAACAACAGACGTTTACGACTTTCATTATTTCCTTAAAGAAAGAGGGGGGGGGAGAAAGAAAGCTAATCTTCGGTCTTCAATTTAAAGATCTCAAATCGTTTTTACGGACTAGTTGTTGAGCTGGTGATTAACCTTTCAGTGAGATTTGCGAATAGTTTATTTTTAAAGGTGCGGCATTTATATTCAAATAGCAGGAAATAGACATGTACAGAAGTCGAAATGTAACTTTTTCAATTTTACTAAATAAATTAACACACACTTCTATACAGAACATCGGGGTCTACAGTTTCCACAGAATAGAAAAAAGCCACGTATGATCACATAGAAAAAAAAAATTTAGAATCTACTAAAATTTTCAAATTTTATTTCGCAATCATTTATAAAAGACATTTTTTAAATAATTATTCCCAAAATCAAATAAATGAAGGCAAATTTTTGTTTAATTCTCCAGCCTGTCACCAAAATTCAAAATCTTTCAGGATTATTAAGAACCTAATATAATTTATAGATATTAGATATAGTTCTAAAAATAAAATCAGTAAGATTCTAAAAAAAAAATATCAATGATTGTAGGGAACATTTATTTTATAGATATAAATTTTATTCGTTGAAATACATCGAAACATAGTGTTTTAAATCAACTGATATTTTTAATTGCCTTTGGGTAGTCAGTTTTTCACAAGAAAGAGGTAAATTATATAAAACATTGCAATGCTTCCAAAATTATCGAATTGGAAAATCTGTTTCAAAAATTATATTCAATCAACAACTCAATGAACTACATTATCGTCTGCACAAGAAATGAATGTTTTCTACAAATATTTCAGAATTTAGTCAACAATGATTTAGTATAGAAGAGTAATATGAATAATATTTTGCATTTTCACAAACTCTTCTTTCACTCCAATGGTTAAAACTTGAACACAAGATATTTCGAAATCCTCAACTATAAGTAATAAACAGAGCTTATGACATTCAACCAGAACAGGAAGAAAGCAAAAAAAATATACCATCAAGGAATTTCTTGAAAAATTCACTAGCACATACTTTCGAACATTAGCATTACCTATTCATCTGGAATAAATACGAGTTCACAGGAACTAAATCTCAACCTCTTCATTCTTTATATTAGCTCCTTTTTTCATTCATGGTCAAACAGGTGGGCATGGCAGCTTAACAATGTTATTCTTTCAGCAAACAACTCCCCACGGAAGCGTGGCAAACAATTTTTTACACTCTGCCGTAAAAAATTCATCGGAATTTTCACTCTGTAGTTATTTTATATATATAAAAAATAATGTAGATGTACAAAGGAAAACATTTTTTTTTTCTTCTTGTTGCAATGCTTTTCCTGGAAGCTAAGTTTTAGGAAAATTGAAATATTAATACATTTTCATTTATAATATAGAGAATACGGCAAGTGATAGAATAAAATGAAATTTTTTAAGTCTATTGCAAGATGTGTAACAATATTGCAAAAGTGTAACAAAACATTTGAAAAAAAATCATTGAAAAATTGAAATGATGAATTATTATAATAAATGTAGTTTATTACGTGTATTCTGCTTCATAATGAAGTTTATATTTTCAATCATTTCAGTTCAGAAATGACTGAAAATGTTCTTTGAACCTTTTAAAAAATATTTTAAAAATAAAAAATATACAAAATAATAAATATAATTGGTATATTATTTTACACCAAAATTAATTTAGCACTTAAATTTGCATTAAATTTCAAGTATAACATATTATAAAAATAATTACGCAAAATTATTTTTTTTCAAAAATGCATAACTGCCACATTATGAATAGCAATTATCTTAAACTCTTCACTGATTGATAGTACCGAGAAACATCCTTGTGGTTAGTTTAAAAAATATTATTTTTATGCTTCTATTCTTTTTCATGCGATTTCTTTTCTTTTTTTTTTTTTTTGCAAATGTATCTGAATTTTATTTATAATTTAAATATTTAAATGTAGCATTCAATCTTCTTATAAATAACCAAACTGTTCGTATCAAAACAATAACGAATCTAGTTTCATTATCAGAAGCAACAAATCCTTTTTTTAAGATGATGTATATATTCAAAGGTAATATCTTGCCAAAATATAAACCGATTATATATATCATTATAAACGTATTCTATTATGCGTGTACAATCCGTTTTAGCTAAGTATTCAACTAGCAAACAAGGAAAATTATATTTTTTGAATCCTCGTTCTTTTGGAATATGTAATTTATTCAAAGCATATGAAATTGTCATGTATTTCAAAGAACAATTTACATAATTATATTTTTAAATAATATTAACCTTCAACTAATATTATCTGGATTAACCGTATTAGACTGTGCAACATGTTTTAATTCTTTTAGAGTTTCCGTTATGATTATCTTATTCCAGGCAGACCTTTGTCAATGGATACCGTATAATAGTATAAACCAGCTAAGTAGAGATTAATTCTCCCTAATCTCCCGAATTTTCATGAATATAAAAAGCGATAAATTAATACTGATGAGCATACCGGATAAATTACTTAACTGCATATTTTTACTCAATTTCAAACATGATGTAACACTTTCTGATTAACTATTTGATTTTCACAAACTAGTAAATAAAAATGAAATTTTCTCTGTAGTTATTATATATCTGATGTGAAAAACAACAATTAAAGATGTTTTACTATATTAAAAATAATTCGAGCAGCATATCATGTAATGGGCATTTATAATGAAAATGTCTAATTAAAAAAATATATATTTATAAGTAAAAATAAAAAAATAAAATTAAATTTTTCATAGGTACTTACTGCAAACAAAGGTGTATTAACCAATAGTTTGAAATAAATTAGCAAGAAATATAAAAAAAAAGATTATATTCTCAAATTGCACACATTTTCTCGAAATAATTATGAAATAAAATCACTTAAGGCCCCCGTCTATCTACCATTTTGATTTCAGGAACGTAATCTTATTGAATTTTCACTACCATCCTCAAATCTATACTATTTTATTTATTTTAATTCAGAAAAATGCATCCGAAAGAGTAAAAGATAACGAGTTTATTGAAAATTACATTTTTCTGTCGATTTTTAAAAATATTTTTCCTCATTTTAATTATTCGTTTGGGGATTTTCAGGTCTTTAAAAAATATTCTAAAATATTTTCACAAATTGGGGTGGGGGGAGTGTAATTCCGCAGAAACCTTCATTATTTTTTGCTCTTTCGGATGCCTTTTTGTTGCATTCAAATAGACATAAATTAAAAGGATTTTAGAACGGTAGTAGAAATTCCCAGAATTAACATTACGTTCAAGAAATCAAAATAACCAGTAGACGGAAGCTCGTGATTATAAAAATGAATCATACTTTGCAAATCCACAAATACCATAATCTTTTGATTATGAGTAAATTTCATAAAAATATCTAATTTGATATCAACCAATCTATGAACATTGGATAAAGTGAAATCTTGAAAATAGAAAAAGGGCACAATTCATCTTGACTGAGTGTCAATCAAAATCTATAGTCGATGATAAAGAATTTTTATAAAATCAAAGTTATAACAACTTTTTGCGTGGAATTCGGTTACAGAAAGTTGTGAAATTTAAAAAGTAGAGGAATTTAGAATTTAAAAATTTAGAATTAAAAATATAAAATTAAAAATTATTTAGAATTTAAAATTTAAAAAAAAACATTTACAGAATACAGAATTAAAAAAAAAATTAGAATTTAAGAAACCTAAAATTTAAATTAAAAAGGAATTTTAGATTTTAAAAATAAATATACTAAATATATTCTACAAACAATTTTCGAATTTTTTCGTGAAAAGCTAGTTATGGTTCATGAACCACATTCTGCAGTTTACGTTACTTAATAAAGATATATTTGAAATTTGTATGAATTAACTAATTATATGCGTTTTTCAAAATAAACAGCAATAGCAAAATAAGTAACATAAGCAGCAACATTTATTTTGCAATTATTATAATTAAGATATAAATTATTTTTTATCACATTTAACATGATCTCTTAAAATCGAAAAAGAAAACTAATTGAAAAACTCTTTCAATTTAAATGCAGTATAAATATTTCTCATCAAAAGTAGGTTCAAAATTTTTCAAGAAGGAATAAGATTACACAATGAATACGAGTAATAATTTTTTTAAACAACATATATAAGAAATTCTTGCCAAGAAAAACAGAGCATTTTGTAATTGAAATGCAATAGTGTTTGCTAACACGTTAATAACTAAATGAAGATTTTGTTGGATTTTTCAAATATGCACTATTACATTGAAAATAATACATGGTGGTGAACTTTTTAACATTATTATCTGTTTAGGGTCAATTAAATAACTCATTGAAGATTACAGATGACATTTTAAAAAAAACATTTATAAATATCCTTATTTATATTACATTTATTTCTCCACAGCTACTTAATACTTAAATTAAATGTTGAAAATTAAATCTATTTAGGACTCGATAACTTTTTTTTCTACAAAAAATCAAGTTCCTCACCAAAAAGTAAAATATCATCAATAAACAAACAAAAGCATATAAAATGCCAATTTAACATAATTTTTGAATTTTTGATTTACGACCTAAATGACAAAAACATTTAGCTCATAAATAAAAATGTGTTATTGCTTTAAATATATATGTGTAGTAGCGTTAACACAGTAAATAATAGAATATTATTAATATTTTTATGAATTATTATTGCATCCCATAGTAAATAAATTGGCTTAGGGGATTAAATTATTACATATGAAACTTGTTCTATATTAATTACAAAAAGAGTTGGAACTTGCACAAAAGGAATTCTTTAGTAAAATTAAGCGTCAAGAAACTACTGAAGATGCGGAAGAAAGGGGAAACGATCACGATTTATCATTCAGAAAACCTATTTCTGTTCTTAAAAGCATCTATTTCAATTCGTTATACAATTCCCAAACCCCTATTCTTTACTGTTATCTCAAAAACAAAGAATCTCCAGTTATGCGTTAAGTATATGCAATGAATCGTAGTAAAAATTCATTCATTTCCCTAAAAAACTGTTCAACAAAAGTTAAACACACAAAAAGGAGAAGTTAATAACAATTGGCGCGAGCGACAACAATAAGAACATTAAACATGACAAAACAAAAGCAAATTTTAAACATAAAAGAACGAGAATTCATAAATACTTTGCGCTGGGGCGAAACCAAAAACTGTTTAGGCAAACAAAATTATCACGCATTCGCATGAAGTTTAATAGAACGAGTTAAGTCGAGTGTACGTTATTTGCCCGTTTTATTGTTGCCATCATATCGATACGGGAGCAAACAAAAGGGAGAATAGTTTTCCCGCTATTTTAAAAATTAGGCCGAGCGTTCTCGACTGAGATGGAAAAGACAAAACGAACATGTTCGTTCTGAAACGAACATGGGGGTGACGCATGGTCGGAGATGAGCAAGAGATTGTTCCAAAGGGGTAGATTTTACGCTCGGTAAAGTTGGCTGAAGGGGAAAATATCATTGGCAAAGATTTTAAAAATAAACGGCAGCATCCCGTCTATGCGGATATTGTTTGCCAACCATATGTTGCGCATCACCAAACAGTGACAGGGTGATTAGATCGTCTGATTGCTTTGGCCACATATCCACGCGCCTCTATGATGGATCGATTAGAAGAGCATTGTTTACTTTGAACTCTGCAGGTTGCTTCCAATTGAAATGAAGGAAGAATGCGCGTACAGCTTCTGAATATGGAAACGATAAACTTTACTTTCGTTCGGATAAATATCAATTTCAGGAAGGAATAAATATCATTTCCGTTTGAGTGCAAATGATTGATAAATCTGGAAAATATACGATGAACCTTTGAATTCCTTGACTCATTTTCAAAATTAATTTAATATAAACCAAATGGGTGTGAAAATGTGGTTTGTGTGAATACGCTGTCACGGTGATAAGATACAAAAACTGGTTTAAATTTTCCGGTACCAATGCAGCTGGAGGAAAATAATAGCTGTAAAAATACTACACACACAAGCAGTTGTAGTTCATATAACATTTTAAAATAAAGGTTTTATAAACTAGTACTACATTTCAAAATGCAGATCAAGCTACATTCGAACGACATTCCATTTCAGACCGCTGATTTGTATATATGGAATGCGCAAAAATCCCGATTGCTCTAGTATATAATTCGTATCTTCAACTATTAAACGTTAGCCATAAACACGGCGCCAATTCCATCCAACACTATTTCACTTCTTTTTTATTTTGTGCTTCATAAAAACATTATCCTCTACGATAACCATTTTAATCAATCCCTATCCTATTCTATCAGAGGAAAGGGTCCCAATACGCATATAATTTAACGTTTAATAAAACTTAGTATTTATCTTACCGAGCCTATCGTGTTAGATCCCTTAGAAAAACTGATGATAAGGGTTCGAGTCCTCTACTTCTTTGTAAATCCTATCACTCCTAAAGCTCCATACTCAAAACAGGCCTGATACCGATGTTTCATTTGATAACTGCTTTTTTTACACCAACTCAATTGCATTAATTTGCACTTCAAAAAATTCTAATCTTAAGTCACGTTTCATTTATTGAGAGAGATTTTCAATTCGACGAAATCATCTTAAGACTCTAAAGCAGTAGTTACAAGTCAACAAGTGATAGAGTGCACGTTATACCGCGGCATGGCTATTTGGTTCACTCCGCATAAAATTTAAAACTGCGACGATGAACTAAAAGTGATTTTAAAATAGACTTATTCACGAAAGGGAAGCCACAACATAAGAGGATATCAGGATCGAAATTCGATTGAGTCAGAGATTCCCGATTATAGGATTTTACAATGCCTGGTCCAAAGAAGGTCTTCATCTCGCTGTAGAACAATAAGTTTTAGAAGACTCTGAAGTTATCGAATTTCTTAACAGATAAACATTCATTCCAGTTAACTGCTTTTATATAGATTAATCAGACAACTATTTTGGTAGACGATGCATGGTAAAAATAATACCAGTATCATAATTTAGATATTATTAAAATAATCTCGAGCGAAAAATATCAGCAGGATAACATATATAGACTCAAAAAGGCTTCGGAAAACTATACAGTTTGCCATCATACAAAAACGCAATCATATTCATAATGCAGTCGAGCGAAAAACTTACAGGAAAAATATTCGACAAATAAAAAAATCGATTTATAGAAAGACACATTGAAAATTTTCTGTCGGTTTCTTACTGAAAACAATTTTGTATTGTAAAGAAGACTTTAAATACACACACACATAAAACTATCAAAGAAATTTATTTCAAAAACTGCACAAATATATATGTAATTTACGAATTTTTCAACGATGTAGATAGAACATTCAGTCGCGTGCGCGTTATATCCTTAATGAACGGCCCTTTGATCCCGTCAAGTTCTTGATTTGTATTAATTTTATCCATTTCAATACTACCTCAACGATTTTGTCACATGTTATGGATTTAAGCCGTTTTAGATCTCCAGCATTTTCAAAGGTTTTTAATTACCGGATAATGGTATTTCCCCCCCCCCCCCCAAAATTGTTAGCTTTATTTTTCGTCCCGATTTCTACCGTCGATAAAGCTCAATGAATTTCCTATTAAACTGAACTAATATTTCACAATTCCATTTTTAGGCCATATTCAGTTTATGAAATCTAACGCTAAACTAAATTTAAAGTGAGAATCTCGCTCTAAGTTAGGAAAGGGATTCGTAAAACAAAAATTAAGGATAACATGTCATTCAAAGGCAAGAGTAGAGATATATACAGGGAGAAATCTTCCACTCTTCAATAAATTTTCATTGCTTTAAGAATCGGTAAAACAGGTTTTTTTTCTTATTTCACGTACATCCCTTCTTTTGAACGAAATGCATGAACACTTTTTATTGCAATAAGTTAACACAATTATTTAATACGAACATTTTTGTTCAATTTTAAGAGATTTCGTTCAAAGAAAGAAATTGTTTTCATGGTGAAAATACAAGTTTTGAAAAAAGTTCGATTTACAGAGGTTCAACTACATATGAATTTTGAAACACTGGTTGATTGTTTATTCACATCGCACTTAGAAGTAACACGAGGGATATTGACAGAGTACTTCGCAATTCTAAACCTCGATGAAGATGACACCTGAGACGGCACTCCATTTCCAAATTTACATATTTTGCCAACGGGAAGACTTAGAGCCTCGACAGATTTAACCTGCGTCAGCACTGCTACATGGCGAGTCTTGTAGGAATCAGAATTCGAGCACATGACACGACGAGAACAACGCCGGCCGCGAGCTCGCGATCATGACCACTCGGCTACTGCGGCCAAATGAATTCTGGAAGAAAAACACACAAAAGAATCGTATTGTTTTTAATTTACAGATAAAACTTTTACATCGTCTCTTAATAAGGAAACCGACAGTTTTATTCGTTTCCGGAAAATACTGCAATCCTTTCACATATGTTTACGTTTTTTCTTAAAGTTCTACTTTTCGGAATTTGCTGTCACTAGTATTAAATCCATCTTACGAGATATAAAAGACTCATTAAGTGAGACAAAAGCCTTGAGCCATTTCTGCTCAGCGGAACCGATAAATATTGCTGAAACTGTCGCAACACATGGCCAGATAAGAGCAGTGATTGACCATAACTTTGAAATCAAGCGTGGGCTTGGTTTATGAGTGTTTATTTGGTCGAGATTCGGGTTCATGTGAAATCGTGAGATCCACTTCATATGACATGCAGCTTTCATAATAAAAAGAACTGGCATTAAAAACAGTGGATAAAGAAAATACATCAATACTTCTCATTTCCTTAGGACGTGTGCTACGTTCACGGATAAATTATATAACGAAGAAAAACAATAAGCAGTTTTAGGAAATATTGACATTCGTCTAAATTTCTGCAGATATATAAACAATATATCTCTCAATATATAATATATTCGTACCGTGTTTATTATTTTGATTCAATAATTTTTTCCCTAAAGAATAGGTACATGAAATACAAGGGTGCATTATAGATATTTCAATTGAGGAAGGAACTAATATGCAGTCTAAAAATTATTTGAAACAAATGAAAACGAAGAATTTCCTAACTTTGTTAACTTTGTAGAGCTCTATATCTTCTCAACAGAGAATGAAAAATTATAAGTTCTTTATTTTACAGCTTTACGGAGCAGCACTACATTGATACTAATTTGTTCGTGGATACTTAAACCACAATTTCACCCCAAAAAAGTTAGTAACTTATTTAGTTTTGTAATAGCAGCCTCTTAAAGTTGGGGTGGCCGCGGTACTCGAGTGGTCATGGTCGCAATCTTACGGTCGGCGTTATTCTCGACCACTACTGATACCGCTAAAGACACATAGTGAGGTAAGAAGCACGTTAAATCCGTCTAGGTCCAGAATTCTCCTCTGGTATGGTGTGGAACTTTGGAGAAAAAGGTACTACTTCAAGTATGGTCCTAGTCATTTGACGGAGATTCAGAATTATGAGATATGTAGCTTATTGCCTTTATTTTATTTCTTTTTAGACTGATTGATTGTTTATGAAAGCAAATTGATTATTTAGAAGCAAAACAATGACTATTGACAACGGGCCTCGTAATTTTGAACCTCGGTCACTTAAAAAAATCGACAGATTTAACGTGCATCAGTTCCGCTACACGAGGGTCTTCAGTGGCATCAAGATTCGAACCCGTGATTCCATGGAAAGAACGCCAGCCGTAAGCTCTTGACTAATAATGACTAAATAATTATCTTCTCTTTAATTCAAATTGTGTTCATACAGAAAATATAAATGACGTAAGTATGAATATTTTGGAAAATTTAAATGCGATTTGCTCAACAACTAGTGGCTGTCTATGTATACAAGCGGGGTTTTCTTCATTATGGGATCATGATTCTTTGAAATTCGATGTTGAAAACTTGCGTCGTTACGCAAGACATTTCTTTGCTTACAGCAACTCGTTGTTACCAAAGTACGTCGATAACTAAGCCCGCCGGACCGCGGTAGCCTAGTGGTCAAGCTCGTGGACTAGCGGCCAGCGGTTTTCATTCAGTCGCGGGTTCGATCCTTGGCCGCCAAAGACCCGCCGTGTAGCTGGGGCTGATGCACGTTGAATCTGTTCGGGGCCCAAAGTCCTCCCGTTAGCGTGGTGTGGATGTTAGGAGAGGGGGTACCAGCTCAGGTGTCGTCCTCGTCACTTGACCGTGGTTCAAAATTACGAGATCTGTCGCCAATAGCCCTCGTGTTGCTTCTAGTGCGACGTTAATAAAAACTAAACTAAAACTAAGCCCGCAGTTGGCCTAAGTACCACTGCACTATTCTTTAAATAAAATCATAATTAAAACTTTTAAAACATGTTGCTGTGACAAAGTATCTTATGACAATTTACATCCAAGTATTTGTAAATTTATGTTGGTCTGAATAAATAAAGATTATTCAAATGATCATAAAAATTTTCATACTTAATAAACCTAACTAGACAGGAAAGTATATGCAAAATTTACAACACCCATTTACAGGAATATTTAACATTTTTTCTGAGAAAAATCCCGAATTATACTTAAAAAAAATACGTCATATTTTAATTAAATCTTGAAATTATTTAAGAAAATAAAAAAAAGAAAACCACAATACTTTTGAAAGACATGTTTACAGACAGGTAATTAAAATGATCACGGTTTGAGCATGTTAAAGAGAGAGAGAGAATGAATAATTTAAGTTGAAAAATCGTCATATTGGAGATCTAGATGTATTACAAGAGATTATTTTCACAGTAGATTGATAAAATACGGAACGTCTCTATAATATACACATAGCCAAAAAAATCCATTACAGTGGTTTGTCTGAAATTCAATATTTCAAAATATTTTAACAGAATTATGTCGTGATATATATTATGAGACTTATTCGTTTTTGAAACTCTATTACACAACTTTCCAATAACATTTCTTTTGAATAAAAGAGCTTCATAGTTTCAACCACATAACGTTCTTTGAAGAGAAGAGAGAGATAAGAATATTTAAAAAAAAAATACCCACACACACACCCAAAGAATATTAAAATTAAATGGGGATGAACTCTAGCGAATAAACGCTTATGTTCCGAATGACGTAACAAATATGAATGAAACAATTATTAAAAATGCTCAAAGAAAGCGATTAAAAATGCGAAAATAAAAAATTAATAAAGAAGGAAAATAAATCACTATTTGAAACGATACTGCTATTAAACAGAAAATACAGTACAAGTCACACGAACAACCGAGTACAGTAAGAGTTTTTTACAAAGAGAAATGATTAAATACAAAAAATTTCATTATTAAGTTTAAATTTTATACTTACGGGAGGTTTAAAAGATAGATTTATTTTATTATAGACTGATAGATTATAAAAGATAAGATTAAATGTACTTTATTTTGAGTAATTATATTTAAAGTGTAGTTATGTGAAAAGTGTTTGGGCTTTAATTATTCGACTGCCATGATTGAAGTGAATACACTGATAAATAATTTCGTAATGAAAATTCACATTCGACATCCATTGATTAAACTGTAATCCAAGATAAAAATAACAAGGTAAGAACGGATTCATTGGCACAATATATTTATAAATTAGCAATCATTTAATATTTTTATCTGGCGTTCATGTGTATTGTGTAAACAAAATCGGCGATCTAAGACATAAGCGACAACTATTTTTCGAAAGGTAAATCTATCTACATATACGAATATTAAAAAAAATAAGAAGCAAAACCTCGTAATAATAATATCGACGACAAGTTCCCGGAAAAGATGAATGTCACAAATTAGCAGAAATGAACTTATCAAAGGGTTCAAACTAAGAGTCACTGAGTTTCTAAAGCAAACACACCTAGTAATCAGATCTGAACCCGCTCTCGTGCGGCATGTTTCGGGGTGTAACTGATATTGGGATGACTCACGGAACAGGGCAGCATGATTTGAATTGCGGCTTCGTTTGACGCAGCGAGAGGTTATTCGTCATTGCCCTCTCAAATTGTTCTCATTCATTCCTTATTTCAGTCAGTGATATTAATCAATCTATTGGGCACCCTGAAAATAGGCCTCCTTCCACATTTTTTATTCTCTTTTTCCTACTTCAGTATTTTAATCATAATTATTTGTGTCATATACAACTCTGACATTGCTTTTTCTCTTAGTGGGTCAGAAATTTTGAGATTTAAAAAGAACATGTACCAAAATTAATTTTACTTATAATCTTGAAAACAAATCCCCTCCGAAGCGTAAGAAGTACGCCAGTTGGAAGTGTATTTTGGGCGATTTTATGCCAGAAAAAGTTAAAGATATTTCTTTTATTGTTTCTTATGCCTGTTATTTTAGTCCACCTAGTGAGATTAAAATGGTGGACGTAAAAAATTTACTATCCAATTTTAATGAGAAAAATAGTTAGATAAATCGTTGTTTTTTCTTTTTCTGAACAAGACATTGACATTAATTGAACATCATTAAAAATAAATTGAGACAAAAGATTTTGACGAGATTAGAGTAATATAAAATATAACTTTTTAAAATCAAAGCATATTTCACGACATGATAAATTGTCCAGAATCAATTAATTTTAACTCCGCGTAATAGCCACATTACAGTTTTATTTTTTTCTTTCATAACTTGATTTACGAGGGGCCGAGAGGATCCGAAATATTTGAAAGCTTTGGGATCGCTAACATTTGGTACGGCTCTCATCCTTCTAATCCCCAATAAAATGGTACTCTCACCAATTTTTCTACGACATTAAAAATTAACATACAATCCTATTTCCACTAAAAAAAAAAAGAAATTAAGCTAGTCAGCATATTAATGCTTATTTCGGGTGAAAGTGAAAAAAGAAGTAATAATTTTTTCCCTGTTCAGTCACAGAAAGAAAGAAAGAAAGAAAAATAAAAAATAAAAAATAGCAAGAAAACAATATCTTAAAATATAACACCATAGATAAAAAGCAATAGCAACTAAATTATTTATTTAAATGTGAACTCATGGAATTGAAAAATGGATCATATTTTTATTTGATACAGATTTAGAAATGGACTATCAGAAAGCCAAAACTTAAGTTATAAAAGTTTTAAAACAACCTCTAGTTTTGTTTAAATGACAAAATAGCATAAAAGTGAGATACAAAGAAGAGGGTTTTGTCTCAGAAAACTTAGAAAAAAGTGTTTAAATTTATTCACAGACGAAACGATATTATGAAGCTTAAAAAGAAATTTTAAAGGCCTAAAAAAAACAACCCATTTGGAATGAATTTCAACTTGATCTCCTAGCTTTAAAAATGTCAAGGAAAAAAATTTGAAAAAAAAGAGAAAACAAAAAGATGTATATATGTATAAACATATATATTTAACGTGTATCAAATCTAAAAATAACAATTGCAATGATATTCAAATGCAACATTACTAATTAAAGAAAGTTTTATTTACGCTGTTGAGAATTTTCTTTTTTTAACATTCTAGTTATTTTAGATCGCATAAAATACGCATTACCATGTATCTAAAATTTAAAAAAATAAAGTATTAAACTGTAATATAGAAGGAACTATAGAATAAATGGTTAGTACGGGGTAAATTTACTAATGATCTGTAAACAAAAAAATACCCTTTTTTATTTTTTACAAAGTTATATTTGCATATTTTCTAATTCATCAATTGCAATAAATTAATAAATTATTTATTCTGGGTTAAAGTCATTATTGTATGCAAAAATCTAAAACTTTTTTTTCCCTTTTAAAACAACATAACATTTTAAAATATTTTGCTCATATTTAAAAATATATGTCTGGAATTCTTTTCGATTTTATGAAGCGTACACCTGGAATGCGATAAATACATTTTAAACTTAATAACAACATGACAAATAACGACATGCGAGAGCATTTACAAATATTAAACAGCATCAGTAACTCTTTTGCCTCGCCGTAAGTCTTCTAAAATTCTTACGCATGATTTAGATTCTCCATCAATCTCTTTTAAGACTTCCGGGAAAAATCCATTTAAATTTGCTAATTAAATTCATCAAATATTTACTCTGGTTTTCGTTTTGCATTATTAAGAGGCAATCTACCGAAGTGCTTTTAATCTAGGTGAAAAGGCTTCAAGCATCTTCGAAATTCTATCTTTCGTGGACGTCATTTTCTTAAAAAAAATTTCATCATCAAAACTATCCCTTCGCACGATTTTTTTTTTAATAAATTACTTTCACAAACGTTTTCATGCATATAAAAAATAAATGTATTTCGAAAAACATCAAACGAATGAACACGTCAAATTTATTATTTGAAACAAATGATACGAGTATTTTTTTTAACAAAAAAGTACACTCTTAAAAAAACATTTAATGACTGATGTAATTTTCTTTGTAGTTGAACAAAACAAGTATCATTTTTAATGGTTCAAATAGAACTAAATTATGACTTTAATAGACTAATTAATTAAATTAATCAACACAGCTAATTACTGAAAACAAATTTTCTCCCAATTAGTATCTTTTTTAGTGGAATTTGTTTAAACAGCTTATTTACTATATTTCATTCGAATTCAATCAATAGTTCCAAAAATATTTGAGAGAAGAGAAATGATTAGTGGGGGGTGGGGGGTATATACTATTATTTCTTCCGAGCAAATGATTCACAATACAGGATTATTCAAAAAGAATCAACCGATTCCAAAATTCAATATTTTCAAAAATAAACGACACAGAATGATAAATAATACACGAATACAAAGGGGAAAAAAATGTGAAAATTTTATACTGGGAACAATAGATTGGCCCTCGTGTGTTCGTGAAGCTATTTCACGAAAGCTATTTCAGAAGCTTTCACGGAACTACTGGGCATTTGGATCGGTCGCAGTGGACCAAATGACTTGATGTGAAACAGCTGGCTACCCAAGTCATCTGATATAGCTCCATGCGATTTCTTCCTTTGGGAGTGTAATAGATAACGTGTATGCTCCACCATTACCCGCAAATTTATATGAACTTAAAACAACGGAATTCTCCTGTTGTGCAATCAATAACCACTTATATTGAACACTTGTAAAAAAAACCCTTCTATATATGCCCTTTGTATTCATGCTTTACTTTTCATTATGTGACATTTATTTATGAAAAATATGGACTTTTGAAATCGGATGAATCATTTGAATAATCCTGTATTTTCCTCGTTTATTACTACCGTATACTAAATGGATCTCGATCATTAAATAAAAAAAATTAGCAAATGAATCTTAAGATACTGTGAACATGAATAATTTTTAACTACTGCATAAAATTTAAGAACAAGTGTACTAAAGTTTGGTAAGTACAAATTCTCTTTTTTTCATGAACTGTATAATAACTTACATTTAATAATATTACTTTCAGATTTTCTTATACTTTTAAAACTGGACAAAAATTATATATATAAATACCGTTGTAAAAAGCTGTGTGTGAACAGTGTTGAGTAGAAAATTCTACATCACCAAATGTTTGAGAGACCAATTTAACATTGGGAGATCCATTTTAAAACCCCATAATTTAACAACTTTCTAATAGAGTTTTACAAAATTTGGAATTTAGAGTAATTTTAAGAGGAGAATCACAAACTCAAAAATTTCGAATTCTAGAGTGAGAAAAATAATAATTTTTTAAATTAATTAACTATGTTAATTTAGTTAATTAATTAAATCAGTTATTTAATTCCCTTTCAGCCTTTAAGAATGATAACCAATATTGTACAGTTACAATGAGAATTGCGAAAGTTATTAAGAGTGCCTTAATTATTTTAAGCAAAAGCGTACGTACAATAAGTTTTAATGTAAGAATTTTTACAGTTTTATGACAGTATTACAGATACATATTTAATATAAAACAAATAAATATTCCCAACTTTTTTACTTTATGAACGAAAAATATAATAAAAAATATGTAATATTACATTCGGACTCCATTAACTCGACATAATCGAGGTCCATAGTAATTAAATCGCAAGTTAAGTGAACTGAAAGTTACGACTTTAAAATAAATTGAATGATGATAGGAATCCCTACGTCGATATGAATATTTTCTGCGTTATGTTAACACTTTCTCGGCATTATTTATTATTATTATGTAAATCACTGAAACAAGAAAAAAAAAGTCTTTACAACTATTAAAATTTGACCAATAAAAACGGTTGAACATGCATCTAATCTCACTGATCGCTAGGTCTTAAAAACAATCTCTTACAAAAAAACAAAAACAAAAAATGCAAACTGAAACTTTTTGCTTCCAGAGAAATGATGATTCATATCCAATATAAACATTCAAAAGCAAAATATATACATAAAAAGTATTAAAATGGTCGACCCTCTCTTAACCCCAAAATTTCAAGGAATGCTTCGTGAGGAAAATCTCTTTTATATATTTCCATTTGTCGGATTTTTATCCTCTCTTTTGGGAAGAAAGTCTGCGTTTGCATTTAACGAACTGGGAACTTGCGGTTGTTCGTCGCCTCTCCCTCTTGTCTCAGACAATAAGAGCACGAACTTTGCCCACTCTTTTTGTTTACTTTTGTATCTGATTCACATTACTTTTCTGCTTTTTTACTTGAACTTGGATAGCGATCCGTTTTTCGACCAACTTTTTTTAAGCGGTTTTTTTTACAGTTTCCCGGCTCGCTCGGAATTTTATCTTCTTTTCAGCTTCAGCTTCATTGTCGAATTTCTTATAAGATTGACAACGAGTCTTTTTTTTTTTTTATCTCTCGTCCATCTTTCTGACTCGGGTCTCTGCTTGCCTATTTTTGGACCGGCAGTCGCAGTTCTATCCAACACTTGCAGAAATGTTTACATTTAAGTGATAAGAGCACCAGTCTCCATACTGACTTTACTTCAAAAACTTTCATTGCGCCAAAATTTATATCTTCAGTGGATTCCCACTCAAATTGGTATCAGCGGTTATGAAGTGGCTGATACACTAGCTAAGGAGGATACTTCAATGGCTTCGACTTCTGCCACCTTAACCTTTCCAGAGACTTGCTCAAGAATTAAATCTACTACCGACCATTCTTGGCGTTCTCCTCCGACGCATGACTGGTACTGTGGCAAGCGTTTTTTGAAGCAGAAGCAGTTTTTTGAAGCAGTTTTTTGAAGCGTTTTTTGAAGCAGCAGCAGGCCCAGCTGATTGCAATACCAATATTTGAGTGGTCACTTGAGGTGCCTCAAATTTGGCAAAGGGAATAAGATCTTCTCCATCTGTAAAAATTGTAACTCTAATCAGTCCTCTCCTAAACATTTTCTTTCCTGTCTGGGCTTTCCAGGAAGGACTTGATCAAGCAGCCTCTTCTTGTCTTTGACTTTTTAAGTGTTTGGGGGCTTACAAATCTGATTTAGCCCATTGTCAACACCAAAAACGATTGGAAACAACAACAACAAATTAACAAAAATGAAATACGATACAATGAAATATGTCTGATTATTTATAATTATAAAAGAATTACAATTTAAAGTAATGATAATAATAGTGATTCACAAATAACTTATTTTTAAGAAATTTCAAGTGAAATTTTTTCAAAGACATAGCAGTATGAAGAATGCGGTTTAAGAGAATAGCATTGAATTGCAACGCGACGCTCTTGAAGAGGGATGCCATTTGACAAGCATCTGCAACAAAAGGAAACAGCAAAACAGATTAATAATTAATCATTATAAAGACTACGATTTTTTTTTTCGTGCAAGGAGCCCGTGTTAAGAACATCTGATTTAAACTCTAGCGCACAAACTTGTTGTAGAAACACACTCTGAAACACATACTTTGAAAAAGCTTTCGAAATGTATTACTTTCAGTATCATTTATAAACAAAATATTCATAAGAGAGAGAGAGAGACGAGAGATGTGAAAATCTCATTCACACACACATTTAAAAGGCCCACTCACAGAGAACGAACACTTTGCAAATAACTAAATTAACTTTCTCGTTTCTACACAAAACTGAAATACTCACAGAACGAGTCAAATAATGCAACTCCCAGCACCGAATACATTAAACTTAGTTCTATGAGCCTATTTAAAAGATACAACGTTCCAAAATTCCTTCACGTGCCCCGGAATATAATTAAAAAGTAAACACTTTTATCATTTTAATGAAACATAAACATAACTTAAATTATAATGAAAACTGTACAATGTCGCTTTAAAGTAGTAACGAGAAGATGAATTATCTACTTTTTCAACCTTCTATAACATCACTTAATTTACTCCTGAGAAATGAGTTAAAATTTTCATTCCTCGCGTCGTAATAAAAGGAAATTTGTTTATATTCAACACACTTTAATTAATTTCGTAATATCTTACATTCCGGATATAATGGGCTTTCATAAATAGCTCAAGTATAAACAAAACATTATTTCTCCCACAATATTGATTTTATATCTGTCACCATATTCTTTAGAAGCTGTTTGGTACACAGCCAGAAAGAAAATTTCGCAGCAAAATGCAATTATTAGATAAAGGATCGTTACTTTTAGCAGAGAAAACAGATGAAATTTTCAAGTACCAGTTGATAGGCAGTACTATAAATATAAAGTTTCGGACGTTGGAAGTTCAAAAAGTCAATTGATAAGAATATCTCAACGGTTAAGATGATTTTTATTTGAGAAAAAACAATACATTTTCTCATTAAGATTAGAAAAACCGTTAATTTTTAAGCTAGTCGTTTGTTTAGCTTTAATTAATGATATCACGAACCAAAAGTAAATGAATAAATACCCTAAAATAGCTGCCTTCAATAAACAAAAAATAATAATCTTAAGAAAATTGCCTTAATTTTTATGTCTTTTAACTAAGTTAATAAAAATTCAAGCACAAATCTATCAGTAATGGAAATATATACAGAAAAAAAAATTCCTCTACAAATGAATAAGTATTTATACAAACAAAAGAATAAGTAAAAGAAAATATTGCGTGTTTTCACAACATTTATTGTTTTAATTAATCGAGCAATCCAATACTTTCATTCGATTTATCAAAAGACAAAAGGTGACTTAGGATGTTCAAGGAAAAAAGAAATCCGTTAAAGAAAATCAAGATCGTTTGTTGAAGAGTAATATTTTCGTAAACTATTTTATTTTTAGCGTTTATGAATACTTTACAAATATTGTTATTGCATATACTTCCTTTTCCTACTCAATGCTTCCGTCTAAATCCTATCTTGAGTTCGTGAGCTTAACGTTAATAATAAGGAATGTTTAATTAATTTTTAAAATATATTATCCTGTATTCCTCAATCTAGTAAACTGAATCCAAAAGAACAAAAAAATAAGAAAATATCAAACCGGATAGTGTGCATATTTAAAGATAAAGAAACCCAAAAATAATCACTTCATACACGTAATAATACTTCAAAAAATTAAATTAAAAAAATAATAATAAACAAATGAAAATCTTTTTTTGTATTTTTAATTCTTCTAGAAGTATTTTATTGCATTCCATAAAATGCGGTAGTTTAGATCTGAAAAGTAATTAGAATTCCACAAAAAATTAACTTTACATTCACCATTTAAAAATGGATGGTATAAGTTGGATGGATGGTTTAAGAACAGAATTTCTTGCCTCCTTACTTATTAAAACATTTTAACTAAGCATGTCGTTAGTTTCTTTTACAGCAGGCATTAAAAACTTTAAAAAATTACTTCACTTAATCCAAACAGTTGAACGTATGTTTTCGATTTTAAGCATTTTTCTGGTCAATGATTCAAAGATTTCGAATTCAAATTTTTATTGTCGAATAGTATGGAAATAAAATAAATAAAAACAACAACACGTATAGCCAAACGAGTGAGTTACAAAAATAAATTTGGTAGTTAAATTCCATGACTTAGTACAGTTTCGACAATTATATACTTCAAAGAAGCCTTCAACGAACCATCAGTAAACTTAAACCACAAGAGATTAGTGCATATAACGAACGTTGATGAAGCTTGATATAAAATATTCCAGTTGTCAAGCACAGCAGAACAGAGCCATTAACTTTAGCTGATTATTAAAATATATGACGCTGTAAACGAGTCCACTTTTAAAAAAAAAAATTCATAACATCATTCTTAGTGTCACGAGAAATATCACAGACGATTATTACTAAATTGCCATTTCTTATAATATTTTTTTTTTTTTTTTTTTTTTTTTTTTTTTTGCAACTCCATAAATTTTAATCTAAAGAATGTGACAGAGTATTAATTTTCAAATTGAGAATTCGTCAAAACAATTCTTTGGCACCATTGTTCTTAAAGTTCGCAGTCTTTTAAGAACAATAGTGTCAGAGAATTGTTCTTAAGATTTAATCTTAAAATGTACAAAATCTTTTTGAAATTGATTTCATCTTTCCAATAAGAATCGTTCCATAAGTTACTTCAAAACTTTTTCACAGACAATTTCAATTTAAAGTTTTAAGATTTATGTTACTGAATTTCACAGTTTCTGTATCTTAACTGATATCAATAAAATCTTTAATTTAACAAATATACATATAAAAATTTGGAGAGCTACAAATATTTTAAAACTCGAAATGAAAAAAAAAGCAATTCTTTTTTACATATGACTGATTGAACACGTTAAGGCTCCCGTCTACCCGCCATTTTGATTTCGTGGAAGTAATGTTAATCCAATGGAACTCTGAATTTAATTCTCACATCTTTACTATTTGATTTATTTGAATGCAATAAAGTGCATTTGAAAGAGCAAAAAATAATCAATGCTTCTGTGGAATTACTTTTTTCCTAAGATTTTTAAAAATA
Source organism: Nephila pilipes (assembly GCA_019974015.1). Classification (NCBI taxonomy): domain Eukaryota; kingdom Metazoa; phylum Arthropoda; class Arachnida; order Araneae; family Nephilidae; genus Nephila; species Nephila pilipes. The sequence continues at coordinate 70,082 of BMAW01085476.1, read as the reverse complement.
TTTTTATTCTTATTTGAATTATTCGTTTTTGAGTTTTCCGGTCTTTAAAGAATATTTTCAAATATTTTTAAGAATCGGAGGTAAAAAGTAATTCCATAGAAGCATTCATTATTTTTTGCTCTTTCAGATGCACTTTATTGCATTCAAATAGATCAAATTATAAAGATGGGAGAATTCAAGCCGAAATTCCATAGGATTAACATTAAACTGATGAAATCAAAATGGCGGGTAGACCGGGAGCCTTAAAGTGCAATTTTAAATTTAACATATTTACTGTCACATTACCTTCTCTTTATATCAGCGATTACATAGAAGTGTATTCGATATAACCGCTGATATAATTATCTAATATAATCAATGAATCACTTCTACAGTAAATTTTTTATTCACAAAATGTCTCATAGTTACTATAACAGAAAACATGTATAACACAATATATGTATTAATAGATTTCTTTAAAATGTATGATTTCTTTTTCAATGTACATATGTATTTCTTATGTATTATATCGCATATGAAATATTGGATAGCTAAAAGAAAATGATTAAATACCAAAAATATAGCTTCCTTTAATATATAAAACATAATAGTCAAAGAAATTTACTTTTATTTTTAATGTGTTTTTCTTATATGTCGCTTAGATATGCCGGTAAAAATCCAGGCTCAAATTTTTCAGTATTAGAAATATATAAAGAGAGAAAATTCAAACTCTTTACATTAATAAAGTAATAAATAAATAAAAATACTGCGTGTTTTCACTAACATTTACAGTCTCATTTAACTGAACAATCCAGTAATTTTAATTAAATAATCAAAATGCTTAAGGTGATTTTAGATGGTAGAGGAGAAAGAAATCTGTTGAAAGAGAAATCAAGACCGTTTGTGAAAGAATATTTTCTTTCACTATTTTATTTTTAGCGTTTTGAATATTTCACAAATATTCAATATTAATCTATTTTTTTCCCCTATGTAAGACTCAAATCTACTTATGATCTCTTTCCATTTCAATTCTTTCCATCACCTACGGATCTTTCGCCCATTCGCATCGATAAAAGATGTTGAGAAATGACGAGTTCCGTGATTATTTTTAAAAAAAATTACCTGAAGTTCGATTTTGGAGTTCAAGATATTGGATGCAATCGATTAAAATTCTTTTATATCCATATTACCTTAAATATAATTTTTAGCCAAGGTAAATAAATAATTGTTCATAGGATTTGGTGAGTGGGTACACAAGGATTTAGATGGTTTATTAACAATTGCTTAATGGCAAGAGAAAATAATAATTTCTGTGCATAAGTTGTTGTTTTTTTTTTGTCAGATCTTTTAATTTTCTCATACATTTCACTTATTTTACAGGCTACGCTATAACACAACATTTTTACGCGCAAATGTTCATCGACATAACAATTAATATCTTTTGGTACTTTAATGAACTGAATATTTCGGTTTATCTTCTTTACATCCATCTCCAAAACGAAGTTCGTCATTATTTCAAATTACAAACAAGTAACAAAATATAATCGTTTGATAATAAATAACAAAAATCCCCGCATTACGATTTTAAGAAACACAATTTTCAGTTTTTGAGTCTAACAGAAAAAATAAGAAACTATTAGCTCCAGTTCAAAAGGAAATTTTCACTTGTTTCTATTTCAATGCAAATTTCTATATATATATATATCGAATTAAAATATATTTCGAATTATAAAATTCCAAATAGAATTAACAAAAAAGAAATTACCTTTCCATCTCTCTACTCTCCTAAGTCACATGTACGAACAGGAGATGCTTTTCGAAGAAGTTATCCTTAGAACAGCAGCAGAAAAAAAACGTGCACGGCGTCGTGAAAAGAACCCGTTAGCCGTGCATGCTTATTCACCTCAGAACTTCATCTGTTCCACTCATAATTTCTTCCTCCGCATCTCCCTCTCCACTTCAACAGAGGAAGACACGTGCTTTACGATGGGGTCACGTGACTTATAGGAGGCGCAGCTGTTCAGCGCGCACATTCAGCGTTTTGTGACAGATATACAAAGGAAAGGGTGCTAGGTTTGGCGAACGATCGTTGTTAAAGGTACGCCAATTACAATTTTTCTCTCTCTCTCTTTTTTTAAATTTACTCTGAGATAGCATTTTCTTTCTGGAATTAAAATACAAATATTAAATCAAATGGCAAATAAACGTACTGGACTTTTACAGTCCTGAATATTTATTAATTTCTTGCGCAGTTAATGAATAGGAAGTTTTAATTGTATCGAGAAAAGAGAGAAATAATTACAAAGCGTAAAAAAAAATTCAAAATTCAAAAAAAAATTCAAAACCAAATACTTAAAAAAAAACATTGTTTAAATTTTTTATGTAAAAAGTATTAGACCATATGTCAGGCAAAAAAAAAAAAAGGAAAGCGAGAAAAGTTTTTCTTTTTCGTAAAAAGAAAAGAAATGAAAATATTTATAAACAATTTTTTGTTAAACAAATCTTAAAATTATTTTCATTTTTTTAAAGTTAGTGATAAAAATTTCATAGCGTAAATATCTCTTTTGTAAGAGAGGAGGATATTTAAACAACACACAAAAATTGTAATGATAACCTATAAGTAAGCTGATTTTAAAAAAGCAATTTAAACACTTCATCGTGCTTCATCTTTTACTTTAAAAATTCAATATGTTGCAGTCTCTTTAATGGTACATATATTTTTAATATTAATTTTTCATGAAATGAAACACTGTCTTGCGAAATGTATAATCATAAAAAAAATGTCCGATTTCATTGAATTGAGAACTGACTATTATAATTTTTTTTTAAATACGATCTTATAATTTTGTTCTTATAAGCGACAATTTTTCCCGACAGTAAATAAATCACGTTATTTGAATATTATGTGATTTTTTGACAAACTTATTTTTGTAAAACATTGTATTTTTTGATTACTTTTGTCTGCTTCTTATTTTAATGACGTAAAAACAAAAATTCATGAGGAAAATGCTCGCTTTATTCTCAAAAGAAATATATATGTGTGTGTATGTGTGTGTGTGTGTGCGTGTGAATATATATATATATAAGTACAACTAATTAAAAGAATTTTCAAATTGGCAGGATAATAGAAGATTTAGAAATTTCATATTCATTTGGTCAACAGGAAAATATTTTTTTCACTTACAAAACAACAACAACAAAATTCTTAATACGGGGTTTTTATAAGTACTTTCAATTAATATGTTATAATCTTTATTTACTTTATCGTCTATTAGAATGAATTTCATTTAATAACTTATTTCTTTTTATTACATTTTGTATCTAGGAAGCAATTTAAAATAGTTGCTACTAAAATGATTATTAAAAATTATTAAATTTTATTAAAAATGATTATTAAAAATGATTGAATTCTTTAAAAAGGATTATCAAAACTGATTAAATTTAATTTAAAATAATTATTAAAATGGCTAAATTCTTTAAATTTTTTTATTAAAAATGATAAAATTGCATTAAAATTTATTGTTAAAAATGATTAAATTCTATTTAAAAATTGTTATTAAAAATGATTTAGTTCTATTAAAAATATGATTAAATTCTATTAAAATGATTAAATTCTATAAAAAATTATTTAAGCTAAGTATTCTATTTTTTTTACTAGAAATATAATTTTTTTATTCCTTCACATTAATTATTATTATATAGGAATTGTTATTTATACATCTATTTATTTATTTTTCAAATTTTTATTTATCATGTTCACTGCATTTCTGAACTGTTACATCATCTGTGTTTCTGAAAAATCGTCTCGACATCAATACACAAAACAAACCTTTCAATTAACTGCGCTGTTTGGTTGAACTATGTCTCAAAACACTGGGAGGATACAAAAACATTCAATTTAATCTTGGAGATACAGTGTTATTCAAGAGTAGTGTGTAAATAATGGAAGAATTAGAACTGAAACTAGGGCATTTCGGTCATGAAAGTGCATCCAGAGGAGACAACCTAAGGTAAATCTTTTTAGAGTGGTTTAAATTTGTCGTTCCAGTGGTCCGTGAAGTCAAAGAAATAGAATATTTGAACTATTATGAGGAAAAATATGAACCGTGAAATGTTTCTTTAAATAGAAAGTCAAGTTTACGAAGATAGGGGGCATAAAGATATGAATGTTTATAAAATATGTGCATATAAAAGTAGAATTAGAATTGTGTAATAACATTTATCTTACGTTGAAAGCTAACCAGCAAAATTTAGAAGTAATTTATTAGTTCGAATGGTTGGGAAAATTGTTTTGCGTTCTAAAAGTAAACAGTCAAAGGATTGAGAATTCTATCGTCATGATTTTTTCTTTTGGATATCAATAGATTTTTAAAAATCAAATAAGAGAAACGATAAAATAAAATGAAATGGTAAAATTTTTAAATGATTGAAGAGTTAATTCTTTAAAATTGAGTACTTTAATTTTTAAAAGAAATTCATGGGATGACTAAATGCTTTAAAATGGATTCTCAATGATTAAACAGAAACAATATATTTTTGTTTGCTGAAGGTTATCTTAAAAAATGGAACACAAACTCGGAAAACAAAATTACTGGTACATAAAAGTTTCCTCTGAAAATTTTGGTAGGGCTGTACTTACACCCGTATTTACCATTTCTGAATCCTTAAATTTTAAAAACGTTCCTTAAATATACAATATATAATTTTAAACTTTAGCTTATAAATTTTAAAATTAACATAACAGTTACAGTTACAGGAGATAAAATATGGATGTATATATAATATATACAGGGGGAAATGGATCAATTTAAACAGATATGACTGAAACTATAAAATGTTTTCGATAAGTTCACGAAGTTAAATTACGGAACTTGATTGAAAATTAATGCCTCTATAACAGTAACTTCTTTGTTTATCACCAAAATTTTAAGATTTTTGTTGTATCTGAACAGCAAAATCTTGTTCTCTATATAACACACTTGTTTTCATCGTTCCAACGCGTCACTGGTGTGCTGAGAATTGAAGAAGAATGTGACCCTAGGGGAAATGAGGTTGATGTAAGAAAGCGTCATTACACGGCGACATTTCTCTTTACAATCATAATCTCGTTTCAAATCTGAACAAGCACCATCAGAGGATATCAATTTCGTCGTGAAGTCGAGGTGAAAACTGCTATTATAGACTGGTGTCGACAATAACCACCGAAATTCTTCTCCGACGAGTTTTCCAGACTAGTCACGTGTCGGCGTGATAAGGGAGGAAGACTATGTCGAAAAGTGAATAACATATAACCTAGAGGATGCATGGAGTTTTTAGGGCAACAAGAATTGTAAAAATAGCTTAACAAATAATGGTCTTTGAAATGTATTACTTTTCAGTTAAACCTCATATGATACTGAAATTGGGGCATTTTACTAGGCAAAAAAATATCCCGAGATCAAGTTCTTTATATGTTGCAAGACAGAAGAAATCCTCAACGAAATGAAACTGATATTCTACGATAAATACAAGTATGTCTCAAAAGTAATGAGGTTTTTTTCTTGAAAAATTATGAAATTGGAGAGACAATGAAATATATACATAATATTCATCGAAGCATTCTTGAGCATAAATACCAGTTCAACAGTCCTACCTTTGTTCGTAACAATGTGCAAACTTATTTTGAGAGAAACTTCTGCTTCGAAGCTTTATGGTCACCGTTCCTTGAGCATATTTAACTGTGTCTAAATGGTGTCCTTCTAACTCCATCTTAAGTTTAGGATACAAAAAAGTCACAGGGAACTGATCCTGTACTGTATGGTGGACAGGGAAGCATATGTGTGTTTTCATGGGATAGGTTCTCAGTCACCATTAACTCCGAGTTGGGCCTAGCGTTGTCATGATGAACAATCCAACTGTCTATGATTTCTGAGCGGAAACGGTTCACTCTTTTCCTTAAGCGTTTGAGTACTTACGCGTAAAATTGTGAATTAACTGTCTGTCCACATAGAACAAATTCCTTGTGAACCACTCCTTTAGAGTTGAAGAGCACGATTAGAGGTGGGTTCTCTATCGTGATTTGCCAATCCGAATCTTCTTTGGTCGAGGTGAATTTGAGGTGTGCCATTCCACACTCTGTCCTTTAGTCTCGGGATGATACTGAAACACCTACTTTCGTCTCTGGCTATGACTCTTTTCAGGAAGCTTGGGTCATTCGTGAAACTATACGAAATCGCTACACGTGTGTCTTTGTGGTAGGATGTTAAAACTGTTGACACTAGTTTCGCACAGATTGAATTCACATTTTCAATTCGTTCATAAGAATGCGTAGACGACTGCTCTAGGCAGTCCGATTAAACGCGCACTTAAATGGTAGTTGAGGTCAAAACTTTCCTCACTCGATCCCTGATGCCTTCTGTTTTCGATGTCGATGGTCATCTATCGCGAAGGTCATTTTCCACGTTCTGTCGGCCGCTTGATGCCGCTTGTAGACCTGGGATTGTGCCCTAAGCTTCTTTTAACACATTTCCATATTTTTACAACCACATTTACTAAGTTTAACACAAAACCTCATTGCGTATCGCTTTTCAATACTTTGCTGCTTCATGAGCTTGACGATGTGTTCACGCAATAAGGCAACTGAGGATGTCCAGTCAAATCGGAGCACCTGCTGACCGTTGTGATATGTGACAAACTTTAATTCATCTGCAGACACCAGCTGTTTCCTTTGGCAATGTGCCAGAAGCGCACAATAAAATTATTCTCAGAACTTTTGGGACAAACCTTGTGCATTTTTTAAAACTACTTCGAGCAATTTTAAATAAATTTCACATTCCGTCTCTAACCAGTGACTGAATTATTCTAAAAATTAACTTTCGTTAATTCAAAAGAACCTAGTCGACATGCAAACAACATTATGCGACTTCAAATTACTTTCTCTTTCAATCCAATTTAAAACTTTGTTGAAACACGAAGAGACCTTTTCTTCACAAAAAGAAATACTTTTACTGCCTAATCTTTATGTAACTATCCTGCGTCATGTTTGGAATGCAATGAATGCCACAGGGTAAGAAATCCCTCGAGATATAAAACTTTTCTAACTCATTAAGTTTTTTACGTTAAGCCATTTAAAACAACGATGGGGTATCGATTCGAAGGCTCGTTACTACATTTCCAAGTTAGGTTATTCTTTTTCTTTGTAACGATTTCTCTGTTTATTTTTTGTTAGACGTAGTGTGACGGAACTCCGCTAGAGTGAACGCTGAGTCAAACCCATGCACCCCAGGAAACAGGAAAAGGTCTAAGAGGGGAGCTAGGTATGATTTTAATAAGCGCGAAGTAAAGGAAGCGGAAGTTTAATGTGGTTAGTGTGTTACAGATACGGGTAAATAAGGGATGGGCGGGATTTGTTTTTTGCCGTTCACGCCACTTTTTTTTGTTTGTTTAAATGTGTAAGTTACATCAAACATCGTTAATCTTCCTTAATTATTAAGGGTTACTCTTTTTTTTTAGCCTCGTATTATTTTATGCGATTAAAATGTGAATTTTTTTTGTGCTTTTAGTAATTTTATGTTATTTAAAAACTAATTTGTTTTGTTGGGAGGAAGTAGCTCTGTATCTACTAGGTACAGAAGATAAAGAAAATGTTTGAAGTTGTTAGGGGAAAAAAATAGGTTTCCGTCTACCATTAAACACTTATAAATGGAGGGGGGGAGAGATAAGTTAAGCAATTATAGACGTAAGAGAAATTATAAAATTTCTCATTAGTAATTATGTTATATTTTAGTATAATTTCTCTTTTTCAATAACGAAAAGAAAGTAAATTATTATTATTAAATACTCTTGAATTGCAAGTGTACGCTTTTCCTTTTCTTCCTTTGAAGCTCCCATCTATCTGCTTTGATAGTGTCCTGATTCAATTCGTGTAGCGGGGATGATACACGTAAGTATATCGGGGTTCAAAGTCTTTCGTTGGGGAGTGAGGAAGTTTGGAGAGAGGAGCGCCAGTAAGCATCGTCCTCGTTACTTGACCATGATTCAAAATTACGTCCATCGTCAATAGCCTTTACGTTGCTTCTAAATGTGACATTTAACTATCAATCAATTAACTAAACCCAACTGCCATCCTGTTTCCTTGAACGAATTGTTAATCCTATGGAATTTTTATTTATTTTATCGGGTCTAGACTATTTCATTTATTTGAATGTAATCAAGTGAAGAGATAGAGTAAGAAAATAACGAAGGAATATCGGTATTTCCTTTGATGTACAAATTATGTATGATAATTTAATCATTTCTAATACTTTAATTATTTCATTAAAATATTTTTAAAGATCAAGAATCTACTGACGAATCCCTAAAATAAACACAAAACACTATAAAAAAAGAAAGAAGAAGATGAAACAGATAGAAATCTTCCTTATGTATTTTTTATTCTTCCGAATACTTGGAATTGTATTTCAATAAATATACAATTTTAGATTTGGAGATTGTTATATAAACTTCACAAGATTATTATTGCGCTCACAAGTTAAAAATAGTTGATAAAGGGGAGCATTGATAAATAAAAAAAATTTACTATTCGTTTATTTTGTAACACAACAAATTTTATTTATCAAAAAAGAAGAAAAGTAAACTTGTTTTTGTTTCTCCCCGAGTTTTCGAAATATTTTAAATGTTTTAGTTTTGAACTAAGTATGCCAACTGAATTATTTTCGTTTCATTTCATTAAAACATGTAGACATATATATTTCCTGTTACTTCACCCTTTCATTTAGAATAAAATTTGATAGAAATTATATAAAATAAAGAGATAATAAAAGAACTTCTCTTTTTTGTAAAACTATTCTTGAACATTTCATGATTGTTAGTGTTCAAATAGGTTTTACACCCATAAAAAAATGAATACATTGTTTCAATAAAAGAAAAAAAAAAAAAAAAAAAACGCCGTATCTGAATTAACTAAACATTCCGCTCAGATTATCTGAATTATCATTTTAACACTTCGTACATCATGCATATATTTTAATAACCGATCATATTGTTTTCACAAATATTTTCAAAATTTACCCAACAGTCAATTTTTTCTTGATACTTTAACAGAATCGTCTATTTAATGTAAGAATAATGAATTTATTTTATCTACCTTACATACAGTTTTTCAAAGCCTTTTGCTTTTAATCGTTGTTTTATTTTTAACAAAACGTATAAAGTGGACAATTACTGCATACCTAAATCAAACCATTTTTTTAAGTCCCTAGAGATTGATTTAATTTAACTACTTCATTCCCCCCTTAAAATTAATTTATTTTATTTTCCTTTTTTAATTCTTGAAAAACATTTAAACTTTTACATTTCAAATGAATGTTTGTGATTTTATAATGCAATAAATAGAAATTAAGATATACTGGAAATGTTAATTATACCATTTATATTGTATTAGATGATTTTTCAAAAAAAAAAAAAAAAAAAAAAAAAAAAAAAAAAAATAATCATTCCTCTTTGAGTATAATATTTTCGAGTAATAATATAAAATAAATTATAAATTAATATTAAGAGTGGGACGCATTTATGTTATAGAAATAGAAATGATTATGTTAGTGTGATTGATTCAGAGAGAGAGAGAGAGAGATGGTTTTAAATTAATGGGAAGTGTGTGGAATCTTGATTTTTATAATATAATATCTATAACATTATGTCTTGTGCATAATGTAAACCCATCATATTATGGCAATTTATGGAAAATATGGTATGTATTACTCAAATGGAATGATTATGATACGGAAGTCTAAAGAATTAAAGAACCACGTAATATTAAAACACTTATTTTTATGTGTATGCAAGAATATCATAGTTTAGTTTTATTCATTTCTTACTAATTTTTACATTCATTTCGGATCAATCAACGTGTTCGAAGCAAAAAGGCCCAGAATCCTTGCCTAGGCTAAAATTGAAAACATAAATAAGGGAGAAATGTCATCACATTTAAAGTAAATGTTTTGCATGAATCCATCGTTAATGCAAAGAAAAAAGAATTCATTGAAATTCAAAGTCAAATCTTACAGAATCATCAAAGGTTATGCGCATTCTATGTAACATTGAAGAATATCAAGACTCGACATTGCTGAACGGATCACTGAACAAGTTGATGTATCTTTAAAGTAACAAATTTTTCGTATTAAATATTCAAAAAAAGTAAAAAAAAAAAAAAAAAAAAAAAAAAAAAAGGTAGAAGAAGAATTTAGCATTCTGAAGAAGACGTAAAAAGCAATTTATATTTCGTAACACAGGAAAATTTAAAGTGGCAATGGCCTTTTTGTTGTCCTACATCCCTTGTCAATTAGTCAATCAACTGGAACATTTAACGAGTTTTCAAAATTTTGTTCCAGTTAAAATTCGCATCGGTATGTTTTGTTATACAATTAAAAAACATTTTATTTCATTGAAATGTATCAGTTATGTGTATCGTTTAATTTAGGTTTTTTTTTTTTTTTTTTTTTTTTTTGAGTATCGGAGTTCCACTTATTATAGGCACTCTCTAATCTGATAATCACTAGTTTGGACCTAAAAACAGATAATAAAGTGGCTGGTTAAACCAAATTTTATTTAGCACAGTAAGCCTATTTCCCAACGAGCCTAGCAGAGAAGTTGGTTTCATAAATCCCTTTTTATCTCAATGTTCTAAAACATTTAATTTTGTTCTATCATCTCTCCTTGCTGTTTTCTTTTTTTCATTCATTTTTGTCAACAAATTTTTTTTTTACTTATAATAACCGAACAGAAATACCGATATACATCGCTCCCAGAAAATGGAACTCATGTTTGATTAATATACCTCCATTATTAACTGGAATAGAGCTTAACACAGAGACCTGGGTAAGCACTTATGAAATCAATGGGAGACGCATTCCCATCTTTCATACATAATAAAGAGCCACGCCATAGTTATCATTAAATACACAAATTAAAAATTAAATTGATTTAATTTACAAAAATTCTAAAACTATTCAGGGTTACAAAAATTCTAAACAAATATTGTCCTATGTGGGCAACGATAGCCTAGAGGTCATGGTAGCTAACTGCAGTCTGACATCGTTTCCATCGAGTAGTTGGTTCGAGACCTGGCCATTGACAACGACCTACAATGCAGCTGGGCTAATACACATTAAATCTGTCGAGGTCCTAAATCCTCCCTGTGGTATATTGCAGAGAGAGTTGCCAGCTCAAGCGTCATCCTCGTAACATTACCGAGGTTCTAAATAAAGAATTCCATCGCCAAGAATCCTCGAGTAGCTTCTTAGAGTGACGTTAGTAAAACAGTTAATCAATCAATCATGCACCGCAGACCGGTCCTATGTAAAATTTACAAGTGATAGTTAAGATAATTAAAGGAAAGAAACAAGATAATTATTTCCAAATTTTAATCGTAAAAATATAATATATAATGAAGATACATTGATAAATATTTTAACATTCAACGAAGTCCTTTGGTCAAATGTTTCAAATTTGGCCGTTTAAAAGTCGATTAAAATTGTTTGTAGCAATTCTGTAATTTGATGATTGGTCAACTGTGAACTATTTTTCGATTTCAAGAATTTCATTGGGGAGTACAAAGATACAAAAATTGAAATTAGGCGAAAAAGAAGCTTTCGTTAAGTGTGAATATTTGGATTCTGGTACAAGTTTTCAAAAATCAGTTACAGAAGTAGATTTGCACTGAATTTACAATGTCTCTGACCCATCCCTCTGTCTTTTTAACATAAAAGGGGTGTTCAAATGAAAAGGTACGAAACGTAAGTAACAACGTAATAGTTAATACATTTGCCAATGCAATTATGGGAGGACGTAACGAGACATCTAGAAATGTAATTGGAGTCTCCGGGGAGGAACGGAGCTTGCGCAGGAGAGAGCACAGGCTCTTATAAAGAGCGCTGTCTAATTGATGCGGCCGTGCTTGTGAGGACATGATGGCTTTTACATTGCGAAATTCGACAATTGAGGAGTAGCGAAACGTTATTCGATTTCTGATAGCGGAAGGTGTTAAACCGGACGCTATTCGTCGCCGGATGGTGACCGTATACGGAGAAGACTGTGTGTCCGACAAGTCATTGAGAAAATGGAGTGCCCGCTTACGTGTAGGCCATGAGAGTTTGGTTGATGACCCGAAACCAAGGCAGGCAAACAGAGTCATCACGGCCGATCTCATCGACAAGGTGGATGGCTGAGGGAAAAGTGATCGGCGTGTCAAATTGCGAATGTTGGCGGTGAAGATGGAAGTCAGCGTTGGAACAGTGTGGGCATTTGTTCACGACACGTTGTGTTATCGAAAGGTGTGTGCACAGTGGGTTCCAAAGCAGCTCACCGACCAGCAAACGGATCTGCTATGGGGCTAGCACTTCAACATCTGCTTCGGTATCTTGAAGACCTCGTTTTTCTGGAGCGGATCGTCACATGTGAAGAGAGATGGTGCCATCACTACAAGCCACAGATAAAGCAGGACAGCATGCAGTTGAAGCATGTGTCGTTACCTACCCCTAAAAGGTTTAAAGCCGTGGCGACAGCAAGCAAGGTGTTGCTCACCGTCTTTTTCAACGTTCGCTACTTGTTGAATTTCTCGATCACAGAAGAACCATTAACTCCGATGTGTACTGTGAGACACTCCGAAGTCTATGCAGATCCACCCAGAACAAAAGTCCGGGGATACTCACGGTGGGTCTGGTTCTGCTCCATGATAACGCGCGTCCACACGTCTCCAGGGTCACACATATGCAGAACTGACCAAGTTCAAGTGGGAGCAGCTGGACCATCCGCCCTACACCCCGGACAAGTTGCTCTGCGATTTCCATATGTTTGGTCCCCTGAAGAAAACATCTGAAAGGGAAGCACTTCAACTCCGAACGACGAATTCGAGGACGCTGTGAAGGAATGAGTCTCATCACGGCCACAGGAATTCTGGGAACAAAGAATCCTTCGGCTCGTTAATTAATGGTTGTGCTCAGGCGTATGGTGTATACTTCGGATAAAGTCTCCATTTATACACACAATGTCGTTTCGTGTTTTTTCATTTGAACGCCCTTTGTACATTACTTCAGAAATTGGAAATCCATCTTTAATATCACAAATAAATACGTTCCCAAAATATGCAAATGTAGATTTCGAATTCTTTGAATCTTCAAACCTATATTTTTGAAACCTGCATGCATTTTTTTTTTTTTAAATATTTGTCTAAATTTTCTTTTTTTTATATGAACTATATTTTTTTTTCGTAGAACATGATTATAAAGATAGTTGCCATAACGCCGTTTAGCCTCGAAATTAAATACAGTTTATGACATATCAATAATATTATTTTCCTTTCATTTTAGACCCAAATTAATTGTTTGCAAGTGTTTTGGCATGTTTGTAAGAAACATTGAATCATTGAGTTGATTCATTTGATTCTTTATTGATCCACCCAAGCTCACTTAACTGGGACTTGAAGCTGTGAAGTCGGTCCTCTGGGAGGGCAACGCTTTCAGATTTTATTGAAAATAAAAACTATTTTTCCTGAAATAAGTTAACATACAAGTTACATGAATTACAGTTAAGCTTTTCATAAAAAAAATTTAAGCAATTAACGCATCTAAGCATATTAAAAGAAAAAAACAAACAAACAATTTTTTGCCGAGTCAAGTGCTCCAGGGTATGATTGTGATAATTAATTAACGTCGCACTTAAAAGTAACACGAGGGATACTGGTGACGGACCTCGTAATTTTGAGTCTCGGTCAAGTGGCAACACTTGAGTTGGTACCTTTCTTTCCAAACTCCCACACCACACCAACGGGAGGACTGGGGACCTTGAACAGATTTAAAGTACACCAATCTCGCTACTCGGCAGGTTTTAGTGGCATCAAGGCTCAAACCCACGATTCGACGAAAACATAGTCGGCCGTGAGTGCCGTGACCGTAACCATTAGGCTATCGCGGCCATCAAGTGCTCTAGAGATTGACAGTGCTTTATTTGGTACACCAAGAAAAAGTACAAAAATAATGAATATTTAGTAATCAAAAAAGTATTTAAAAATATGTGGACCAAAATGGCAGTATATTTATAGGATTATATCTACATATTTACATTGAAAAACTAAGATAAGTATTGAACTTTCCAGCTGCACTACTTAACGCGCAACCTGCAGCTGGAACTCATAGATCCAATAAACATGGCCCACTCCCAGCACTGTTTGGGAATCTCTATCCCGAGATTATTCTTGATCCTCCCGTTTTTGTGTCGAATAAAAATATCCTCTAAAATACTTTACCTGAGGGGGAAGAGTGAGGGAAATATGCCGGTTTGGGGAAGATGCCACTCAATTCTATTTTTAAAAAAGAACCATTTGATGGTATCGTGAGCTGTCAGAAAACATCGAGACAGGCATATCAGAGGAGGAAAAAAAAAGTTTTTTTCCCCCCTCGCCCTTTTTTTTAGCCTCAAAATAAACAAACTGAATTTGCGCTGATACATTACGAAATAAGTTAAATGACATTTTCTTTATGATATAATTACTAGCAAATTCGTGTGTCCCTGGATATTTGAATGCATCATTAGGCAGTGAATTAGGGCTTCTGAGAGGAAATTTTGATTTACAATAGCTATACACAAACACTGTTAGATCCTGGATGAAAGATTACAGCTAGGGTTACAGTTAATAGTTATTTTGCATAACGGATAATGATTAAAATATATCATAATCGGAGTTTATTAAACCTATAATTGATCTAAATAAGCCATTAACTATTTTCTTTTTTGACGAATAAAGACATGTTTCGCAACTAAGCTGTTTTTAATCCGGCACGGTTTTGGGAATCATGGCCGTGCCAGGATAGTGATTTTGCCGGATTATCGAGTGCCAATATAGTTTTAATGGGGATACCAAAGATATATAAAATCACTTTTTAAATAAAAATTTAAGTGTTTGAAACAAGTATTTAATGCTTTAAAGCACATTCTAAACTAACGTTGACGATATAAATGATCGATAATGCATTTCATTTTCTGGCAACAGTCAAAAAATTATTAAAAGAAATCCAAACATTGAACATGAATTTAATTGAGTATTCTTGTGTCGATAGGAAACACGGCACAAAAGAAAAATTAATGCAGAACAATGACAGTTAAAAGAAGCTGTGACGAGCTACTTCAGTCTCGCTTATTTGTTTTATTAGCTCTTGCCTAAATATACTTCTACGAAATTAGAAATTAAGTAAAATAAAACTCTTTGCTCTTCAAATTAGATTGAACTGTGCAATCAGGTTATTAGCACTTATTTATTAGGTTATTAGAACTAATGTTCCTTTAAAGTATACGGAACAGTGCATAAAAAATCATTTTGTACAAATGTGAACTAAAGAAACCATATCAAATGCTGGAAAGATTACATTCAACTTTGTTTGCGAAGTATAAAATTTTACGTACTGTTTTTTCAAAGTTTTCATATAGTCTCTTTTTAGGAATTGTGTGTCCCTTTTGAGTTTTAAAATTTTTTTCTAAATTAAACTTTGTTCATAATCCGTATTAAAATTCATTTGATTCCTACATTTAAACAAATGTATTTATATATTGCAAGAAATACTGATAAATTTCTTTTGAAGTTGATGTATTAAAATATACGCAATATACCATTTAACCCTGTATAGATTTGAAAAAAGGGATCCAAAGAGAAAAATTTGCAAACTCCGTTCGTGTTTTATTTTTTGTTTTGTTTCACTCTTTTCAATCTGTTATAACATTCCGCTTAAGTAAGCAATAATGATTGCTGGAAGAGATTTCTTTCTTCCCCCCCTTTCTTTCTTTCTTTTTATTTTCATTAAAAACCTATCTTACGGGCTTAGAAATCAGTCACAAACGGTAGCATTTTGAGTTTAGCTCATATATATGAATTGGAGAATAACAAAACAGATGTAGTCTACGTATTGTCAATAGACAAGACAAAATGAAAGTTACTTTGTAATGGGTTTTCGAGTGCATTTCCCTTTAACTAACCAATGGGCTGCTTTACATCAAAGTTTGATATAAAAAAAAATCTCGCATTGTGAGAGAACCTTGACATGTGTGAAATAGCTCAATGAAAACGAAGTGTAATGAATAGGAAAGAAAATTGGAGATAGGAGGAAATCGAGGAATTAGCGAGATTGGAAGGCCCACTATATTGGTGAGAGCTGCTGTGATGTGATGCATTAAACGTATATATCTGACGGATATCATTACCAGAATCTGATTCAGTTAATTCGAGCCTATTGATTGAAGTTATTAAGGTATCCGTACACCTTTGGAGAAAATTTTTTGAAATACATTGATATTTGCTATCAAAATATTTTAAAGCTAAAATATAACCTAAAACTATGAAAAACACATATAATAATCTATTTTTAATTCAAAAAAAAAAAAAAAAAATTGGAGTGGAAAACATGGTGAAAATAATACATAAATTGTTTATCAGAATAACGCTCATAACTCAAAAGTAAACAAAAATATCATTATTCTGTAAATTTCTTCTTATTCATCATAACATCTTTAGGGACTGGTACTATTTTCATGATGAAAATCATATAACTACAATTTTTATTGTGTTTCGAGTCAAATAACAATGAAAAATCAAAAAAAAAGTTATAACAATACATGAATTATACCTTTGTTACTAAAACGTATCAATTTTACAATCCTGAAAGTAGTAGTGGTTCTTAAAAATTATATAAAGAAGATATTTGAAAAAATTTAAATTAATTTGGTTCATAATTTTTTCTGATATCTACGTTGCCATATATAAATATGTTGTCGAGAAAACTCATTTTGAGAAAAATCGAAAACAAACTTTTAAATGCAATTAAAAATTAGCTACCGAGTAAAATTCAAATCCCTGTAACTTAAGTTCTAAATAAGGGATAAGCAAAATTCAAACACTATTAGAAAGAAAAATGTTTAAATTTTAAACTGGCATTAAAATTAGAAAATCGAAAATTTTGACAAAAATGGCGTTTTAGGTTTTTTTTTTTCCATTTCCATTATGATATTTGTTTAAGGACACGGTTAATTAAACGTTCCATATGATTACGTTGTTTTGTTATAGTTTATTCAAGTGCGAATAAACCGATTAAAGATATTTAGTTGTTTATTTCTGCGTCACTATGTATCTTAATAATAAAAAAAAGCTACAACTGTTATATATAAGGATACTGATTTTGGTGTAATGTAATAAGAAAAAGAATTAATCTTGAAGTATCCGAGCTCTTGTCAAGAACAAAACATTACAACACATTTGAAATCGATCGAGCATAAAAGCGACATTTCATTTATGCAATAAATAAAGCTTTATTTTTACCTTCCTTCTTCTATTGTTCATAGAATTTTAATAATATTTTATCATCAGATATTGATTATTTTTAAGATAAAAAGCAAACAATATTCAAGGCATTTTTTTCCTTATAATAAATGTACTGAGAATGGAATTTTAATTAAAATGCTATGAAGTTTATCTAAATAATAAATGTTAATTCTTAATTTTTAGTTAAAATTTGCTGTTAGATTTATTTAAAAAAATTGTAACTATCATTACGCATTTTATTAATTCATTTTTTTTTAAAAAAGTAACATATCAATTATATAAGACACGAAGTTGAAAAGTAATTATTCGTTGTGCTTTTATATGAATAGAAAAAGTAAATAAAATTATGAAGTAAAATATATTGCAATACGGTTTCTTCTGTAAAAATAATGAAAAGCTAAAAATGATTGTCTTTAAAGTGTATTGTGTATATTTTTTTGTTTACCTAGCATAACACACATTTAATGTCATCTATGTTTAAATAAATTATTATTTGGGAAAAAAAATCACCCAAGAGATGTAAACACACTTTATTTCATAAGATAATTTTTCAAAAACAATTGGCGAAATAAAGTTGATGGCAATTTCAAAAGGCAACAGAAATAAATTTGGAAATAAATATTTTGACTGTCTAAATGAGAAGAAAACATTTTTCTTTAGCTGGAAAGCCATTTTTAAAATGGTTGAAAATAATAAAATCTGTTTCAAAATATGCAATACTTTATAAAACTTTTAATTATCATTCCTCAACTTCAAAAAATGAAGAACATTCTTTCATCTAGGTAATGAGAAGCGATATTAGCGTTAAACAGGCGAAGAAAGAAAGTACACTCATCTTCATAATTGTTTTGATCAAAAGATACACATTTTAATACGTTCTTTAACGTCATTTGATTTTTCGAAATCGGTTTAAAAATAATAGAGCCGCACTGGTTTTTGATCCATAAATCTACCTGTCAATATACACTTACCGTTAAAAAAAAAAAGTTGTAACTGGAAGGAATAATCAGATTAAAATGATATTTGAAAGTAAGTTAAGTTGGTGAGTAACCAACAATAAGAAATGATTAAAAACTGAGCATAGGTATGATACAATTTATTGGTCAAAATACAAAGCTATTACAACTTTCAATAAGATGCTGAGACATCGTTATTTCTTATTCATTCTGCCACACGTTGCGGTAAGGAGTCGGAGACGCTCATAACGGTGTCTTGACTCAACTCATCCCATACAATTTGTACTTTCGCATATATAACTTACAAATGATGTAGTAATGGCGGACTTTTAACAAAAGGGCCTGCGACATCCCGTAAATTTTCAAAGGTGACAAATCTGGCGATGCTGCTGGCTATGACATAGTGTGACTTCAAGGCAAGCTCTTGATATGGCAGCGGTATAAACAG
The DNA here is from genome assembly GCA_019974015.1 of Nephila pilipes. NCBI lineage: Eukaryota > Metazoa > Arthropoda > Arachnida > Araneae > Nephilidae > Nephila > Nephila pilipes. The sequence goes on along the minus strand of BMAW01085476.1, from coordinate 51,361 downwards.
AAGAGTTGTCTTGTTGAAATAGAAGACTTAGCTGGGCTTTCATAAGAGGAATGGCCACTGATCGAAGGATCTGCTAACGTACCTTTGGGCCCTCATTGTGGCTCTGATAAAGATCGAGCATCGTACGAAATCGCCCCCATCCCATATTATTACATTCTGTTGTCTGGATGTGTGACAAGTGACAACAAATAGTTCATTGTGGCGCTGACCACGTTGCCTGCACACACGGGTGCGGTTATCATCCTCACCAATATTTCTAAAGATGATCGACCCTCTGTCGTTCTGCATGGCTCCTTGCTGCTTTTTCATAGCACCATTGGTGATGGAGGGCAATTTTTGCAGTGGATGCAATCTTGAAGTATGAATCCGTCTGCTAATGGAACTAGCACTTACAAGATGATACAGAGAGATACCAGAGAGGTAATGTCTGGAATTGTGGCAGTTGGTGTGCATCGTTCTTGCCGGATAATTCTTCCCTACTTGTAGCCTGTGTAGCTCTCCCTGTACTTACTTGTGAAAGCGATAACTTCCTTGCTCCCTATTCCGCAAACAGCGGGAAATTGTAGCATCTATGCGACCGTTATGAAGCGCAATCCAACGGAATGACCATTCGCCTTCATATGTCCTACGATACGACCTTTCTCAAAGCTACTGTTCAAATGTCTGTCGTTTTCTTTTCAAAGACATTCTAAACTTTACAGGGATATATTAAATCCAAACGCACTGGATAGAATCAAAATTACGCGCTTTGAGAGAAGCTTTTTAAGGGTCCTTAGTGATGTGGTAATGTGTTTGCTGACATTATTGGAGCCGACGTGGCGGATACAAATCATTTGTATATCTAACAGAGTTGAAACAATTTCTTAATTTCATTTACGTTCCTTGCTTCCTTCTGGTTGCAATTTTTTTTTTTTTGACAATGTGTGAATTCTCGTAATATAGAGTAAAATAATTGACATCGAAAGTATTAAACGTATCTTAAAGAATATAAAAATGTTATGTAATTATAACTGGCTAGCACGTATCATTAATTTGAAGACTTTTCACTTAACAAGTATTTCGAAATCAAAAGGATTTGAGAACAATATAAACACATCAGTAAAAAAACAAGTAGTTAAACAAAACAATACATCAGTAGTTTTAATGTATTGTGAATCCTACCATAAAAGGTAATAATAGCAATAACTTTGGCAAATTTATAAAATTTTTGTACATTTGAATATGTTTAAGGAATAAATTTAAAAACCGAATGCGAGTAATATCCTCTAATCGAGGGATAGGAAATTGTTTTGGCTCGTGGCCACTTTGTGGAGGCGGAGGTTAGAGGAGGGCTGCACCTTTTAAAATGATTGCATTCATTAGTTAACTTTGCATTTCAGAAGAGGTATTCACTGCACAATAAAAATAAAACTATATATAAATTAACTAAAATAGTGGCCTTTATTCAACTTATTTACTGTACTTTTTTTCGTATAATCTATAGCTGTAAGGCCATTTAATTTTAGAATTAGTTTACTGAGGCAAATGTACTCTACAACACGTCCTAAAATATTTTTTTTTAAAATCAAGAGTGAGATGGCTTGTTGAGATTCTTACTACAGTCTGTAAATTATTGTTTGTCAAAGAGCATCTATATTTACTTTTGTTGATCTTCATGTAAGAAAAACTTTGTTCACAAATATATATTGACCCAAATATAAAGAGAATTTTCTCATTAAATTTCTTTACACATGGGAGTTTTTCAGCAGAGAAATATTTGTAAAAGTTTATTAAAGTCACAACATTAATCATTTTTTTTCTCAGTGTGATCTGACCGCACGTCAATAAATTCAAGCTACAGCTCCTCCGTTGTGTCAGCTTTAGCTTTGAAGGAATAAGAGAGCGAAATTGAATTTAGACTCAGTTTTCTTAAGGTCCTGAAATCTTGTGACTTCACCCTCCAAACTCCTCAAATGATCCGTAATCTTAGCAAAAACACTTTTAGGTACTTCATATCTTCAAAATAAAGGGAAATTACGAAAATTACGTTCACCTGCCTGCCTTGAAGATAGACCTAGTTTTGCTTTGAAGGGGTCTGTATACTTTCACATTTCTAATGTATGCAAATTACCTCTTTTTCTCTGAAATGTCATGTTCAGTTCCTTCAGTTTCCCAAATGCATCAACTTCAAACACAGTTTCATATCTCCACTCCCCATATCCTATTTTTATAACAAAATCTTGATAAATCTTTTTCGTATAGAAGAGGAATGAGAGTATTTCATTATGCAGTGCCTAGACTTTTTTATCACTTTGCCCAGGCTCAACCACCTCATTATGTTGAAATAAATTACGTCATCATATTCTGCCTCCACTTCCTCAAAAAACGATTTGAACCGTAGATGGTGGAGTGTCCAACACACTAACAATATGACTTAACACATGCTGTAAGTCCAGGGCAGTCGCACGATGGCTCTCCTACTGCAAAATGCAAAGAAAAGACGTTAACACTGTCTATGCCTTGCATTTGTAACATGTTTATCGATTAAACATACCTACATTTTTTTAACTGAAAACTGTAGCTCCATATATTGCACTACTTGACAATTTGTTCCAGGAGAAGCTAATTTTTGTCTCACAATTCACAGTTTTACTCAAAGAAATCCTGACCAGTGGTTCTATCTTTGATTCTGTGAAGACGAAATCTTCATTGACTCCATGGATAAAGATGAGTAATTGAGAAATGCTACCTGTTCAGGGCAAAAGAAAACCAAACAAAATCTCTGCTCGCACTCTTAAATTGTTCTGTGGTTTTGTCACTAATTCAGCCAATGCGTCGATTATAACCCTTCTTCATTATGATATTCTTTCAAATTTTCTTCTAACATCAAGATACAATACGCTTGCGCATGCTCGCGTACAATGATTATTGAACTAGCCATCTGATAAAGGCTTGTTACGTTTAGCAAGATTGTAGACTATCATGAAATTTGCTACTGTAGCGCTATTCTGAAAGGTTGTCTGCTTTGTATGTAATGTTTGTTACTTCTTCAGACTCTTCACGCACTTCTCAGCTTTTAATTTACTTACTTCCTTGGAAAGTTTGCAACCAAATTTGCTGTTTTGTCTCGTAATGTCGTTTCAGATTGCATTCCTTAAATACGACTTCCGTTTCATGACACAATAAACACACTAATTTATCCCCTAAATTACCAAAGAAATATTTGATTGTTAATTCTTTATTAAACACACCACAGTCATCACTGATTTTACGTTTTATTTTTCGCAGGGTTCAAGGTTTCATTGAAGTTGGAAATTTATAAATTGTAGCGATTTAATGTCCCCTGAATTTTCAGTCCCTGGCTCAAGGGACTTTAGATTTCCCCCCTGTCATTGAACAACTGGAATATTATGTGCGGAGTGGAGGGGGGGTCAGCAATCTAATTTGTCATCGATACAGATGAGATATTATGTGCTTGAACATGACATGAACAAATTCTATTACGACAGCAGAAATTTACTGGTAATAGAAATAAAGATTCGCACTAATACCAGAAGATTTATTCTCAATACATATTTTGGTAAATGTTGACATGTTTTTTTCCTACAATGCATCAAAAAAATAAATATTCTGTTACAAAAGTTCTTGAATTCCTCCTCTTTTTATAACATTTATTATCCCCCCTTAAGCAATAAAGTTTTTAAGTAGCTTAGTGGTTACAGTTGCAATTTTCGTGGCTGGTGATGTCAATTTGAGTCCAAAATTTGTGTTCTGCTTCCAACGAAGATCTATGTGTGGAATTATGGGCACTCTTGTGTATCGAACTAAAATTTAAAATTCTCAACTAGCGCGATGTGGAAATTAAGCGAACCAGGTATTTGCTCAAGTATCACTCTCATTGAACGAGAGTGATTAAGAAATTCTAAGACAATAGTCAATAGCCCGTTGTGCTGTTCTAAGCCTAATCTTATCTTAAATATCTGATATATTCAATAATATTATTTTAAAGAAAACTTCTGATGATCTCTTCTACACGATTTTTTAGCTCATGGGCATTATTTTGTAGTTTTGAGATTACTTTAGGACATCTAGGTTGTTTGATTATGAATAAGGTGACAAACAATAAGAAATGTTACCCAGTTTAACTTGCGAATAATTTATTTGAATTTCCCATACACTCATATTTGGATTGCAAACCACCACGAATAAAATAAGCGAAGTATGTAGTAATATGTTTTAGACGAACATTTATTTCTTTTCATCAAAGCGAAATTAATTAAGGTGATTTTGCCATATTAAAAGATATTCCAGATTTTCAAATTAGATATCAGTGACTATTTCTCAAAAGGAATATCGTTAGTATGTACTTAGTTGAAATTAACAAAACTGATGGTAGGCGTGATTTTCATAAAAATAAGTCTACATTATAAATAAAATAAACTGACTTAAGTGTTCACATAACGAAAAGTAGAGAATCTGAATAATTATTTAAAGCCAACATGGTTATTGACTTTGTTACTCTACGGTAAGAAATGTTCTTAAACATTTATGAATATGTTCACTAAATGTCAATGAGACCAAACGAAATTCGGAACATATTTTGAGACAGAAAAATATCCAAAATTCATGTAAATTCTTGTCGTTGCATATAACTCATATATTCGTTTATTATATTATATTTTAAACAATTGAAACGCTCTTTATCAATTATTCTTGATAAATATGCAGCTTTTCCCTTCAATATCCAAAGTGAAATATCTGTTTAGCATTACGGATTAAAAAACGAAATATTGAACAAGGACCGGCCCGAGGGGTAGGCAATGTAGGCGACCGTTTACGTGGAGGCAAAATTTGGGAGGCAGAGCCGCCTGAACGACAACACACACACAAAATATGTTTCGATTACTTGAATTTACAAAATAAAGGAATAGTAAAATCAAGAAAATAGGAATGGAGAGGCTTCTGGGCATTTCAGATGCACCGCAGACCGGACCTAACATTCTTATTCAAATGTAACAGAAATAGACAAACTTCTGGGTATTCTTATACGTAAATTGTAAGACACGGTGGCACAGCAGACAAGACTCAACAATTTTTTTTCACCCACTTATAAAAGAGAGTAAGATTTAAAACAATGCTTTATTTAAGCGTTAACGTCCGGTTATGGAAGTAATGCAGTTAATTACGAGTGTAATTGGATGTTTAAAGTAATTTTTAGAGGTAAGAGGATATTATTTGTTATTCACCTAACATTCTAAATGCATTCAAAGATTTAAAATCGTAAAATGTTAATTTGTTTTTCAATAAAATTATTTTCAGTAAAATCTCTATTAATATTATTGTCTTTATTTAATCATACATCACTTTTCTGGTTAACACGATTCTTTTATAATTCTGTTTTTCTTTTTCTGATTTTTAATTATTTTTTTAAAGCTGGGGAGGTGGTTTTTTGGGGGTTTTGTCTGCTACAGAAAAACTGTAGAGCCGAACCTGATGGAACACATTTTGTACAAGAAAAAAAAGAATTCAATTCGGACAGAAATTAATGGTATAAAAATGTGCTGTTCTCTGTAGGATAGCGAGCCAGAATATTATATTTGTGGAGGAACATTCTACCTGAAATGATGTTTTGAGTCTAGCTCCTATTTTTTAACATTACGCGAAAACAGATGTAACGTGACACAATACCATTTTAAAACACGTATTTTGAATTAAATAATATTAGGCTTTTATTATATTTGTTTCACAATTAAAGCTGAGAATAAAATATAGCTTTCTTTTCAATTAATTATGAGTTTTTTAATTACCTTTACAGAAACCTGAACTAATTCTGAAAACCTACCTGAAGATTTAATTTGAATAATCGAGTCTTAAAACAGAAAAGTGAAGTACTCCGAACTCGGTAAAATGATTGTGATGCGTTCATCAATATCGCATAGGTATATTATTGCCCGAATGCTACTTTTTAAGCCGGTTGACTTCTTTCTTAGCCTTGTTTCCTCAAACTCACGCCTCATGATTAAAAAGAACATTTTTTAAGTTATGAAAAATCTTTTAACGTAAACTCTTTTGTTAAGTCTTAAGGTTTTAAAAAAATAAAGAATTTTTTTAACGTTAAAAAGATTAAATTGCTACAGTTATCTTGTCATAGCTAGGGCAGAATAATGATTGTAAATGTGGCGATGAATATTTATAAGGGTTTGAGAGACAATATCATTTTTAAAATCGATATCTAAAAATACAAATTGTTTTTGTAAACATTAAAATTCAGAAATAATGTAACTGATACATAATTATTTTAATTCTCTTTTAACTCTCTCTCTCAAACAAGAAAACTTCTGGCTTGATAACTCATTTCATAAAAGCTTTTTTTTATTTTCATGTATTTTAAAATAGTACTATAAAAAGATAGATCTACAGACTGATTTCATTAAAGTGGAGGGAAGAAAACCTCAATAATATTACTTTTTTTTATAATTGCTAAATATACTTATTTCATTACCACATCGACACACACATTTCTTCTATAATTTACTTCACTATCTCTACAATATCCTTCTTAAGAGCTAGTCCCTCAATAACGAATGATATAAAAACCATCTCCAACGTAAACATCATCTAACATTTCCGCCAACATCGTATTCCATTTCAAGTAACAAAAGACAAACACACTCACGAAACCCAACTCCTCCATTTCAACTACCCACGACAAATCCTTATCGTAACATGACAACGTAATTGTTTCTTTCTTTTTACAACAACCTCTGCACAAAATGGACATTTTTTTGTTGTTGTTCTTTTTCCAACAGCTCTCGTTCAGTCCTTACGAACCGAACGAGGCATAGAGAAATAGAACTCTAGATGACTTATATATCGAGTTTGTTGAGTGGTAAGGGGGTGAAAGGAGTTACTAATGGATTTTTGCCATTAGTCTCTGCGTTTGACTGTTCGCTCACTCCCTGTGGTAAGGCCTCACTACCGGGAATGACATCATCTTCGTTTCCAGGAATCTCATTCAGAATTTCGGTCCTTGCCTCACTTTCGCTGAGAATCCTTTATCTATTTATAGAAACGAATTATTGTCTGATTTGTAATTGGATACGTCCACGTTTTGTGCTGTTTGTGTTCTAGAAATGTTATTCGTTTGCATTTTAAGTTGTAATCAAGGAATTAAATAGAATAATAAATTGTGATTTAAATATTTTAGAATTAAACTATCATTTGTATGGTAAGTTATCGCAAAAAAAAAACAAAGTGTTTTTTTTAAGTAAGTAGCATTTTGATATTTAAAAAAAAAAAACACAAGTGAGGTTTTTCTACTATTTAATTTTTATAAGGAAACCTGTACCTTAATCTACTATTCAACATATTATCTCCTCTATTACGGCATGTATCATATCGCTCAACCAGTTTCTGTACTCCATCCACATATAAGTCTGCTACCTAAAGGGCTGACAATTGCAGTATGGTCATTTTGACATCATCATTGTCGTCATGGCGCTGACCTCATTTTCTACTTTTTTAAGTTAAGGAACGAGTGGTAGTCACTGGGAGCCAGATCAGAGCTTCACTGAGGGGATCATATTATTCTCATCTTTTTTGATGCGATCTCGGGTTCGACAAGCCAAGTGTAGATGTGCATTGTTAAATAGCAAAACAAAACCCTTTACTAAGCATGTCACGCCTTTTGTTTCGTATTTGGTTAGTTAAGGTG
>BMAW01085476.1:581-43268 GCA_019974015.1 Nephila pilipes | reverse complement strand
TGTGTGTGTGTGTTTGTGTGTGGGTGTATAATGATTCAGTTTAAATTTGCAACAATTTCAGGGAAAAATACTTTAATATCCTAATTTTTTCCATTCTAAAACTCAAAAGTAAGGAGTTCATTCTTATTTTCTGATACAATTCCAAAAAATCCTTTAATTTCTGCGATCACACGCTCATAAAAATCTGCTGAACACGCAGTTCTCACGATTGAAGACCTGTGGGGATAATCGCTACAAGACTATTGGAGGCCATTTAAGTCCCTCAGAATCCCTACATCTTGTACCATGTGTAAGGGGAAAAATCCCTTCTATAAAAATGAAAGTAAAAAAAAATCTTTCTTTTCTGATCTCTTCTGCACTCTTGTGCTGTATATAAAAAGGTGGAGTTGTGTCTCCAGCCATATATATATATATATATATATATATATATATATATATATTTATATTATGTTGTCAACAACCATGAAATTTGAAATTCACCACTGTATTTAATTTACTAATTGATTTCCAAATTATATATATATGCCCAATCTCTTATCTAAACATAGCTTTCAGATTAGTAAATAACCTTAATAAATGATCAAAATAGATTTCATGATGACCGAAAATTAATGTATATTAACTTTACATAAATTAATAAATATAGCCCAACTATGAACTACTAATTATTTATAGTACTGAATAGGATGAGCAGTATCCAAAAACAAATATTCTGGAACAAGGGAACAGAAAAATGAATTGTACTTCCATATATCCACGTTTCAAGAAATACTTGGGCCACGGTAGCCTAGTGGTCAAGGTCGTGGATTCGCGATTAGGACTACTAGGCGTAGAGTAGTGGGTTCGAGCCCTGATGTCATAAAGAAACCACCGTATAACGGGATTGATGCGCATTAAATCTATCGAGATCCCACGTCCTCCTATTCCCGTGATGCGGAGGTTCGGAGAAGAAGATAGCTCAGGTGCCGTTCTCGTCACTTGGCCGAGGCTTAAAATTGCGAAATTCGTTGCCAATAGCTCACGTATTTTTTTCTAAGTTCGATGGAAATAAACAATAAACAAGAAAAAATCTTTTCAAGTACTTCGTTGACTCACTTGAACTCCATCAATCGTCCCTAAACGATGTCCCTTCCGATTTTTTGTGATCCGAGGGGGGGAAAAAGTCACGAGGTCCAGATCTAGATTAAAGTGAAGTTGGAGGAGCGTTACGATGTTTGGGTATGGCCAGCACTTCCCTCACAATCAGCGAAGTGTGACTGAGTGTATTGTTGCGATGGGGCATCCAGGTATCTGTGATTTCGGATACAACGGACCTTAATACTCAAACATTAAAAGTGTCCTTCGTTAAATTTGACTGCTAAACACTTCAACTGCGATCACGATTCAAAAAGTCGAATCCATGTATTACTTATTCTATGTCGTTCGTTTTTGAGATCGGATAATTCATTCAGAAAAATCCTATTATATCATGTGTGTGTAATAACTTTAAGATAAAACAATTCCATCCAAATAAAAGAACGATTAAAATAAATTGCATTGCACATTTCAACTAAAATCTTAAGAAAATAGGTTTAAATAAAAACTATCGAAAAATCATCCGTTGGAAAATCAGCCTTTTTGATATCATTTATTGTGTTTTTATGGCGCTAATACATCATCTCCTTTCTTAACGACATCATCTTCTTTTCCAGGAACATATTCGCAGTTATCGTCGGTTTGAAAGCTTACCGATCTCCTTTTTTTTCCGGGAATTGATCTATTTATAGAACCAAATAACTGTTTTCTTTGCGATGAGACTGTTCGCCGTTTCACATTTATCGAAAAACTTAGAAAGATCTTTTATAGTTCCATCGATAGGAAATCAAAACAAAATAATTAAAATTGAAATAATGTTATAAATCATTAAATTAGTTTTATATTAAATTCGAAACGCTAAATTATGACAGTATTTTTTTTAAAACAATATGGCTGAAAAAAAATTATTTTATAATTTATGTTTGCGTCATTAAATGCTATAGATTAGTCTACGGTAATTTAATAAGAACTCCACAATATTAATTGTCTTTAGATAATTTAGAAATATAACTATACAAACTTTAAAGAAGAGTCAAAGAAAACTATTACTCAAGAAAAATTAAAACATAGTATTAATTAGATTTAGTATACACATGAACCCTTTCAGAATTTCATTTTCATAAGAATAAAATTACTAATTATAGAATAACATATTGCGTGACATTTTTTGTAATAGCAAATGATAAATCCCAAAATTGTTGCTAAGCTTTTGAAGAGCTTTACTAGTTACTTAAACTTATTAATCGCATATTAACTTTTAGGATCTAAATTTAAACCATATGATTATATTAAGCATCATTTTCAACAAAAGACATAGCACAATCAAACCAAAATTAACTTATCTTAAATGAAAACGAAATTTGAAGATATATAATTTTTAATGGCGGATTTGATAAAGAAACTAACGCCATACCATTTTAAAATTTAATTATTATACACTCGACTTTTTCTTTAAAAAATGGAAATGCAATAACTCAGTGACGTGAAATGGAGACTAGGAGGAGTAGGTATTTATTCAGATGTCAGACTTACTCACTTTACAAATCCTCCGTTTTGTTATAATTGAGCCATTAACAGTCATCTAAACACAATAAATAATCGGTGAATAAATCGCCAAGTAATTTTATTCTGGTTTTAGAAGGATGAAAAATCAAATCGTATTACGAATGATGAACGTTTACTTAATTGCTTCCAAAGATTATAATTGAGAATTCTACTTATCTTTATAACAGCAAAAAGTAGAATTGCGAACACTGGACTAGTCCAAATAAAGTTCTGTTGACTGGGTTCGAATTCGGAATATATCACGTAGTAGATCACTTTCAACTTCATGCATCTATTTACAAACTCGTTGCTTTCTCTGTCGTCTCTTATCGTAATCTCCAATATTTCTAACTGATAATTTTCTATTCATTTCACTTCATATAAAGTATTGCTAATTTATCCAAGTCACGATTCTTTTACAATCGAGAATCTTAATTCAAATAACATTATAAAATATTCCAAAAGAGTTAAAGGGAAACGCGTCAAGAATCCTTTGCACTTGAAACCATATTTCAGAATTACGAGAATTCCTTATCAACAGTCTACTTGGTATCTATAGTGCGGCAACGATTCAAACAAGCTCATTAATTAATAAGCAACATAAAAATAGAAAGCTTTGAGTAGAAAGTATTGAATAACATATTCATGTTAGTGATACACACAATAAATATGTTAACTTTTTGCAGCTAAATCTATAGATAAGTTAAACAGTAGCTTAAATTACAGCGTTTCCTCGAAAGTAAGATTTAGCCACAAAATAAGCCCTTAGCTGACTTTTCAGGAAGCTTGTAGCATAAACTTTAACCCCTAAATGACGGATCTCCATTTAAAGACGCGATTGTCAATCAGACGTACTTATTTAATGTATTTCGGCGGCTGACTTATTCTCCGAAACATCGGGGGATATTTTTGCATCCGTGGAGAGGAAGTGCAGTTATTTGATCTTGGGTACCGGCGGCGTTTCGAACCCTGAGGGTCCAAAGAAAAGCTGATCGGTCGATTTTTGTTGCACTTTCACCAACCAGACTGAAAGAGACGTCTTAAACGAGTTAGTCATTAAAGCGTTTCAACTTCAGACGTTGTTGTTTAAGAGAGCCGCTGAAACATCCACTGCAGACTTATTATAACATTATTTACATTAATTGTTATTAAATAACCTTAATAATATATAAACTTGTATATAAATGCACGTTATCGTTCAGTCGCGGGTTCGATCCTTGGCCGCCAAAGACCCGCCGTGTAGCCAGGGCTGATGTACGTTAAATCTGTTCGGGGCCCAAAGTCCTCCCATTGGCGTGGTGTGAATGTTAGGAGAGGGGGTGCCAGCTCAGGTGTCGTCCTCGTCACTTAACCGTGGTTCCAAATTACGAGGTCTGTTGCCAATAGCCCTCGTGTTGCTTCTAGTGCGACGTTAATAAAAACTAAACTAAAACTAAAAATGCACGTTATACTCGTATGTGAATAAACAAATAAATTTAGACTTTTGAGTAAGAAAATGGCATTCATTGAAAGAAAGCCCAAGTGTATTTTAGGAACAATAATTATCATAATATCCAGTATTGTTTTTTGATATGGGGTCGTTACAACTCTTTCCTTTTTAGATTGAAATTTGTTGTAGGTATTTAAGCAGAAAAAGGAGATTCTGATATAAAAAAGGACAATGCAAACAAAAGTAGAGAAAGTCTATAAGTGAGTGCGTACAGTTTACTTATGAATAATTTATCTATTAATTACGGATTTAAAAGTATTTAAAAAATTTTAGTTCGTTGATGTTTGATTATTCAGAATTATGCATTTTCTAGTTTAGATCTATATATTTCCCATAATATTATTATGTTAAAGCAGTTTACGTGCTTTTAAATGTAATATAGATTTTTTAAAAAATAGAGATTAAAAAGAGAAACATCGTGAATTTATCCAATTGTAACTATTGTACCGAAGACATCTCTAGAGCAAGGACCTCTGAATGTAAACAAAAGCTGAAATCTGTGCGTCAAATACCCAGAAAACGCAATCGAACACTGCATTTTTTTTTTCTCTCCATAAAACGTCAAAGCATAAAATAAATATTTTTAGGAAACTAGAAATTTCTATTTTTCAGAAGATCCTTTTTTTTTTTTACTACGCCCTTTCATTTTTTGTGAAACGGGTTCAGAATTACGATGCATGCTTTTTACATTTCCTATGCTTAAAAATCTGAATCACGCACCGGCTCGTATATCTGACTCGCGGACAGAACGCAGCATAAACGCCCGACTGCATACACAGCTGTTTCGTAGTAATATCCTCTCTTTATTTGCTAAGAATGATAAAATATAATCGTACTTCCGCGAGGATTTATTATTTTAGATTAACTCTTGAGTAAGCAGGTATAAAAGGGGGGAGTGTTGGGTTGAACGTCCTCTTTTTGTTAATAAGCTAATGGCTTTAGTAGAGTTAATCGCTCTTCGTTATGATCTTAATAAAATTAAAAGGACATTAAGGTCCTTCAAAGAATTGTTTAAAAAGATATGTGAATAATTGGTAAGGTTAAATGTTATAGATCACTGTAACCTAAAACAGAAATCGTTTTCCGCCGTTACTTTTAGGAATTATTTAAGTGGAGTTTTGAGAATGGTAATTTGTTTTGACTCAAATATGCGTTGTTTATTGAGCAACAACTGGTCAATGACTAAGTAAACAGAATCACGAAAACATTTTCGATTAGAAAGAAAAGATTACCATTCAGTTTTGAAACAATATCTCTATTTTTTTCTTTTTTTTTGCAACGGGAAAATCTCTGAGATTTAGAAAGAGACACATAATAGAAATAAAAAGTTTATATGGTCCCGTAAATTCATTGACATTTGTTCATCTTATTAGAACATAAGAATCGCATGGCATAAGCAATAGTAAATGAACTGAATACGTTAAAATTGAATATGTTAAAACCGAGCATTGAATTTATCAAAATAGAATTTTGAATTGAATTTGTCAGAAATTAATGTTGAATTTATTATGTTAAAACTTAATGTAGAATTTATTATGTTAAAACTTAATGTTGAATTTATTATGTTAAAACTTAATGTTGAATACAATACGTTAACAAAAAATTCGAAAGAGTGGGTATTTTCAAGAGTAAAAGGAATTATACCATATATTTGGGACAAGACGTATCTTTTTACAAAGAAAAATCGATAAAATTTAGAGAGCATGTTATGATTCGAAAATAATATTAAAAGTTGATTCATGATACTGTTTCAAAGCTGTTAGATGAGTTAATTTACAAGAAAAAAACAGTGTATATTAATTTAATTACATAAAAATTATTCTTCGAATAAATTTATTCAATTTATATAATTCTTGAAATCTTCTAAGCCCTGCCTTTCTTCTTCTTTTGTATACGAAACAATAAATGCGACGTTGACCTATTCACCATTTTTTTCCCACTGATCTCGGGTTTTTTGTGTTAATTTGAATAGCATAAGTTTAAAATTCCTTCTCAATCAAAATAAAACGTGATTAGGTAAATTAGATGAAGATAAGTCGTTGGGGAATTGAATTTAGGGTAATGAAATAGAATTGAAAAGAAAAGGAACTTGCTTTGATCGAAAGGAGCTTGAATAGGAATGAATGATTTGGTCAGCTAAGACTTTATTATTAAAATATAAACTAGGATTAACTGAGTAAAGAGGAATTAGCGAGAAAGGAGGAGAGTGATGTTGGATGTTCCATGTTAAGAGCTAATAAACTGCATTGCGTTTCTTTTTAGTATCTTCAGTTGTGCTCTTGAACTTATTGACTATTTAATTAGACTTTAAGATGGATGTGGAGTTTTATAAATCATAAAGGAAATGTTTCACAAATTTATTAGATTTAGTCAGTTGAGAGTTCATTGTCGACTTTGTTTCCATCGAATTGTGATTCCATTAAAGATCTATTGTGTGATGGAGAGTCTCCAAGTCTTCCCTTTGGCATGATGTGGAAATTTAATGAAGGAGGGTCAGTTCAGATGTTGTCCTCTTTACTTCACCGAGGCTCAGAATTACGAGATCCAGCGCAGGTAGTCCTCACGTTGCTTCTCAGTGCAACTTTAATAAATCTTCTATTAATAATCAATCAATCAATCAATCAGAGGTTTAACTGTTTGAAAGATATGGTAAGTTTAAAACAGAAGAAACACGGCTTATTATCGGCTTATCACCGAACGGTTCATTTGCCTTATAATGTCTTTTGTTCGGATGTCTGAGTGATATGTATGAAGTGAAAGAGAGCTGTAGAACGTCTGTGATTGAAAAGAGAGTAATATCAACATGGCCTTTTTTTTTCCCAAGAGAAGTTATCATTTCTTACAAATATCTAATTCTTATAAGATAATGGTTCATTGCAGTAATGAAAACTGATTTCTTTTAATTCATTTCTTTTCTGAAGTCACATGATGCACCAATATTTATTCGAAATAGGATTCATGCAGTTGCACTTACAGTAAAGTTTTTAAAGTTAATCCAATGGGTTTTAATTTTCCTAAAGTCTCATCATGCACCATAATATATTCAATGGAAGACTGACCTTTCTTTGAGGCTCAACTTTGTGAGATATATGTTGACCAGAATTTACTATAAATCTATATCTATCATTCAATAAGTGTAGTTCCTTTGCGACGTAATTCTGTAACCCTCTTAAATGTTACTCGAATCACAAATTTAAATTTCAACTTAAGCTCAAAAACACAGATAAAGTAATTAAAATTATTCAATTATTTTTCAAAATACTATATATTAAATCTCGAATAACGGGAATGCTCTCAACCAGTATCAAGTCCCTTGCCACGAGTACTAACTTATAATATAACAAAAAATACGCTTACCGGAATGCGATGCGAGTACATTCTCCAAGTAGTAGAAAACTTCTCGCTCACTAGCAACGTTCCTCTCTACTACCGTAACCTTATCTCTATTAAATTCTCAAACGCTTTTATACCATTCAATGAATCTATTCATTCACTCCAATTTTTAATTTTACTTAATCTGCGTAAGTCATGTTTTATTTGATTGGAAAGAAATTAAAAACTTAAATATAAAGTCAGGAAGAAAACATAGATGTTAGTTAAAGGAAATTTCACGAAAGGCCTATGTTATACTTATTACATCAAGAGGCTGAAAATTTGAATATTATTCTTTTTAATTGTGCTATGTTATAATTTTAATGCGTTTTTTTTCCCCTTGTTTTCTCAGTGCCACAATTTAAGTTTAAAATCCTGTAGTTTAATAAGAACTTTCTTTCTCAATATAATGTACATAGTTACTGAAAAAAATATGTGCTTGAAAAATGAAAAACCAAAGGACTAAAATGATCTAATGATTTGAACGAGTCTTGGTTTAATGAGAGTTTGTATATCCCTTAAAACTGTAGAAGAGAATCAAGTATATTTATAAATTTAAAAAAATAATAATAATGTATTTATTTCACTATCATGAGCATTTCCGTATTTTGACCCTTTGGTTCTAGTCCCTTGAGTGACCAACGTAGAAGAGGCTTCGCTCTGTTTAATTCATTGATAAGTGTGACTAAAATTTGTAGCTTCAGTTTGTCTCTATATTAATAAAAACACAATATTATATAAAATTATCATTTACGCATTTAGACGGAAGCGATTTAAAATCACGATTCTAAAATTGTATTGTTTATATTCTTAGATAATACTGCTGCCATTCGATTCACACTAATTATTAAAATAAAAAATTGCGTACTACATAGAAATTACATTATTTTTGTTCCGGTAACTGCTTAACTGTGTGACAGAATTTCTTTCTTCACGTTTTTCGACATAATCGAAGTTACGATACTGTTAATATAAATAAATGACCATTAATGTTCCGTAAAAGCGAGTTTCGTTAAACTTAGTACATTAGATACAGGATTTAAATATAAATTCAACAAAAACTTATTACACATAATTCTGAAACACAATTTTAAATTGATTTGCGTATGGAACAGCAAAAGCTATTCCTTAATTTTTAATTTATATCTTCATATTCTTCGCAACTGCTGCTCGAATCGATTAATACTGATGATCAAAATAGAAAGATTATATACTACATAAAGATAGTACGAATTTATTTGAAACTTGCACAATTTCTTTTTCCACAACCTCTTTAATGATTTTTTTCCGCATCAGAGCTAACATTCCTAAGGCTTGCAACTGACATAAAGTATATAGGATAATTGGATTCGATTTTCCATTTAAGACAGAGAACGTTTGCAATACTTGAAAATCCTTCGACTGTGCAATAATGCTGTTTTTATATTTGTAATTACAAAACTGCATAAAACTCATTATTCTAGGGTAATAAAAAAAGGGGAACATGCAAATGCTCAAACAGGAAAAATAAATCGAGAAATAACTTGTATCACAATCTGGATATTTATTCATATTCCGTTGTTACGCTGTCCCACATTTTATACATTCGATCCGCCGCCATTGTTTGTGAAGCTGTCTATGTAAATATTCATAATGACAGACGAAGAGAGGCTCGTGATCATAAAAGCTTCAATAAAGATAGAAAATAGGATGAGTGCTTGAAAAAAATCCAATCTGTTGAAAGACACGGAGATCCTTATCAGATTTGTAAACAATATGTTTACCTCTGAATTTATTAAAAGAGTGTTCTTTATTTCGAGCCTTTATATCTGAGTTATATTGTTACGCGATTCCCCTGAAACGGGTGGCTGCGGTAGCCTAGTGGTCATAATCGCGGACACGCGGCCGGCAGTTTTCGCCGAGTTGTAGGTTCGAGTCCTGATGCCACTAAAGTCTTGCTATGTAGCCGAGATTGTTGCACGTTAAATTTGTCGTGACCCAAAGTCTTCTCGTTGGCGTGGTATAGAAGTTTGGAGAGCAGGTGTCGTCGCCACTTGACCGAAGTTCAAAATACGAGATGCGTCGCCAGGCTTCTCAGTGCAACGTTAATAAACAATCACATTCAATTCAATGGCTTGATTGATTGATTGAGTTAAACGGGGCAGGTAGTAAAAAAATGCTATTATCCCTTTGAAGAGCATTCTTTAGGCTTATTAAATTTCCAAGCATTTCATTTCCTCTAAAAAAAAAGTCCTAAATGCTGTTTTATTTATCACTGCATTATTCAAAAATTTTCTGAAAGTGATAGTGCCTCAGGAATCGATTTTGTGAAAACTCTAGAGATAATTTCGATTAGGATGCACTTTCAGAAGGTTAACAAAATACGTTCCGTATAGTTTATACGATTACAAATACTTCTGATATGACTTTTTTGTTGTTTTGAATGCTTCTGATTGCCTATATCTTCCAGACACAACGATCCACCAACCACAGCCAATATACTTCGTACTTCTGAACCTCGATCAGATGACGAGATGGACACCTCAGCTGGTATTCTACTCTCCATTCCCATGCCCTGCCAACGTGAAAACTTTGAATCTCTTCAATTTCAAAGAACCTCAACCCATCATCATGATGGAACTTTAATGATATTTGGACTCGAACGGACGGCTTGACTGAAAAGTTGCAAGCCATGAGCTCAATGCATGACTATTCGGCTTACGCGACAGTAATATAACTAGTCTTACATTCAAAAATCAATGAATTCCTTAATTATTGAGTTATGGAATCAGAAGTTTTTGATTTATTTAATGGGTAAAAATCTTATTTCACGAGTGCACTTATATAGCAATCAGATTATTTGAATACTTAAACAAAATTTTAATAACATTGGTAAAAAACGAGTTTTTTAAACATGGGTTTTCTTTTAAATTTGACACTTTGCGTAACATAATTTTTTATACCTTAAATTTTGAGTAACATTCGCCTGTCTTGAAGATGGAGAGCATTGTTACGAACATGAGTTGATGTTTCCCTGCAACGCTTCTCTTCTCAAGGAAAAGATAGAAAACAGAGATGTCACCAGTTAACACAAGAGAGTTTAAGGAATGACTCCTTCATATTGGTGACAGATTTGGTGACCATTTGGCGACTTGGGGAGAAACTTGGCGTAAAAATTAATTCTTTAAATAGTTAGTTTTAATCAATTAATTTTTATTAATTACAATTAAATTATCATATTGTCGTCCTAAACAATCATGTATAGAAAATTTCAGCTCAATTGAACGCTTTAAAATGGGAGAAAAAAGATTTTAAGTTTTTGACCCAAACATAGTTAAAATGTGAGTAGATGAAAACCTATTAAAAAGACCGACTGAGAAAAGCAATATAATGCAGCAATTTGTGTATCAAATTAGTCTGAGAGACTTAAGGAATTTTTCATAGAACTAATTATTTTGCTGAAATTATTTCAGAAATGAGAATTCCAATTTAAATGATTTTTTTAAAAAATGGTTTTATCCTATTTTACATTAATAAGACAAGAGATAATAATATTTGCATAAAATCTTCAGTGTTTCACAACCTGAAACCTTTTTTTTTAACAAAATGTGCGTGAAATACTTGAACTAAAAGTTCTGTTGCAAAAGAGGCATACAAATAATTAATGAACGACATCAAAAAGTGATTTTGTTCACTTAAGACTGAAAAAAAAATATGGGTTCAACCTTTGATTACAAAAAATGTTGATGCACAATTAAAATTAATAATTGTCTATCTTTTTTCAAATGTTCTTGAGTAAAATTTTTATTCCTTCATGCATATTTTTTGCTTTGAGTTAGATGTGAGCTATATAAATTTAAATAATATTTAAAAAAAAAATTCCAGGAAGTTTGGAAAATGAACTAAAAATGTTTCATTCGAAAAATATTCACAGATTTGCAGCGACTCCTTCCTAACTAACCAGGAGACGTCTTTTCAGCCTAGTTGGTAGGAGCGCAGCAGAAAGCAACCGGTCAACTTTTCTTCGGACCCACTGTTCCAGGGTTCGAAACAGCAGCACATCCAAGGTCAACAACTCTCTCTCCCTTTCCACAGGGTACGGGATAG
Source organism: Nephila pilipes (assembly GCA_019974015.1). NCBI lineage: Eukaryota > Metazoa > Arthropoda > Arachnida > Araneae > Nephilidae > Nephila > Nephila pilipes. The sequence continues at coordinate 31,702 of BMAW01085476.1, read as the reverse complement.
AGAAACATCCCCCTATATTTCGGAGAAAACGTTCTCCGCCGAGAATATCAGTTGCAGAAATGGCAGAAAAAAGCAACCTTCTCAACAAATACCAATGTTTCTTTTCATATCATCTCTATGATATTAGAGGGGGAGTATGCAGCGACTCTCTTCTACAGCAATGCCGGAAGTTAAGACGCCTTATTAACTAGCCATATGAGACGTCTTTCCAGCCAAGTTGGTAGAGAGCGACCGGTCAACTTTCTTCGGACCCACTGGACCCTGGTTTCGAAACCACACCAGCCGCCTGCTACCAAGATCTACAACTCTCTCTCCACTTCCACAGTTCGAAAAATCTCCAGCACTGAAGATTTTTCGAATTTCTAGAAAGGAGCTAATTTTTATAAAATGCTTGATTGTTTGATAAGAGATACAATAAAATCTATTATCCCATAAAAAATGCTTTGAACATATTTAACCACATGAGAGCCTATGTAAGCTAACTATGCGTTGGATTATAACACAGTGGTCGGTGCATGAAATCGAAGTTAACGGCATTCAATTTGTGCAAGTAAATCTTTTTTCTTTATATCTTTTATTTGAGAATGTCGCTTGAAATTAAACAGATCCAAAAACACTATAAAGCTGCACGAAGAGAGGATAAGAACCTTTGTTGCTCTATATCCCATAAAAACAATCAATCAACTACACGAAGATCTACGAAATCAATAAACATATTTTTGTCGTGATCTAATGACTTTTTTCAGGAAAAAAAAGTTTATTTATGTCTTCTTCCCGTTCTCATTACAAAAGTAAGCTAAGCTACTCAACATTCCTGTGGATATATTTTTCCGTAATAAATCATTCCAAATATATCATCTAGCATTTTAAGAAAATCCTCGTATGATAAACAATTAAGCAAAGTTTTAATTCTAATTAGCAGAATTAAATTCATCATACAACATTAGTTAGCGCAATTAAATCTTATAATTTTCTTCATATTTCAAAAGTTAATATCTGATTTGAAACCAAATTAAATACAACACATTTTCGAAAGAAAAAAAAATGTGAATTAATAATGCACTCCTATCGATTTCTATAACTGTCTCCCAACATTTTGTAAGTTTTGAATTCCTTCTTTGTAGAAACTGCGTGGTTTTTCTCTTCAAATAAAATCGTCATGTAGTTTTTAACTTTTTTCATTGAATGAATTTTTTATCGTTCACATTAGTTTTGCAGAAAACGGAACAGATGTTGAATAACATGACGAGTGATGGAGGAATTCCCTCTTTAACTCCCAAAGTTTCTGCAGAGTCTGTTGAGTGACATGGTAGTTTAGCATAGTCACGGTGAAAGGTTATAAGGTCCGATAGCCCAAATTAGGATGTTTTGCTTGGATTTCATATTTAAGTTGAGTTATTTGCTCATCTTTAAGTTAAGTTATTTGCTCATCTTTAAGTTGAGTTATTTGCTCACAGTGCTTCTCCTCAGCTTTTTTTTTTTTTTTTTTTTTTTTTGGCCACGTGGAAGAAGCTCTTAAAAATTATTCATTTGCATTCCCATTGGCTCATAATAACACTTTCATTAAATTCAATTCAGTCTTTACCATAGATTCTGTTTTTTTTTACTTTCAGGCTTCCAGCTTCTTTTTCTTCTTATTTTTTTTATACACAATCCATTTTTCATCTCCAATGAGGGATGCAACATCAATGTTAGAAATACATCGGCCAAAAACCATCGATGTGAAATATCGATGCGTATGGGAAGCAAAAAAACCTTCAGAAAAATAGTATTTTCTTAATGATAAATATTTACCATCATTTTTTGGCTGTGTGGATGTTATTTTTTCAGTACATTTCAAGGAAGAATAATCAAAAGTTGCATTAAAATTGATAAAAACATTGATGGGAACAATGAATTATTCCTTAATACAATATAATTATTCACACTGCTGCATATTATCTAATATAATCTTAATTTCTAAGCCTCAATGTTTTTTTATATTTTTTTTTGCTCTGAAATTACAAGTATTTCAGCTCACAATTACATTTTTTGAATTTTTTTTTATTTCAATCTTGTTTTATTTTGTAAATTGATTTATAAGTCATCCAAACACTAAGTTTCACTTTCCAAATATATTTATTTATACGTAAGAACCTCGTAGTGATCTGTAAACAATTATTGATATTCAAATAAAAAGATATTACTTATCACAATTTTGTAAATTTTATTTACCTCGTGAAGAAGATGAAGCTGGAGACAACAACCCACCATCAGAATCCGATGATTCACCCTCTTTGTAATTTCAATGTTGAGCTTCCTGATCCATTACTCAGTAAGGCCTTGTCTTGGAAATGAATGGTTTTGAATCGTGGATGCAATAAAGAAGCCTTTGCAAGAAAATGGCTTTTCTCTATACTACCAAATCTCTTCTTGTACTGGACAAGAAAGCTTTCTTTCTGTTTTTTCCCCATCTCTGAACAACACGATACAGAATTTATTTTGCTGCCCATCATTTTCACAATTGGTATGACAGTGCTTGACGTAAAAAATCTTTTTCCAGTTGCTTCGGTTGCTGTAAATTCAATACTCTTAAACAATGTACAGAATTCTTGCAAAAATTTAATAACTCCGGTGAATGGCATTGTGGCTGAGCTGATTTATTAAAAGTTATAATTCCTACTATAACCTCTCTCAACTCAAGAAATCTTTCCAACATGTAGAAAGTGGAATTCTACCTTGTTGTAACACTCTGAATTAGTTTCCGTTCTGTTTTCTTCCTTAGTTCATCACTGCTTACAAGTCTTTGTTTAAACCATTTCACTATAACGTCACATAGGAAAGACACATAAGCATAATAAAAAGTTAGGGGTAATCTCAACTTGAGATTTAATTAAGATAAATTAATTCTAAAACAATAAAAATATAATTCTACTTTAAGTTAATATAAATAATTACAGATGGAAATAATAAGATGCAAGAAATAGTAACAGGTATTAAATATATAATATATATATAATATATATATATATTTATATATATATATATATATATATATATTAATATATGTGTGTGTGTGTGTGTGTGTGTGTGTGTGTATAGCTCACAGATGGATTTCTGTCGACCATGGTGCAATACAACAAGGGGATCATTTAACAGGATGTAGAGAGAGACTGAATACAAGTTTGTGGCGCAAGAGCCAATTCTAGCTCTTGAGCCATTGACAGAAAACGAGTATCACTACATTTCCCCCTTTTTAGAAAGAAGCAGCGCCCAGCAGTAATCTGGTAGAACTCCGTTTTACAGGTCCCCTCGAAAATTTAAATATCTTCTGAATTTGGTTATTTGTTTCAAGATAGGTTTTAACCTAAGAACGAGGACGACATTCTTTGAACTTCATCATCTACTGTTTTATTTCAAATGTTCCATTTCATAGGTCACATCAGATAAACGTTGAGTAATTCTATACGATCCAAAATAACGCTTTAAGAGCTTCTCAGACAGATCAACTTTTCGTATTGGTGTAAATGCTCATACTAAATCCCCTACCTTGTAGATGACTGGTTAATGCTCAAAATATCGATGTTAAAAAAGCATCGGCTACAATGAATTGATTGATAAAACATCAATATCGATGTCGCATCGCTGTTATGACTCCAAAAAAAGTATCGTTTTGATACTGGGAGAGGAAAGAAATAACTGCGGATAACTGATAAATGACAGTTCAGTCTGTTCCATTTTGTCAAAATGAGCTAAATCCAAAGATTGAATTTTGAAGTGCATTAATTTACAAGTTGCATTAATTGACAAAATACAATCGAATTGTCAACATTTAACCTCTAACTGATTTCTTAAGTGGTAGTTTGAGGATTATTATTCACTAAATCACGGATAAAGTCTTTTTCAATTGCAGAAGCTCACCTTGAGTGAAGTGTAACATTTAAATTGAAGTCACCATTTCGAAATCGATTAAACTACTGCTTAATTGTCTGTCCTAAGAGCGGGAATATGATCCAAGTAAACGTATATAATAGTTTTAGTTGCACACAATTCCATCTTTTAATTCTTTTTTAAGCTCATATAACATAACTTGACGAAAATGCAGTTTACTATTTCGCGTTTTGAAAACTGACCCTACCAAGAAATAAATTTAAATAAATATTTTCTTAAAGTTATGTCAATTCACGGCGATTTGGTAACTATCAATTAATAATATGATTATAAAAGAAACACCAGCTCAGTCGAAAGTACATGACTCTGCGTATCGATATGAAAAAAATCAGGCACGAAGTTGAGCATTCTCCCAATTCTTTAAATTTCCAGAAAAGAACCAAGCGTTCTAATTCAGCTGAATTTTTTATATGCTTAAAAAATTTTTGTAATTCAATGTTCGTATTTTTAGCAATAAATTTAACTTGTAACTTTGGGATGTGTTTATTATTATTGGGCATTTGCATTGAAAAACTCTTCAATAACATGCGATTGAAATATAACAGATGTAATCGAAAATAATATTACAATAAATGAAAAAGAATTAATGTAATCAAGAGAAGTTCGAGTACTTCAGGATGAACAATGAACTTGAATAATCAAGTCATAGAGGATAAGTTAGATATAAATGGAAAGAGACGTCTTATAAATAACTTGCATAAAGAAGGAAAAAATTATAACTTATGGCTTGAAATATAACTTACGGAATGATCAGTCTCTTCTATTAAAAATACTTATAGCCTATGTGCAGGCTATGAAAAGTAGGTGAACTGAGAAAGTGGTCTTATAGGAACAAAAAATATTTATCTTGCGCTCAGGATTTATCAGAAATTATTAACGATATCAGTTTGAAATTTCATACACATATTAAAAATGCGTTTTTTTATAACTTATACATCAATTTTTCGACAAATTATTAAATGGGAAAAAAAGTTATGTGGATTTTAATTGGAATTTTTCTTAAAGTTTCATAGTTTTTTAAATTTTTGTATTAAAATTTTTTTCTTTCCTCTTAATTTCTTAAAAGTATTAATAACTTCAAAACTGAACATTTTATATTACATATACTTTTACAAATTTTGATCAAAGTTTTACTTTAGAATTGCACTTTTTTTCAATGTTGTACTTTTTTGTAATCATTACAAAACTTTGAAATTTTTCTGGATGTTTTGTATAATATGTTTGATAATTCTGTGTTCTATAATATGTTCTATAATATGTTTTCTTGTAAAGAGGATTTAAATACACAATTATTATTATTATTTTTTTTTTGAAAAATCCACAACATACGATATAACTTTTTGTTGTTGTTTTTCGTAACTTGATAGGAAAAAATTGTAAAATTATATATGATAATTGTACAACTTAGCCCTCGTGCCAAGAATTGTGAGAAATTCTTTTAAGAAGTTGAGCAAAAAAAATTGGTAAAAAAAATTATAAAAGTATATTAAAAATTATAAAAGTAATAGAAATTTTAAAATAATGAAATATTTTAAGAAAAAAATTTAAATTTTAAATAACTGTTTGTATAAAATGAAGTCCACTCCCTCGTGGAATGCATACTTTTGTGTGTTAAAATATGGTGAGTAAAAACTTTTTTTTATAAATAACTAATTAAAAACAGTTGCTCGCAAGGTACAGTGCCTCCTTAAAACGAACGAACCTCAAAAATTTCAAATGTCATCCTCATCATTTGACTGATGCTCAAAATTAAGAAGTCCATAACAACAATAACCCTCAAGAGTCTTTATAAAATGAAACTAATTCATACAAATTTTAAAAACATTCTCATTGTCTTATACCTAAATAGTGTCGTTGTTAATATTAAGAGAAATAATCACTCAATAAAGAGAGAGAGATAAGTTCCAAAAAATATTTAATTATAATAATTATTTCAGAATAATTTAATAATGTTAACCTTATTGCATTTACTTATTCTAATGCCGGCAAAATTGGATCCGATTCCGAAAGACTTCCGGTATCAGGTTTTGAGTCACGAATACGCTCTGAGAATATCACTTCACTCTGGCTCACAGTCATACAGAATGATCATCGATCTCGCTAATTCCTCTGTGTCTCCTATTATTTCTCTTTATATAATACGTTTGCGACATTGGGCTATTCGCGATTTCCTCTTATCTGACCTCTGCCACACTTTATAATAATTTGAACTGCATTTAATTACAGTTTCTTCCCAACCAAAATGAAACGTTATTAAGTAAATCAAATGATGATAGAGAAGTGAAATGAGTTATAGGTAATGATATATAAGGCAAATAGAATTTAAGGGAGATAGTTACTTGAATAGAGATTTATATAAGGGAGATAGAACTTGTTGATAGAGATTTATATTTTGGGTTGAAGTATTTTAATTAGTTTCGTGGATTGAAGCGAATTCTAGTTAAAGTATTAAAACAAGAGTCGGTTATTTTTCTGAAATGATCGAATCAGAATGAGTAAAATGGTAAGCTATGATTTGATATTTAAATCATAATCTAAGATTGTTAAGTTAGGATTCGAAAGAGAGCGACTTTATCTATATTCTCTGATGATAGTCAATAAAGTTTGTTCTTATATATCTTCATTTGGAGTTCAGTGGTATTTGACTAATATATTAGATTTGAAATATGGCTCAAAAGCTAAACAATGAAGGGCTATCGTAACACTTCCAATATCTATTTCTCATTCACTACATTTCCTTTCATATGAATCACGGTTTTCTAATTCATATGAATCACGGTTTTTTTCACAGGCGAGGTTCTTAATTCAAATAACGAAGTAAAGTAGATCCATATATTAGTTAAAGGGGAATGCGTGTGAGAATTTGTTACAAATCTATAACAGTAATTCACTGGGGAATATCTGCTCATGCTTTTTAAATTAAATATTTTTTTGGATCACGTTAGCAAATGTTAATTTTCTTTCATTTTTTTCCCCGAAAGTGGCGTTTCGAAAATAAGGTATATGTATAAAAGGTTGCCAGTTCCTTTCGAAAGAGGAAATTCAAAAAAAAGATTTGCGTCATTTTTATAAAAATAACTCAGTTTTCGATTAAATTATTCTAAGATTTGACTTAATTATTCAAATTCCTCCATGTGCGTTACATTAGTTTTCTTTCATGGTACTAATCAATAAAAATTCTCACTTTTTTTTTAAACATATAATTTCTGTGTTGTTACTATATTCTTAACTTTAACTCCACCACTTTGAAAAAGTTTTAAAATGTAGAAAAATACAGTTTTTTTTAAAAAAAAGACATTCTAAAAACTTTTTCCAAAATTTAATTTAATTTCATATATCATTCATTTTTAATTTGCAGCCGCAAAAGTGTATTTTTTAATATATTTAAAGAATTAAAATATGTTTCATGTGCATTTAAAAATATTATAAGTTCATGATATCAACAGAGCATATCCTAAACAGTTCACAAAAATTGGGGTGCGTATATTAAATAGAAAATTAAAAACACATGGTTAAATGAGGAAAAATTGCACCATGAAATATATATATATATAGTCACAGCTATAAAAATAGAAATCTCTACATTCATTATGAAAAACTATTGCATTTCAAATCCCTTTTAATATTTTAAAAGCCCTTAAAACTTATACATAAGTTTAATCACGAATTCAGCCACTAGCATTTGAAAGCAAAATCAAAAATTAGATTTTAAAAGAAACAAGTACCTAAAATTAAGGGCAAATATTGAATTGTGATAAAAGCATTTGTTTCGGGTCGTTAAAAAAAATCGGATTCATCGAGCTATTGAAATATTTTTAAAGTTAATAAAGACTTGGAAAACATTGTAACACAATATCCAATTAATTAAAATCGGCTTCCGTCTAAAGTAATGCATTGTACCCGAAGAAAATCGCAGAAAAATTCAACGAAGTATTAAGTTTCGAGTAAATATTTAGATGCGTGAAAACTACTTCTATTAATTAATTTCATAATACTTTTATGTAATAAAAGATAAAAGAAAATCACACTGCCATTTTGTACAAAGGATATGCGATTTTAATGAGGAGACAGTAAAGAGGGGAAGAAAAGGGAAAATTTGTCGACGAAGATAAACTTACCCAAAGGAATTAATTTTCACCCCAGAGGGCGAAGAATCTCTCTTTCCCTTAGAGAATACAGATAAGATCAGAGAAAAAGTTTATACGATCTTTGCGTGTATTGTGTGTGAGTAGACTTTCTCCTTTTATATATATTTGTTAGAAATAAAGATTAAATTACTTTTGCTACGTTAGGGCAAGTTTTGTAATTTAGAGCATTAGATTAAAATTAATTTAGAAATTACAATATAGTAATCGGGGGCCATGTGTCTCAACTGTGGTTGAGCAATAAATCTATTTTTGACTTAAAGTATGTCAATGTGAGAATGAGAGGATGTTGACTGCATTTCTTATTAAAAAAGTATTCTTGTAGTAAAATATTTTGAATGTATTCTTACTAAAAAGTTCGAAAATTCGGTTAATTATAGATGAAGGGGGACAATAAAAAATTATTTATACGTTTGAATGTATTTAACAACATTAGAGAGAATACTTGATTAAATTTTTTGATTTGAAAGTATCCTTTTGCGGCCGCGGTAGCCTAGTGTTCATGGTCGCAAACGTTTGACCGATCTTCTTTCCGTCAAGTCTCGAATGTTGTGTCCTTGAAATCGTCCTGAGTGCCTTCAAAGACCCGCAGTATAGCGGAGTTGACTTTTTCCCGTTTAATGCCTTGAGCAAAAATCTTGGAATGACGTTTTATGTAAGGCGCTATTGGCTAACTCCATACAATTTAGTAGTCATTGATATTTTAGAGAACGAGGGACAGAAGGCTTCCCGTCCTTCAAACGGACAACATCATGTCTTTTTTGAGTAAACGCAATGTATATGTCATTTTATGTTAAACTAGATAAATCATATTTCTAATTCAATTAATGTTTTATTTACTAAAGACGAATATCTTTAATAACAGGTCAATTGAAAAGTCCCCCGCCTGACACATAGATGGCGCTACTAGAATTAAATCCATATGTTTTTTAGTTAGCCCTAACCCTCAAAAGATGCGTGTATAAATTTGACAGATGTCGGATAATTAGTTTGTGAATTATAGCATTTTGAGTGAAGCAACTTTTGTTATTGTGAAAAAAATGGATAAAAAGGAATTTCGCGTGTTGATAAAATATTGCTTTTTGAAGCGAAAAAATAAAGTTGAAGCAAAAATTTGGCTTGATGCCAAGTTTCTGGATACTGCCCCAGGAAAATCAACCATCAAGGATTGGTATGCTAAGTTAAGACGTGGTGAAATGAGCACCGAAGACGGTGAACGCAGTGGACGCCCCAAAGAGGTTGTTACCGACGAAAACATTAAAAAAATCCACAAAATGATTTTGAATGACCGTAAATTGAAATTGAATGAAATATCAGACACTCTAAAGATAGCAACTGAACGTGTACATCATATCATTCTCGAATATTTGGGTATGAGAAAGCTCTGTGCAAAGTGGGTGCCGCGCGAGCTCACTTTTGACCAAAAGCAACGACGAGCTGATGATTCGGAGCAGTGTTTGAAGATGACCAAGCGTAATAAACCCGAGTTTTTGCGTCGATATGTGACAATGGATGAAACACGGCTCCATCATTTCGCTCCGAAGTCCAATCGACAGTCATCCGAGTGGACTGCACACGATGAACCCGCTCCAAAGCGTGGGAAAACGCAACAGTCGGCTGTTAAGGTTATGGCGTCTGTATTTTGGGATAATTTTCATTGACTATCTTGAAAAAGAAAGGACCATCAACAGCGACTATTATTTATTGGACCGTTTGAAGGACGAAATCGCCGAAAAACGGCCGCATTTGAAGAAAAAGAAAGTGCTGCTTCACCAAGACAATGCACCTTGTCACAAGTCAGTGAAAACGATGGCAAAAATCCATGAATTGGGCTTCGAATTGCTTCCTCATCCACCGTATTCTCCAGATCTGGCCCCTAGCGACTATTTCCTGTTCTCAGATTTCAAAAAATGCTCGCTGGGAAGAAATTTTCGTCGGATGAAGAGGTGATCGCCAAAACTGAGGCCTATTTTGAAGCAAAGGACAAATCGTACCACAAAAATGGTATCGAAAAGTTGGAGGGTCGCTATAATCAGTGTATCACCCTTGAAGGGGATTATGTTGAATAAAAAAAACTAATTTTGCCAAAAAAAAGTATGGAAGTGTGAATGATGGATATTATATATAATATTTTGACAATAGTTTTCATAACCCATTTAAAAATTATATCCAGATTGAATATGACCACGACTTGACTGAACTGTAGCTATGAAAATTGATTGGTTTAAGTGCGTGCTCGATCATGATAGGTTTTTGGCGTATTATAAGAATGTAGAACGAAATATTTGCTGAGGAATCCGAAATGCCTAGCTGCAGTGCAAAGACGATCTTAATCAAAAGAATTATTTGTACAAAGAAATTTTTGGAGTATGAAGAATCAATTTACTTTCTGAAGAAAAAACGATTTTATGAAACCGTAAAATGAGAAAAGAGCTTCTACGTAATTGTGTACAGTGAATTCAGTAGACTTCATTGACCAAAGATACCCAACATGGCTTCCCTTTCGAACTTTTCACAATTTTTAGATGAGGAAATTTATTACAGAACTTTTAAATTATGGAGAGGAATTCGCAAAAATTTTCTAATTCGTATAATCGAGGAAAGAAAAAATAAAACTGTAAGAGGGAATGAAGAAAGAGATCAAAATAGGAATATGCTAGAAAGAAATAAGTTGCAAACACTCAGTAGGCAACTTGAATTAGAAAAATTAAAATTACAGGTGGCTGAAGTAATTTCAAATAATAGATCGCGTGTAGGGTTGACACCTACAGTACACAGTAAGAGTACTATACTACAGCTTCTTCCGAAATATGAAAGGGTCAATACATGCAATTATTTCTAAAATTATTCAAATATATATATATAATGCAAACCTTTCGAAAATACCTATGATTAAATGCATCATATTTTTGATAGAAATTCTTCCCATTGATATTAATGAGAACAAATTTCGAGAGAACATTCCGAAGAAATTAAAAAATACGATTTTACCTAGAACCCCTTAATCCAAAGTTGTAGACAAAATCCTGAAAGACTCAGAAAACAATTTTATTCACATTGGAGAAATAATGACTCAACTTGACGTACTTATGCGCATGAACTAAATACTTGTTTTTTGGGGAATATCTCGGAGAACTCGAAATTGCTACTTTAGACAAATTGAAAAATTTAATAGTGGAAACTAGAATAAATATATAGGAATGGAAGTAACACTTCATCAATCATTGGATTTTGTTTCTTCTTATGACATGACAGAAAAATTAGATAAGTATGGAAGTATAAGATTTACTCTATGGAAAAAATAAACCTGTTATAAAATTTAAAGCTCCAATTGAACTTCAACATAAAAAAAAAATCAGTAAAAAGGTCTCAAATTACCCATCGCTAGAAAGTCAAAGCCAAAATCTGTTTGTCACAAACTATCCTCGGACAAATTATCAACCATATCAAGATCCTGTTCCCTAAACACAACGAAAGTCCTATTATCAAAATAAACGTAAGCCTTATCATCCCCAAGGCCAAACAAGGATTCAACCACACAAATATAAACCATTTGGAATAAGGTGAAATAGAATAAGAATTAAGGTGCTAGGGAAATGTCAGAACCAACTAGTTATTAGGACAACTGTACTCAAGTTGACTTAGTAGGTCAAAACAATAAAAACATAGAAAACTCTGAACAGAAGGAAGATAAAGAACAGTTATGACCATTACTGTTTGTCGAGATTACGTTGCCAGAAAAGGAATATGATCTCATTACTCTCCCAAGTGTTTGTGACTTGTACTTTATCAAGTTACAGATAATTACATTACATTATAGTCTTTCCGACATTATCGATTGCGTCCGCATTCGTTCAGGGTCTCTTCGCGAATCTTGGTCTTACATTACAAGTAAACAAAGTTAACAAAACATTACTATTGCAATGGCCACCTCTTAATTGTGATTCTCGCTCTGTTGGCTTGCTCACTCTCTCTTGCAGGTTTTTGTGAGCTGTACGCGACAGACGTCGCTATAATTTTGAATGCAAAGATACAAACGTGCATGCATTGTGTCATTAAGATGCCGCATGTTATTTTGTAAGACGCAGTTCCATGCCTGTTACACTCGGTCTCTAAAATTATAACGGTTCATACTGTCAGTGAATGACGCAGAATTCGTCATCTAACAATGTCGTACACTTGCTCGATGGGAGAAATAACTGGTGATCAGATGGAGGCAATATGTCGACAGTCAAAAGAGCACGTTAGATGACAACCGCGGTATGGGGATGAGTGCTACTCTGTTAGAAGATATCCCCCTGCAGTAGTGATTAAGAATGCAGCACAACCTGCTCAGTTACCAGTCTGACATACAGATTTGTTCCTAAGTGTTTGGGATAACGGTGAGAGAGTTCCTCCTGTCACAGGAAATTTTTCAGCAAATTGTAACACCTGTGTAAGTTTCATGTGTCTACGTTGCAGATAGCTTGGATTCAAAAGCTCACTTGACATCCTTCTAAGCAACTTACTACCATTAGTGGCATTAAGACAGAAACTACTCTTAACTGATCACGTAACATAGCTGAATTTCGCGCTCCAATTAGATCTAGCATGACACCGCTGGTCCCAAATAGCAGTTATTTGGAGTTAGTGGCATGAGCACTACAGGACGTCTTGCTCGGAGCTATCCTTCAAGAAAAATCGTTGTGTCACTCCGGTAGCAACAAAATTTAATTTTATCTGCATATGAAGTGCGAGTCATCATAGCCATGTGGCAAATATGGCACTCTTCCCTCTCAGCGATAGCCTGTGTGAGACTGGATCTCGGTCTTCTTGACACAGTACCCTCACGTGACCACTGCTGCCAACAAATATGCAAAGTGGATACAACCCTGCCAAGTCTTTCTGCAACAACGCGAAAAGGAAATATTCCAGCAAAAAAAGTATTCTTGGCTCAAAAATCTAGCTCACAACGTTATATCTGGAAGGTAAATAACATACATGAAGTTTACACCACGCATTTAAAACAAACGAGATTTGCATAATTATAGTGGCGCAAGTAACGCCACTTTTTTTTCATCTAGCTCGAAATTTGAATAGACATATTTCAGATGTGCATATAAGACTTCCGAATTTCGTTTACCTAGCACAATTCCTTCTCGGTGTTGGAATATTATTTTTTACTTCTGTATAGTAAAATATTTTTAATGCAGCAATGCAACAATGTTTCCTTAAAGTAAATTTTAAGCGATTATGAACGCTTTTAATTATTTTTACCATTTAAATCTCCTAATATGTGAATTCTGAAATAATATCAATAATTCTAACACATGTAATGAACAGCTCATACAAACTTGCATTTAAATGGTCAGAAATAAGATCATTTTGAACATCCAATTTTCAAATGTTGCTAAAAATGATCGTAGTTTTAATATATATATATATATATATATATATATATATATATATATATATATTAGAATCAATATATATATCAAGAAATTAGAAAATACGAAATTTGAAAATTTTTTGAAAAAGTAATAAGTTAGTTAGTAATAGTTAAATAGCCAGTAAACTTTTTGAAAATACAAAATGGAGAATAATGTATTAAATGTTGTAACAGGCTATAGACTGTTAAGCCGGGTTATTCTTAGTTAGGTCTTCCGGGTTATTAGGTCTTATGACATGACTGATGTATTTCTTGCTATATATATATATATATATATATAAATATGTATGTATGTATAATTTTTTTAAGTCTTCCATATAAAGGAACATAATAACCAAATGTGCTCTTTCATAAACGCAACATTTTAAATCCTGTATTGCAAATATAGCATAAATACCTGTTCAGCCTCGTGTAGTTTAATATGCGGCATTTATTCTAATTCCAACAGACTTGTCTCAAAACTTCATTAAAGTCCTTGGAGTCATCAATTCTCGTATCCAAATTGAAATCACCATCTGGAATTGTTCTATATTCGTCACATAAATAAAGTAAAATTAAAGGAAGCGACTCAAGGTCTTTGCATAAACAATATGGCGATCTTGACGAAAAGCGATCACAATCCAGTATGGTAACATTACGTAATCGTAGTGAGTTATCATTTGCAATCAGACCAATATAAAATGAAAATGGTCCAGGACATCACTGACTACTTTTCTCCAAAACGATACCCATAAGCTTTACCGTAAGAATGATTAATTTTATGATTATAAAAAAAAATAAATAAAATGAAATGTATATACAAATATCATAATACAATATGAAGCCCGCAGGATTGAAATACGCGATCGAATTAAATACAAAGTAACTGTTATATTAAAAAAAATTTAAGTTTGATTCATATCAAGTGCGTAATACTTCACAAAAAATCAATCGTAATTTTATTCGCTGTACCGGTGACGGAAGTCAAATCCACAAAGCTTAACGCATTCTATGCGTATTGAAATTAATGCTATATAATTCCTCTTTATTGATAGAATAACTAAAGTTGAAACAAATGTATACATCCAGTAAAAATCTATAATATTGCTTAAAATAAATAATGCGTAAGCTTTTTATATGCATTTAATATGGCATAAATTTAGAATATTTAAATCATTAGTTTTTATTCATATTTAAGGCATTTATTAAATTTGTTTCGCATTGCTTCTAAAAGTGTTTCTTTATAACTATAGTGAAGACTAACATAAATTCATAAATCTGGCAACACCAAGAGCACATTTGTACAAAATTTATTATTTATTTGCATACAGTTGCATTATGAGCAGAAAATTTTAAAGAATTATATTCATCAAAAATTATATTTGCTTTACTTGTTTAAAAGAAATCTTAAACTATGCATGGCAAATTGACATACGTTGATTGTTGTTTTCATTAAAATGCTTGCCAAATATTTAAATATTAAGGTCGGAAATAAATTATAAATAGGTGGAATGTTTTGATAATGCAAATATACATTCATTATGTCTTCTCGGAAATGAGATTTTACTAGAAATTAATCCATAGATTTTTTAAGAGGGAATACTTGTGCATAATGTAAATTATATCCAAAAAAAGAACCCCAAACAGGATTGCATTCCGAATGGAAATATTTAACATATCAACTGCAACTGCAGTTGATATATTTAACTTTAAAATAGTAATAATATACAAAAAAATATAAATGAATGTCTTACATAATAATAATAATTCATAGATATGAATAAATGTGCTAGTATGGTAAACGTGAAAATATACATCTCTTTATTTCCTACTGTTAAATATTAGACTGTTTCCTTAATTTATAGATGTGTTGCGTATGAGAATTTGATAAATAGAACACAAGAGAGCTGAATTTTGAAACTATAAAATAAGGTTGCTTGCTCTACAGTGAGAGAACGTAATTGTTTTCCTAATTAACACTCATAAATTTTAAGTATAGCGCAATATTTGTTTATAATTTAAGAGGTATTTGAATCACAAAATGTAAATGCTTTAAAATTTTACTAAATGTAAATCTTGAAACTATAGCTCTATTCAACGTATAGAAAGTTATGATAATAAGTACCTCGTAGATTTTCAAGGTTATAATTGGAGTGGATTTTATGTATAATGTATCGAACGTAAGAAGACGATGTAAGTTAATGCAACACGATTTATGACAGCTGTTGATTATAAATTGCTCATACATAATTATTTACATATTTAAATGTGATTTTACGGAAACATATACAGAAATATTCAGATATCTCAATGTTAAAATGTGACTTTAATTTAAAAAATTAAATGGATTATTAAAACTCATTTTTTCTAAACGAAGATGCCTTGGTAGTCTTAGAGAGTTTTTTTTGAGCAATGCTTAAGGCAAGTTCTGGTCTAGAGTTCTGAAATCTATGCTTGTCGATACTTTATCCGATAAAATGTATTTGTGCATTTGTGTTATATTTCACACAGAAAAATAGTATAACACCTTTTAAAATAATGAATAAGTTAAAATTTCATGATCAGCAATTAGGTGATTCAGAAGGTCATTGCTTAAATCTAGTATCTTTTGCAATAACAATTTTATTCGCAATAATAATTATTTAATTTAGCACAATTTTTAATAATAATAGTCTCTTGATAAATTAAAATAAAATGAAATATTCGTTTGTCTCGGAGAGCATCTCGAGTATTTTTACACCAAGTGATTTAATTCTCAGAAATGAAATGAATTAATGCTATTGATTTGGGTAAAGAGGGATTTTTTTTTCTCTCGCATCTGGTATGTAGCACTTTTTAAAAACATTTATAAAACCTAAATCGGTAAATATGTTTACTATATTGACTTTTAAGAAGATATATGGTAGGTTTAGAGTCCTTTTTTAAAGCATCCCTAACATCTACTAGTTTTGTAAAAAATAGATTTTGCAAACAACTATTTTCAACTATTGGGCAAATCATTTTTAATAATTATTAAATAATTCAAATAAACATTAGAATTAAAGCAAACGATAATATGACAACGGAATAGAAGTATTTTTATTTGTTCATTCATCTATTTATTGATTCCCTACTCTCACATTCCCTCACTGATTCTTCACTCCCTCATTCACTCGTTCATTCACCTACTCACTTATTCATTCACTCTCTGATTCACTCTTTCACTCACTCATTCATTCATCTACTCGTTCACTCACTTTATTCATTCACACACTGTCTCATTCACTCGTTCATTCACTCACTATTTAATCGTCCTTCATCTTTCATTTCATTTCATTTTTACATTTATTGGATCATTCATCTTTTCATTAATGCACTATTCTCACATTCCCTTACTGATTCTTCACTCCCTCGTTCACTTGTTCACGCACTCATTCATTCACTCTCTCATTCATTCGTTCACTCACTCATTCATTCATCTATTTTCTCATTCATTCGTTCACTCACTCATTTATCCATCTATTTTCTCATTTATTCGTTCACTCACTCATTCATTCATCTACTGACTCATTCACTCACTTCATTCATTCACTCACTATTTATTCGTCATTCATCTTTTCATTAATTCACTACTCTCACATTCACTTACTGGTTATTCCCTCCCTCGTTCACGCACTCATTCATTCATTTATTCATTCATCTACTAACTCATTCATTCACACTCCCTCTCTCATTCACTCACACATTTATTCATTTGGATTAGAAAAAATATTTAGAAAACACTTTTTTATTTTCAAAAGTACTCAGGCGACCATTTGTCGTGGGCTAAATCATCCAGCCCTTCGGGTACCTAATTTATAATGAAAATAATATTTTTTGAATTATAAAATAATAAGAATTTAGATATGATCACATTTTCAAATTTTCTTGACTAATAATAATGCGACTTTATGCTATCGATGTAAACTTATAAACCTAATATTCCACAGGTTATTAACTTACATTTCATAAAACGATTTTTTTTTTCTCTATTTAAATTATTAAAGAATGCATAAATATTGTTACTCCAACTTCCGCGTTTAACTATTTTACAAAAGCCTGAGTCAATATACCTTAAATATTTCAAATTGCTTTCCTGCATGAGGTAACTTATTTCCTTAGCAGTTTCTGTGCTCTTGTTTATTCAGTAGTATTTGCGAGAGATTACATTTAGTCTTTACTGATAAGCTCGATAAGCGGCGAAAAAAAAACTACAAAATCCTAAGTCACCGACTCTGGGCGAAGGGTTGCCGAAAAAGCTGCCAAATACTATTGTCAAACGAAACGTCGCCAAGTGCGGGCCATGAAAAGTATACACACACGACACAGTGAAACTTGGAATTCATTTTTCCCATAGTTTTCTTCTATCTATTAATTGGACATTAAACACGTATCTTTCTTTTTAATTCTCATCATTCTTTATTCACACCAAACTTCCATACATTTGGAGGAAAATACTACGGATATTTTTGTTTGTTTCTTGAGAAATCAACCTTATAAAATTTGTTGCGCTTAACTCTAATTAAAAGTTCACTTGAAATAAAACTTTCTCTTCGAGCTTTGCGTGTATTGAAGTAAAATTCATTAAAAATTAAATGATTTTAGTCTATCAATAAAATTATTATCCTAATTAAAATGTAAACACGAGTACCAAAATTATAACCTCGAAAATAATATCAAACAGATTTTAAGGCAATTTTGAGACAGTATTTCTCCCCGTAACCTGACTTTTGAACATATAAAATATTCTCTGCATTACTTAATTTTCTTTTTGGAATATTAAGCTCAGGAAAATGGTTGATTTCTAGAACTAGAATTTATATTTTTAAAATATAGAATCCTATTAATTATTGAATTAATGATAATTAAAAAAAATAACGTACGTACTATACGTGTTTTTTTTAATTAGTATCGTTTTTAAATATGGCAACTGCAGCGCTATTGTCGTCATTCCACGGAGGTGCATTGAGCCACCATACGTGTGGTTAATCGCAGACACCAGCACGGAAGCATTCGTCCTCGTTCACGTTATGTGTGTACAGTTAAAAGGTCTCCCACAACTGAAAATGTCGCCGTTTGAGAATTACGCGCTGTGATTCCTGCATGCAAAAGGCATGAAAGCTGCCGAAATTCTTCAGCAGATTAATGAAGTGCATGGACATGTGACACCGGAATCAAAGCAGCGATTCCTGGAACGCAGGCATTCAAAATCGCCCAAAAAAAGTGAAGCTCAAGGAAACAATTTCATCACTCAAAATCATGAGCACTGTGTTTTAAGATAGGTAAGGGGGAGGGGTTGTTTGTATATTTTTTTTACCTGAGGGGGTGACACAATAAATTCCGAGATAGATTGTAACATCTTTAACAAAACTGTTTTGTGCAATCCAAAACGAAATGTATGGTATGTTTGGTAAAGGGATTGTTTTGCTGCATGACAATGCACATACACACGTGACTCGTGGAACCCAATATCTCATCGCGTCATATGACTGGGAATAGCATGATCCCCCTCAGTATGATCCTTATCTAGCGCCCATTGGCTAGTACTTGTTCCTTCACTTGAAAAAGCATTTGGACGGTCAGAGCCATGACGGCAACGATGATGTCAAAACGGCCGTGCCGTAGTGGTAGGCCCTTCAGGTGGCAAATTGCCATGAGGGTGAAATACAGAAGCTGATTGTACGATATAATAGGTGTCTTAATAGTGGAGATTATTATGTTAATTAATATAGATAAAGGTACAAACTTTCTTATAAAAAAAGTAGTACAAAAAACTACACTTCGTATTTTTTAAATATCTCAAAACGGTACTTAAAAACATGCTAATACTATATTCGTGATGCTATTCTTATATTACTCTCAGAGAGTATATGAAATTTGTGAAGAATTGATTGTGTTTTATGTTTAAAGAATTTCATTAACATTTTTTTATTATTAATTTCGCCTTAGATGATGCTATTCATACTCTTGATTTAACCACTCCCTCTCCCCAGTTATCCTGTTTTAAAACTAAAAAAAAAAAAAAAAAAAAAAAAATGAATTTTATTTACAACCTAGAATATTATGAATCTCTCTCTCTCTCTCTCTCTCTCTCATTCATTTTAATTAATTCAATTACAGTAGACTTTTATATAATAATGACCAATTCTAAATCTTATTTTAAAAACTTCGGAATTTTATTAGTAAGGAATTTATTTCGCTTTGAATGCATTTTTATTTAACGTTTTAAATAGTTTTATTTTTTGATTTCAATGTATCTTTTAATTGGTTTGAAAACAAACACTCACCGCTTTTGTGAGATTTCAGAATTTATCACCTGAATTTAAAGAGATTGATTTCTTTAATTTAAAAATTGACATTACTAAATTTCTTTCCAAAAATAAGTTAAGATTGAATATCGGTACAAAAACCACTGTTTTGACACATCGCCTTTATAATTAGTATTCCTTTTTCTCACAAACTCAAGAAATTCAGTCCATGAAAAGTTTGTTTTATACTGTTATTTTTTCCCTTTAAATTTGACACATGATAAATGAGAATTTAAAAATTTATTTGGTTAAGTCATTTGAACTGAGGAAATCCGAAATTGCGAAATTTAGAATTATTCTTCACATTTGGGAATGCTTAAATATGAACAGTGAAATATTTAAAAAATTTGAAATATATGTAAAAAGAGAAGAGGTCGAAATAAATATTAAAAAAAAATAGAAATTTTTTTAGTTCAATTATGTAATAGTAAATATGAATTTACTTAAGTAAAAAATATGTAATATTAAGGTGACCAATTTTTTTACAATGAAAAGGAAGACGAAAAAATTTTTAAAAAAAGTACATCTTAAGAAATCAAAAATTTTATTAATTGAAACATAAAATACACTAATTATGCTTACATCCCTTTTAATTATTTAATTAAATGAATATTTTTCCATTGAATGAATATTTTTTTGTCAATATATAATTTTCTAACAGTATATTGGAAATTTCGGAGCCAAAAATATCTTTCATATTGAATTTTACGGTAAGTGCTGCAGCTAGAGTGTTAACTTTCTATCTTGATTTCTCACTGGTACAAAAATCATAATTAATGGAGAAAAAAAATCTTTCAACTGCAGTATCAGTTCCAGGTCAGCACAACGTAAATTCAACAAGAATAACTAAATTTTCATATGATATGAGTTTATTTTTGAAATGGTTAAATATTTCCACCCATCTTTTATCAAATTCAATATGTTGATTTTCCCATTGTTCTAATTCATTAGAATTTAAATACACATTCAGTTTTTAATTTCTTTAAACTGACAATTGTCATCAATTTTAATATCAGGTACTTATTTTGATAAAAACTCAACACAATTTTCATTATCTGTCCAATTTACTTGCTTTGAAATCAAAAATCCCCATTGAAAGCTGTTATTTCCTGTGATATTTGATTCCTTTAAGTTTGACCATTCTTCGACATATTGGGCTCATATTTGGTAATAATTTTGCCCTTCTATGGCGCCCTTTTTCGTTGTACCCGGATTAGATTCCTCTAAGTTTGACAATTTTCTTTTTATTATTAAAGCAATAAATTTTTCTTCAAATCGTGATTTATATCGAAGGACAAAATCGATCAAAATAAGACTAATTTCTGTAGCTGAAATATGTTCGCCTTCAATCTTTTGAATCGTTTTGTAGAAAATAAATGCTTTATCATGTACAAAATATATTATATTTCCGATAATTTATAATTGAAAAAAGTTTCTAGAATTTTTGGATATTTGTCTAAACTTAAAAAAATAAGAAGCTCAAATAATTATAAAATACGCTTTACAGCAGGTGTTAGAGTGAGTCATCTAACTATTGAATATCCTAAAAGTTTTTTTGGATTCTACAGTTGAATAACAGTTTGGCGCGGCATCTCTGAATACAGAGATTAACAGATTAGTTTTAAAATATCGAAATGGAGGACAGGAAGGAGGACACTTTTCAAGGAAGGACAGAATCTACAAAAGGAGGACGATTGATCACCTTAGTGATATGCCTCATTTAACTGTTACTTTAATGAATAGTTTAAACTAGATACAAATCTTTTCATTATCAGATTGATATTTTTATTAGCGTAAAAGGAAACCAAAAACAAAGAATTTCGCAATTTTTGTATTAAAACTTTTAGTTCTTTTGTAAGTAATAAATTAAAAATATGCTACTCTCCCAAATTTTCAGTTGGAAAAAAATACATTCAAGAAAAATCTTTAACTTTACTTTCGACTTGAGTTACTCTAATAAATTTTTAAGCCTAACAGAATGCTCTTTATAAATTAAGGAAATAACTGCACTCTGTGCATCCTTCATTACGTAGTATGATTTAACTTGAGGCAAGTAACAAAAATGTTGTATGCAATAAATGATGCGTATGATTAAAAAAAAATGCGAATAAAATATTTCTTAGCAATACAAAAGACAACTACTTCCACTTGAGCGGTTATATCAAACTAAAAAAAAAAAAAAAGAAGAGACGGAAGATTCATTGATTAAGGAATATTCTCAAAATTCAAGTCCCGTAAGCTTTCGCTTCACACATTTCACTTATTCCGTTTCACGTATTCCGCGGTTTATTTTTTTAAATAGAAAATTAACCACTAATTCTGTAACAAAGCAAACGATTTAAAAATCTCATTTTCTGCTCGAACAAAATTCATATTTTAAAAGCGTGAATCACAAATTCTGTATCAAATAATGAATCAATCTAACGACCTAGAAATATAGAAAAATATAGTAAAAAAAAAAAAAAAAATGAACAAACAGTGAGAGTCTAATTTTGTTTCATTTTCATTCTTGTTGACTGAACAAAAATGTTTCTATTTTCCAACGCGTGATCTGGCATCAAGTTTGATTTTTCACACTTTTTTTTTTGTTCCATTATCATTACTGCTTTATTCCCCTAGTCTATTTTATTCGATTACTCATGCAGATTTCGTGAGGGAACGCAAACACCGAACTGATTGAAGGACGAATTTTCCTTCAATCGAATAAATTTCCGTTCGACAGTAAGCAAACATTTCTCAAGCCAAGTGTCATCCTAGAGCTCCATGAGAGTCACATATACTTCGATGCGCTTTCGCGATGAAGTGGAGTACTATTTTTTTTTTTTCCATAATATTTATTTTTCTCCCTCTCTTTATATTCATTGTACCCATAATACACTCATTTTATTTTAAAGGATTTTCAGAATGATATTAAGGAGACTATAGAATGGGAAACATTGAATGGTATTTGAAATGGAATAAATAATAGGACTGGAAGGCTCAATAATAGTGTAAGAATATTCTATAAACACTTCGAAACAAAAAGTGTATTGAAATATTTAAAATAAAGATATTGTTGTAGTTGCTATTTAATGGAGATGATTTGAATAGAAAATTAATTAAATTCCCAGTTCAGTAACATTGCAGATTTATCGTATAATTATCGGTCATGTTAAATGTAAAAAAAATTATACAGGAGGAAAAATTTAAAACGAATAACTTATAAAGTTCTGGATATTGCCATATTTTAATTTTTTTTTTTTTTTTTTTTTTTTGATTTTGCTATTTGCGATATTTTAGGAAGTGGTTGAAGCATTTTAATGAATGAAATTAAAGCTCTGCATTTGAGGATTATTTTTAACTTTAAAAAAAAAGTGAAAATAAATACTCAACATCATTTATTAACTGATGTTTTGGGGGGAAAATTCATTTTTAGCAATGCTTTTGGTTTCAATTTTATACAAAACCTGAAACGCAGCTAATTAATAATGAAATCGTTTACTAATGGAAAAATAATTTTCAGTTTACATTATGTAATAAAACTCTGAAATATAAAGAATTTAATAAAAGCTTCTTTTTAAAAATCCTTGCTTTTGTTTTTATTGGAACACAGTAATCATAACTGAATTTTGTAATGAAATTTTCGATTATATTTCTTAAACATAGCTGAAACAAGAAAGCTAACTTCAAAATAAATTTTCAAATTCCATTATTTAATTTTAGAAGTTGAAATTGTCACTTTTAAAAATTATGCTTCATACAATTAACCCTTTTATAAATGTAATTGTAAACCCATCTTAAATATGTTTCTTCATCGCCTAAATTCAGATTTTAAATTTAGCATCTCTATTTTCAGACTTCTTTTTTGAAGCTCTAAATTTGCCAGTAAATTACCTAATTTGTGTATGAAAGATAAAAGAAATGTTTTCTTTTAATTATTTAATTACATTGAAACACATGATGATAATTTATTAAAGATTATTCAATTATTTCATTAGATAGGTATGTAAAACATAGCTATTTCTTATTTTAAATATAAAAAAAGAAGAGTTAATTTTATATTATGTCTATATTTAATCGTTGTGTAAAATGGAAATTCTTTTTTATATTTTTTATTTAAAAATCTATTTAATGTTTTTAAAAAGTTTGGGCATATAGAATATTAGCATTTGAAAGTTTGAATTTGGGAACTAATATTAAATTCAATGATACATAATATATTAATCTAAAAACAATTTTATGTTCTTCAAATCTAGACTATTGTAATTTGATTGCAATAAAATCCATGTGTTAAAGTGAATTTTGTTTTTGTTTGTAGTTTTAAAAAGAACAACCAAAGAGCAGTCGTTAAAAAAAGAGGGGAGAACATTCTTAATAACTTTAATAAATATCGCCCCTGAACAGAATTGATATCGTTGTTAATAAGTCAGAAAAAACTAAATTTTGATCTTTATATGTTTGTTAATTAATTTATTTGATCGGATTAATTATCTTCTAAAAATAATTGTTTACTGAGGATGCAATTTTTCTAGAAAAATAACGATTTATCACCATAAAATTAGCCTAAATTTCACATTTTATGAGATTCTGCTTAAAAAGTTTTAGAGTTATGTGGATTTTTTTAGAAAAAGGATTTTTCATCAATATTAAATAAATATTTCAAGAATTTGACATTTAAAAATTTTCTACTAAACAATCTTGAAAGATGCTTATATCATTCAATAAACAACTGCAGTTCTCCCTCTAAAATCCGACATTTCACTTTTCCGGTCCAGCCAGGAATCCGGCACTTTTGCACGGGTGGTTCAGCCTCGCAGACGATATTTTAGGCCATCCACTTCAATGGAATACGAGGTGTGGCATTAAGGAACGTGACTGACGCTTTTATAGAAGAAGTATGCATCTGCCAAATGCCAGCGACCAACAGCCATTTAGCGTGAAGCCTTCTCTTTCGAATGCAGTGCCTCTCGCCTCTGTAAACAAATCCGTATAGTCTTAGCCTTCGCTCGCATTAGAATTATTTTTGTTTCTCAGGAAAAATAACAAGTGAGCAACGAATTGTGAGGAAATTTCACATGAAACTCTGAAAAACAGCTATTGAAACTTATAATTTATTGAAAGAAATGTATGATTATAAATGTTTACCGCATGCGCTTGTTTTAGAGTGGTTTAAGTTTTTTCAAGATGGAAGAAAAGACGATGAAGATACTTCACCCTCGTGTCGCCTTTCCGCGTCAAAAACGGATGTCAGTATAGAATAAATTGGTCATCTGGTTAGATCTCACCGTCAGTTAAGTATTCGTGTTAATTCTGAGATTGTAGGAATTGACAAAAAATCCATACGGCAAATTTTTTCATCAACGCAATGTGCTGGCTCATTCCACATTGTCTGTCAAGAGATGTCTAGTCAAGTGCAACATCCCAGTGTTAGACCATCCGCTTTATTCGCCAGATCTTGCGCCATGTGTCTTCTATATGTTCTGTAAAGTGAAATCTGCATTGAAAGGAACAAGATTTGAGTCAGTTGAAGCCTTGAAAGAGAAAACAGTACGCCTCCGGAAGAAGTTGATAGAAGAAAACTTCCAGCACTGTTTCGAATAATGGAAGATTCGCTTGGAACGTTGAAGAGATAGAGGAGGGGTGTATATTGAAGTTGAAAATAAGTAAATATGTATGAAAGCAAAATAAAATGTTTTACAGCGTTAGTTTCGTTATTTAATAGCCACACCTCGTAATGTAGTTTATCGATCGAAATAATACATTTTATTAGTTTTATTTATCTCGTGTGTTTGACATTTAGTTATGTATATTGTGTATTGAGTTTTAGACAATATAATAAATTGATTTTTCTCTTTAAATGTATTATTAGTAATTTTCCCGTATTTCGATGGTGCTCTGCTCCAATGTATACCGGATTACTATGAGGATTACATTTTTTTTTTTTTTTTTTTCAATTCTAAAAACATAAAAGAAATCCAAAAAAAATATTTTAATAATATGAATCATTATATAACAATTATAAAAAATGTGGGCCATGACGTTTCAAAATTTTTTAACTATTCGGATTCTTCAAGTGTTAATACTCCTTATATGAAAAATTTCGAGCAATCACTTCCGATAGCTGGGAAAATATTCTAGGGGAAGCCTAATCTTGAAGCGTTAAGAGGCTTTATACTGGTTTATAATTATTAATTATCGATTCACTTAATATGCAGTATTTGAATCAGGGTAAGCGATCTGCTTTATTTTCTAATTAACATCAATAACTGAAAATATATATTTTATTGTAATAAACATACAATAAATTGAATGAATTAAAACTATTTAATTTATTGTAAAAGTACCATCAGAGTGCTTCATATGTTTCATACCGTTAATATTCGATTAATTTGTTATAAACATTTCTAAAAATTTGAATCGATAAATCACGAGCAACAGTAATTTTAATAAATTGCTTAAAATCGAAAGTTTATGAAATTTGACTTCATAGAAAAAGAAAAGCGTCTGCATATCTTTCACAAGAGCTTACACGAGTAAATCTGGCATCAACACAAAAAGGAAAAAAAAAAATTCATAAAAACGATAGAATTATTTTCAACCACTATATACTTAATTTAATCCGGCTGGTTAAAAAAAATCAGTGACTCGTATTTTTCTCCTGAGTATATAATCTCAAAGAAACCTCTGAGATTGTATGTATTGTTGCAAAGAAAACCCTCTTTTTTTTTCCCAATGAGATTATAAGATTTGTCTCAATGGAAAAGAAAATGAAGATTTCGTTACAAACGAAAATGGTGTTACGTATGGAAGCTTGGCTGCTCAAGCTTTTGAAGTAAAAAAGAAATTCTCTTTTTCGAGCGTTTATTTAATTGTCCAGGAAACCTTGACTCTCTTTAAAGCCAATTAAGACAATGTTTGCTTCCAACGCTATATATTTGTTTTTATTTTAATATGTACAACGTGCAAATGTTCCTAATTCAGCCACAAGAAAATATTTATAATTTTCAAAATAAATTTAACGTATTAAATGATAAATTTTTATTAAACATTTGTTGTTGTTTTCAGTAAGTCAACGAGATTATTGTTTTCTGTTTTTCTTCTAAAATGGATAAACACATTCATTTAATTATCATTACAAAGTGAAACGAGTTTTCTTTTTTAACATTAGATGTGAAAGTTTACTCAATTTCCTATAAATTTAATTGAATTTACTGATGCATTTTCCATTCTAACTTTTTTTTCCTATTAAAGGAAATTAAACATTTGTTGAGCTCAAGGAAATCTAGAATTAATAATGAAGAAATGATTTAGATTCCTAAGAATAAGTGATTTCCTGAATATTACTCATTTTCTGAAAAATTCCGAAAGACTTCATGTGAGCTCCGATTATAAAGCTTTGAGACATCTTAGTCAAACAATGCGGTCAATTTTTTGAGCTGGCATCTTATTTTCATACCACAGCTACTTATATGTCAATGTATTAAAGATCTTTTTAGCTTAAGTTTCTTTCTTTTTTATGTCGAGCTATTATGTCAAACTGAAGTTTGAACTTGCTGCAGTAAGTTCTCTATAATCTATAAAAGATAAATTTCTCGAGATAAAAAATTTAAACCATTAAAACATGTATTTAGTTTGTTTACATACATTCAGAATCTGTGTAAGCAATATAAATATCCGATAAGGTATTTTGTTATTCCCTTGACCATAAAATTAAATTCAATCATTGAACACCAATTGAATTGAATGTTCTTGTATTGATCAAGAACACAGCACAAAAAAAAAATTAATACCAAAAAAAATGATAGATAAAACGAGTACTGGTAAGCTACTCTAGTCATGTTTTCGCTTATTAGTTTTATTGGCACTTGAAGAACACTTGCTGAGCATTGGCAACATTTTTTTTTTGTACAGTACACTGTATGTATATTGTGCAAATGTGTTATATAATCTGCAAGAACACAAAAACACTGTACTGAAATGAAACCTGACTGTTACGATAAACAGCGGTCGAAAATGCGAGCAAAGCTATATCGTAACTTGGTGGTCATAGTCAACAAACTTCTAAATCCATGCAGAAGAAACCAAAAGTGGTGACTTGATTGGTGCCGGATTATACTATGTACTGAAGCATCGAATGAAAGAATGTTAACTGTAACATTTAATCTAAATAAGCAAAGCTATTACAAAATCATATGCAAAAAAAAAAAAAAAAAAAAAAATTGCTCTAGATTTATTTATTACGATGAAAAATTAATAAAATTAGAAAAAGTGACTATTATTCATTAATCCTATATAGGATCGATTTAATAGTCATAATTTTTTGAAAAGATTAAATAAATAAACAACAAAGACTCGTATGAAAGGGGACAAACGTTTATCTTTGTCTTAGCATTGAAATGGTGTAAATAATGGAATGCCAGGTTAGATAAAGATACCATTACCTAACAGTTGCTTTAAATTATTTAATTATTACTCGTTAGAGGATTAGGATGAGTTAATTCTCTCTTAAGAGGCATATTGGATGTGTTAAGTGGACTTTTGAGTCAGGCAGAAAAAGAGACAGACAATAGGAAAGGTTTCATAAACTAAACCAAATCAGGGCAGATAGAGTACTTGTTTCAAAAGGAATTTATGCAAACTGTTAATCAAATTTTTAATTTTTTTCGTTTTTATGCAGTATTTTATTTGGATACTATACCCACCTTTTGATCTGTCGATAGCACAACTCTAAGGCAAATTTTTTTAAAGTATTTTTTATTGTATATAAACTGCTGTTTGTAGAAAATGCAACACCATGAAGGAATCATCAGAATCAAATGAAATTCGCAGCAAATGTCAATTATAGGATATTATGCAAATTAATAAAGTTTCAGAGCCATCGCGCGTGCGCGGCGCGCGCAGCGCCCTCTGAATTGATGCTGAAAGCGTATAAATAAAGTGCTGTAGCGGGACGTTGAAAAAAGTCTATGATTATTTGTTAGTGGCAAACGTTTAGTGAGACCTGAGTATGCCTCCACGACGGAAGAATAAGAAATTCAAGCAACTTACGGAGTTTGAACGAGGGAGGATAATCGGCCTTCGAGAAGGAGGATTTTCCTATCGCGCAATAGCAGCTCGTATGCAGCGGAACAGTTCCACAGTGATGCGAGTTTGGAAGCAGTGGACCGACGAGCACCGAACAACTCGAAAAACAGGCACTGGACGACAGAAGGTGACGTCAGAGCGCGATGATCGACACCTGCTCCGCATGGCGGTGAATGATCGCACAGCTTCCTCCAGGCAGCTGGCAGCACGTTGGTCTACTGCTACAGGTGTACAATTGTCGGCTTCGTCAATTCGTCGTCGTCTGCTGCGCCGTGGATTGCGTGCAAGGGTGCCTTTATACAGGATTCCCCTCACGGCGAATCATCGACGGCTGCGTCGGCAGTGGGCTCTTGAGCACAGAGACAGGCGAGCTGATTGGCACCAAGTTGTCTTTTCAGATGAATCACGCTTCAATTTGTGGACCCATGATGGCCGTGTTCGTGTTAGACGTTATGCCGGTCAACGCTGCCTTCCTGAGTGTATTATTGAACGACATAGTGGTCGAACACCCGGAGTTATGGTCTGGGGTGCGATTTCGTATCATGGACGATCCAATTTGATACGAATTGAGGGTAATCTCAATAGCAACAGGTACGTCCGTGAAGTGCTACAGCCCGAAGTCGTTCCTTTCCTTCAAGGCATCCCTGGAGCTATCTTTCAGCAGGATAATGCACGCCCACATGTTGCGCGGACTGTTCGAGACTTCTGTTCAGCACAACGCATGCAACTTCTTCCTTGGCCTGCTTATTCACCGGATATGTCGCCTATTGAGCACGTGTGGGATATGGTTGGTCGGCGTCTCGCTCGTGATCCGCGTCCTGCAGTTTCCAAAGACGAACTTTGGTTGCGCATACAAGCGATATGGAATTCTCTTCCTCAAGCAGATATTCAACATCTGTTTGACTCCATGCCACGTCGTATAGCAGCACTTATTGCAGCGCATGGTGGCTGCACCAAATACCGATTTCGGACGCTTAATTTGTTTCTTTTGTTTTGAAAATTTCATCATTTATTTGTATCAGTACAAGTCGTTTCTGCATTAAATTTCATTTGATTCTGATGATTCTTTCATGGTGTTGCATTTTCTACAAACAGCAGTATATATACTTTAGTTTAATCCTTCCCAAATATTTGTTTAACTATGGGGAAAATCTTAATTTCTCCCAAAATTAAAGCTGTTATCAATCGGAAAATTTTAGTAAGAGATTGTGCGTATTTTGATCTTATTTTTGTTATCAAGTGGTGATAACAAACCAAAACAATCCCCCCCCCATGTTTTGCTTTGATTCCGTATAATTGCCACGTTTGCCATTTTGATTGCGTTTGCCTCCTCTCGTTATTTTATCTTTGATTTGATTAGGTTCTGTTTTTCAAATTCTTTTCATAAATTAGAACTTTGCTTGCATTGTATAACTTTTTGCTTCAAAGACGAAATCTTGCAACATATTTTCCCTTTTTTCTTTTTCTTACGACCGTAACCACTAAACAACTAACAAATCCATTTTTTAAAACGTTTTTCTGAATTTCACTTGGTGTGTGTGAGTGTGTGTCATCAAATTTTCGATCGTTAATTTAACCAACTTCCCATCAAGCTAGAACTCTGAAACCTTGGGAATCGTTCTCACTCGCCTAACAATGCGATATTTAGACATTTGCGACAAGTTTAAGCTAGTATTTTCTTCAATAATGCAGTTTATCCCAACCACTTGGCGCGATTTTAAAAATTGGCTCCAAACTCGGCGATTTTTTTGTTTGGCTGAACGTTAAGTCCGTAAAACGGACCAGGGTAGCCACATTTGGCAAAATACTGCCAAATAATTCTTGTCGCCAAGAGTGATTGGGTTAAACTGCATTCCAACCATTTAATTTACAGGATGAATTAATTAATTTTAGTTACTTTTAACGTTTTTATGTATTTCACTTGGTGTGTGTTTCTGTGTGTGTGTGTGTATCAGTGTGTCATCAAATTTTCTATCGTTAAATTAACCAACTTCCCATCAAGCTAGATCTCTGAAATTTCGGGAATCGTTCTTACTTGCCTAACAATGCAATATTTAGATATTTGCGACCAGTTTTAACTAATATTTCAATAATTTTTCTTAATAAACTTTGCCACTGTATAAAAACATTGGTTTTAAAAACGTTGGTTTTTACCTCGAATTTTTATGTGTAGGATTTAAATGCGGTTTTTAAAATAAATTTTGAAAGATAACATTAGAAAATGCATAAAATTTGAATTTTTTTTTTTTT